>JAQGDG010000170.1:0-278900 GCA_029844215.1 Przewalskia tangutica | reverse complement strand
CCGCACGCAGTGCTCACGCCTGACGCTGGCGAGCGCAGAGGTCGACGGGATGACAAAGAAGCAGGTTAAGGCCAGTGACGAGGGTCTCGTGGTTATCGCGGCGGGCGCCTCAAGAAGAAGCCTAGATTCGCACCACACCAAAGACAGAGCACTCGCGACCGCCAAGACGCCTACGCTGAGGGCGTACTGTGCCCTGTGGCATCGACGCCTGTGGTAGCAGAGGTATCGGCCGATCGGACCACCCCAAAGGTGGCCGATGCGTAGATCCCATTACGGAAGTTGTGGTACTACTGGAGCTTGTTACGCCAGGGCTACAGGTCACTTTGCGAGGATCGTCCGACCGGGGCACACTGTGGTAGGTCACTTCGTGTTCTCGCTGCCGCTTCATCATCTCCCATAGCTACTCGCCGAGGGCGTGGTGCCTGCGGGTCAGCAGGTCGCGGCAGGCCGTGGCTCGGTCCCAGCCTACGGTCCTCGTAACCGCATTTATGCTTTGTCCACCGACAGATCGTGAGGCCTCACCGATGTCGCCACAGTACCTTATCGGGCCGGGTTTGACGGTATGCTTTGATAGATCCGGTTCTACTGGCCCCATATATCTCCCTGTCGCTAGTAGATAGGATGTGAGCCCGAGTCCATGCACTTTCGAGGTAGCTACGCCAAAGGTGATCGGTGGTAGCTCGGGCGTATATAGAGCTTGTCCTGCGTGATCATTTACGCCGCCGACCGGGCCGACTTGATAGAGTCGAGATGATTGACTTCACGTGATCAGCTGGACGGATCGCTAGCTTCCCCGCTACGCCAATGTAGACCGCAGAGAGAGAATAGTACGGGCCAGCTCTCGGCGAGCCTTTGTCGAGCTTTAGGAGCACCAGACGCCGGCGGTAGGTTTATTTCCTACCAAGGCTAGGAAGATGGTGCAGAAGCGGTATATCTACCATCTCGTCGTGTTTGATATCAAGTCGCGGTACCAGATTTTCCGTCACCCAGAGGTCACGAGTTCCCGCACGTGTTTCCGCATGACTTCCGCATCCTCCCGAGAGGAGATCGAGTTTTGTATAGAAAGCAGCGACACTCTACTATTTCCATTCCGCCATACGTAACGGCACCGCCGAGCCGAGAGTCAAGGATCGCCTTAGGGATTTGCTGAGAAGCGGCTTCATTAGGCCTGTTTCTCCCCGGGAGCGCCGTGATTGTTCGCAAGAAGCAGGACGACGCCGCGCACGCGCTGCTGATTACGTGCACCGAACAAGGTGACCATTAAGAACGTATACCCTTCCTAGGATTGATGATTTGTTCGACCGCAGGTGCAAAGTAGATGTTTTCCAAGATTGATCCGCGATCGCTATCATCAAAGCAGTCGAGAGACGGATGTCCCTAGATCGCATTCCGACCCAGACGCATTACGAGTTCGTGGTCATGTCTTTGTTGACCAATGCTCCGCGGTATTCATAGATTTGATGAACCGAGTGTTCAAACCATTTTTGGACACGCTTTGTGATAGTGTTCATCGATGATATCTTCGTTTATTCTCGCCAGAGCGAGTACGCGAGCATTCGGCGATCGTACGACGCTTCCAGATCAGCAGCTGTACGCCAACTTTTCCAAATGTGAGTTTTGCTGACTTCGCATGCTTTCGGGCATATTGTCGGGCCGATGGCATTCGAGTTGATACGCGCCAAGATCGAAAAGCCAGACTTGCCTAACCTACTACTCCGGCTGCAGGTTCGCAGCTCGGGCCTCGCAGGTATTATCTACGTTCGTGGAGAAGTTTGCTTTATCTCTCGCACCATTGACTAGGCCGACTCGTATGCACAAGTTTCAGCGGATCGATGTCAGGAGCGTGGTTTCCGCCGAAAGAGAGATCGACATCGCTTCGCTTCTTACTTCCGTAGGGTCCGACGGTTATGTCGCACGACGCGCCGCATCGGGCTGACGTGCGTGTTGACGCAAAGATGGCAGAGTTATAGCATATGCATCCCGACACCAAGAAACACGGAGAACTACCCCACCCATGATTCGAGTCGGGCACCGTGATTCACGCCAAGATCCGAGGCACTATTTGTAATGGGTTCACGTGGATATTTTTACGCACCACAAGAGCCTCCAAAGATATCTTCACCGCAGGAGCTGAACTTACGGCTGCAGACGGTGGTTAGAGTTGCTTAAGGATTACGATGTGGACATCCTCAGACTCACCCGCAAGGCCAACGTCAGGCGTACGCCCTTAGTAGTCACGGGAGCCCATCGACGGGCAACAGAGAAGCGGACACGGTTCGTAATTTGCACCGCGAAGCGAGCCTCGTGTCCGCTTGATTGATTCTCGAGTAGCAATGGGTTAGAGTTCGCGAGGTTGCCGAGTCTTCCATCGCTGGCGAGGCGTAAGAGGCAAATACCGAGGATCCGCCTTGATTCGATATCGCGATACGCCTCTTCGCGAGGGCAAGGGTCCTTTCGAGGTAGCACCACTGGGTGTTAAGGTTTGAGGGCGTGTGTGTTCCAGATGTTTCGTGACTTCGCAGCAGTTCTCGGGGAAGCACACAATACGCTAAGCATTTCATCCATCCCGGTCGACTCAAGATGTACCACGACCTTAGATCCGTATCGTGGGACGGCTCAAGAGGACGCTGCAGTTCGTGAGCTCGCGCCCGTGGTTGTCGCAGTGAAGGCAGAGCACCAGAGACCGGTGGTTTGTTACAGCGATAGAGATCCCGACCGAAGTGGGAGGTAATCAACACGACTTCATCACGCGATTACCTCGCACTCGCAGAGACACGATTCTATACGGGTTATCGCCGACAGTCGACGAAATCAGCCCACTTTCTTCCCGCAGACGACTTTTTCTACCGAGGATTATGCCGCACTTTACATCCGAGAGATCGCCGATCGCATGGAGTCCCTACTTCGATCATATCGCATGCAGGAGCCTGGGCCATTTACGCCAACTTCCGGAGGTACTTCTGCAGGGGTTTAGGACGCAGTGAGCCCGAGTATCGCATTTCATCCACGCATGTGACGGACAGCAGAGCGCACCATCCGCACTCTCGAGGATATGCCGCGAGCCCGTTATCGACTTTCGCGGTAGTGGAGAATCATTTGCCTCTAGTCGAGTTCACAGATAATAATAGCTACCACCCAAGATTCGCACGGGCGCTTTACGAGGCCTTGTATGAGGAAGTGCAGACGCCATAGGTTGGTTCGAGGTGGGCGAGGTGCGAAATGGGGACCCGACGGCGCAGCAGAGTCGGATAAGGCGCGGCTTATCCGAGCCGCTATCGACACCGTAGTTGACAAAAGTCGATGCAGATCATCGCCGCCGACATCCGAGTTTGCGCTGATGATTGGGTTTTCAAGGTGCCACCCACGGCGGTGTGATGAGATTCGGAAGAAGCAGTGGAAACTCACCAAGCGTACATCGGGCCGCTTCGCATTGTCCGCAGGTAGTGCGCGTTGCTTACGAGCTGATCCGCCGTCCGATCCGAGGCAGCAGGCATCCGTGTTTCACGCTTTACGCCGAGGAGATGATCGGATCCATCTAGGTACATCCGATTGACGATGTCCAGTGACCGGCGGGTTATCGATGAGGAGTGTTATACCCCCGATTTCCGCAGTATGTACGCCGGGGACGACGAGAAATTTTCGAACTTCTTTAGGCTTGGTCGAATTCTTTTTGGCACAACACCCGATTAGAGTCGTTGACTAAACGCTTTCACACTTTCGTAGAGAATTTCCGCCATGTCATTTTTAATTTTATGATTTTTCCGAGAGACGAAACGTGTTGGACCAACGAGGGCGCCACTTGGCACCCTCCCATTGGCGACGTGGCGGGTTTGGGACGAATTGACTTGGCATTTTTGTCAAGTAGTTGGTAGGATATTTTGTGGTAGATGGATAAGCGCACTTGGCAAGATCTCGCCCTACACTTGCTATGCACTTGTCTTCATCTCGCCATCGTCGGGCCTTCACTTGACCTATAAATACCCCCTTAGTTGATGAACTTCTTCATCCAAAAATTGTCTAAGTCTTGAAAATCCTCCTCTCCTCAACCTTGTTCTCGCCCAAACACCACCCCTCTCCCCTCTCAAGGCCCCTACCAGCCCCCTCGCTTACTGACTCTAGCCGAGAGCAACCCCTAGCCTAGTTGTGCTAGTCAAAATACTACCCCCTTGGTAGAAAAGTATTCTACAAGTATCGTTATAATGCCCAAAATACTTTAGCCAAATACCTTGTAGTACTTTCCAAAGTACCCTTTATACGGCCCTAAAATACTATTATACCTTCCTTTAGCCACTAAACTAAACCCTAAGGAAAATCTTCACCCGTAGTCAAGTATTAAGTAGAAGTTGTAGACACTTCTAAGGGTTTCTGGAGCGCTTGAGCGCATCGAGTAAGAGCTAAACCTCGTTCGTGAGCGACTTATAACTTGATAATTTTGGGCTTATCGAGGTAAATATTCGACTTTCTATTGTAATTGAAATTACATGTTGTAGAATATATAGTCAAGTATACTATATATAGAATCAACATTATAATTGTGCGGCAATGTCTTTTGACTTAAGCTCGATAATACTTACGCAATGTCTTCATGACTTAAGCCCAATTTATATAAGAGAACCGAATCAATTACATGATCAGACATAAAGAGACTTGTGTAGCATTGCTGCGTAGTAGAATTGTACACGCCCGTCAGACGTGTTAACCCCTCGTTGGCTTGGTAGCCGCCTCGACAGAGGAGGAGATTTACGCCGTCATGTGTGAGCCGCCAATTTTTCGTAATATTCTACGCCGATCTAAAGGTATTAACAGGCGCCAGGGCCTCTATAGGTTGTAGTATCGCGCGTGGAGTGATCTTCTTGATCGAGAGTGTCGCCGACGGCTTGAGGTACTGAGCGCTTTGCTATTAGTCGATAATCGCCGCAGGTACGCGAACCTCTTCCTATCTCTTCTAGCATGATATGTGTGAACTATGTAGTACGCAGACGCATACGCTAAATGTATTTGATTGATGTAAAACATAAAGTGTTATAACGACTTTACGGGAAGTTGGTTATAATAGCTTTACGTGGATAAGCACATACTTTGTGGTTTTTAAAAGGTAAATCGATTTGAATAATAACCGCTTGATATGTGTTAATAAAGAATCTCAAGCATTTCAAAAGATTTATGAATCGCTTTGAAAGAATGAGTATTACTTGGTTTTCAAAGCTTAAGAGTTATACTAGCTTTATGGGAAGTTAGGTATAACGCTTAAGAATGTTTTATCGATTTCGAAATCGAACGTATCGACAAACCATCGCAAAGTTAATAAAAGGAAAATGTATCGACTAAAGAAGTATTATTAAAACCAAGAGAAACCTCCATCCGCATGAAGCTAAGATTTAGACAAAATGATATTACATTTCCTAGATCATGGCCGCTAATAAGATTGATTATAAACAAGAATAACCTACTCACTTATAAGACATAGGTTTTCTCAAAACGCTTAAAGGAGAATTATGTTTTAAAGGACTAAAACTATGAACTACTAAACCTTTTCTAAAATGAAACTCGAGCATTCAAATTAGGCAAACTCGAACGCTTGGAAAATAAGGTTGTTACTTGGTTTTACAAAGGAAAGCATTTTGGTTTACTTAACAACGTTAGTCACCTATTTTTATACTACGTATCGGTGACCTTTGTAAAAGAAATGGATCTTAAAAGGAATTTAACTGACGAGTACTTTAAGGTTAAAATCCGACTTTGATATAAAATGAAAGTACCTTGAGTCGTGTAACTTGCTTATACTTGTTGTTATGAAACCGATCATGTTACGGTGATAGCCTTGTTGTAAGTATCGTGTTCTACTCACTACCGGCTCATCCGAACGTATATCACTTGACTACCGGCTTATCCGAATGTATATCACTGACACGGCTCATCCGGAATGTATTTCACTGGCGACCGGCTCATCCGGAATGTATTTCACTTGAGGACCGGCTCATCCGGAATGTATTTCACTCGAGACCGTTCATCCGGAATGTATTTCACTGAGGACCGCTCATCCGGAATGTATTTCACTTGACCACGGCTCATCCGGAATGTGTTCCACTGACTACGGCTTCATGGGACGAACCGAATGATTCCACCCTTTTCTATATCGGGTCCATAAGACGGGCCGAGACTCGTTATACGATCACATGATTTGTACCTAGATCACGGCAGCTAAGGAGTTCCACGCACGAGGGATGACTTTGTGGCGCGAGTCCTCGACTTGACATGATCGCTTCTATGTTGGGAATCAGAGTTCGCTATCATACACGCTCCCGCTATATAGACTATTATGATTTCATTTACGATCTTACGCTTCACATACTGTACTGGCAGATCGACTCTTCGGGGCCGCGTCATGCCGCAGTAAAGGTACATCGACCGCCGATCCCCGCTATAGGATCACATTCAGCTGGAAGCCCGCTTCTCCGAGGCTTATCTTTTGCATGTGTTCCTCGAGTCAGAGGTTCTGTACATCTGGTATGTGGCCCCGTCCCGCCATAGTTGTTAAATCTTAGAGGTCTCGTAGAATCGCCAGGTGGTTTGTAAAAAGGATAACTGTCGTATTTATGTATATATACGATGAAGGCAAATCGCTTTGCTGGCCTGCTTATTTATCTTGTCTCTAATTCATGTTCATGTTTTTATTTCCGATTTTCTCTCGATGTTGTATCACCAGGTGCCCGGTAGGCACCACCACGCCCGGTTCGGCCGTGACAAAAGTGGTATCGTGAGCGCTTAGTCTCTGAAAGTGTCTGCATCGTGTTCAGTAGAGTCTTGATTATCTGGTGTGTTGTGCACCACATCTATAATCGTGAGGTCGCAGGACATTTAGATCGGTTTCCATCCTTCTCATTCCGAGATCGTGCCTCAGAGGCAGGATAAATCGACCCTCCGACGATTCCTTTCCTTTACCGCTATGCCCGCTGCAAGTGCAACCTGTGCCCGATGGGCAAGGCAATGAGGGAGTCAGCGAGATACGTGAGGAGTACGAGGCGCAGCCCTGGCCAAGACTGAGAGAAGCCTCCGGACGGGTTTCGCGACGCCACAAAGACCAAAGAGAGCTTAGAGCCGCAGCAGCGGTCTGCGAGACTACAAGACTGAGCCTCCACCCCACACCGAGCCGGCGAGACGGGTACAAGGAGATGGCCCGCCATCGCCGCGGTCGTACGATATGAGGATAGGCCGATGCAGCAGCCCACCAAGAGCACCCGTAGTTCACCCCGAGCGCATACTGAGGCTACGCGACTTTCTCGAGTCAGAGCCTCCGCCGTTCTATGGATCGAGCCGAGGACGACCTCGTGAGTTTATCCGACAACAAATGCCGATCATGAGAGTGATCAGAGCCTCGCAGGCGTAGTCGGTGGTATTGGTTCGCATCACCGCTGGATACCGCAGCTTGACCGTTTGATTCGCGAGTCGTCCCGGAAGAGCATGCACTTCCAGCTAGCTTGGGGACGAGTTCTCGAGGAATTTCTTGCACATTTCTTGCCTCCACAGATGAGAGGGCTCGGGCCGGCGATTTTTGACGCTGAGGCGTGATCGCGGATTAGAGAGTACAATGTGGAGTTCGACTCATTAGCTCAGATGTTCCCGCAGAGAGTAGCGGATACGGAGGACAGAGTACACCGCCACGCCACCGGCCGGACGATTACTTGGCGTAGGCTTGTACGGTGTAGTTCTTCACCGCATGGACATTGCCCGCATGCAAGCTCATGCACCAGGATGCGAGGCACCTGAGAGGTCGACTGAATGACCGAGATCGCCAGAAGAGGCCGTAATGCCAGGTCCTTTGGTAACTTTCGAGGCGACCGCCTCACAGTTAGCCTAGTTATGTACCTCCACCAAGACAGAGTGGTCCCCGCCTTCGGACGCTCAGGTATTCGAGCCGGGTCGAGCTCCAGGCTTCCGTTCACTGTATACGCGAGTGCTAGCCGGATTCACGTCCCTCAGCCGGCACGATGTGGCAAACATCATCCCGGAATGTCGTTTTTATCGGGTGCTTGTTTCACCGCGCCGTGGCCATGTGGACGAGATCGTGGCTTATAGGAGAGGTACCGCAGCTGGGCGCAGCCACGGACAACGCGGGGCGTGTTCATCGCTTTCATACATACCGCAGGCGCATTTACGACAGAGCGAGCGGTAGCTTCGTGCATATCCTTAACCATCTAGAGGCTTGTATGTTTTGATGTTATGTTAATGTGTTAAGTGTTATGTTCGGATAGCTTTGTGCTAAAATGTGATTTAGGAACCTAGTCAGGGAAAAAGGGTAAGTCGAGGTGAGAAAATGATTTAACCTTAGAATATTACAATGAGACCTTAGATGTGGCCGCTCGAGTACAAGATTTTGCGAGTGATCCTTGTCGAGTGCATTTATGCCTAGAAAATATTGTGATAAGTCTCTGGTTGGGTAAATGAAAGTGGTATCTTTCATGACGTGATTTAGCAAGGTTGTTCCGGACGAGAAACAAGAGAGTCGGGCGTGACTGAGGTCGGGTCGAGGGCGTGTCATGCGGTCAACCCAGAGTCTGAATGAGGCTGGGTCACCTCGGTGGTCCCGCCAGTGGTAGGGTCACCGTGGTGCTAGGCCCAAGTTTTGATGACCATCGATGAGTTCGTGGATACGCTCACCGTATAGATCGCGAAGGCCGGAATAGCCTTAACGAAGATCGAGGCTAATAGATGACCAAGTTGGGAGGTAGTGACTCCAAGTTTCGAAACTAAAGCGTGGTACGATGCTAAAAGAGTTCAAGAGTTCGAGAAGAGTACGACGAGTAAGGGTAGAGGCGAGCATGTATCGCGAGCATAGATACGATCATTTCTGTAGGGAGAAGGTGCAAGGATGTATATTTTAGACCTCGTGAATCGATGCATCCGGCATCGCTTTGTTGGTCACGAGTGACACTAGAACCTCGCGCAAAGTGACAAAAGTTTGTGATGTTAGAGGTGTTTTCCGTGGACTCGATATAAGTATTTGCGCGCATATGTTGTTTAGTGGCCACTGGGCGCTGGCAACTTATTAGAAGAACTTTACCGTTATCCGCCTGAGAAGGAACATTCGGACGAATGTTTCTAAGGAGGAGAATGTTATACCTCGTATTTCCGCAGTATGTACGTGGGGACGACGAGAAATTTTCGAACTTCTTTAGGCTCGTCGAATTCTTTTGTGCACAACACCGATTAGAGTCGCTTGACTAAACGCTTTCACAGCCAGAGGAGAATTTCCGCTATGTCATTTTTAATTTTTGCGGATTTTTCCGAGAGACGAACGTGTTGACCAACGAGGGCGCCACTTGGCACCCTCCCATTGGCGGACGTAGCGGGTTCGCTTTGGACGAATTGACTTGGCATTTTTGTCAAGTAGTCGGTAGGATATTTTGTGGTAGACGGATAAGGGGCACTTGGCAAGATCTTGGCCCTACACTTGCTATGCACTTGTCTTCATCTTGGCCATTGGTTGGCCTTCACTTGACCTATAAATACCCCCCTTAGTTGATGAACTTCTTCATCCAAAAATTGTCTAAGTCTTGAAAATCCCTCCTCTCCTCAACCTTGTTCTCGCCCAAACACCACCCCTCTCCCCTCAAGGCCCTCACGAGCCCCTTGCTCTAGTGATTCCAGCCGAGAGCAACCCCCTAGCCTAGCTGTGCTAGTCAAAATACTACCCCTTGGTAGAAAAGTATTCTACAAGTATCGTTATAATGCCCAAAATACTTTAGCCAAATACCTTGTAGTACTTTCCAGTACCTTTATACGAAGCCCTAAAATACTATTATACCTTCCTTTAGCCACTAAACGAAACCCTAAGGAAAAATCTTCACCCGTAGTCATATTAAGCAGAAGTTGTGTAGACACTTCTATGGTTTCGAGCGCTTGGAGCGCACTGAGCAGAGCTAAACCTTGTTCGTGAGCGACTTATAACTTGATAATTTTGGGCTTATCGAGGTAAATATCTTGACCTTCTATTGTAATTGAAATTACATGTTGTAGGAATATATAGTCAAGCATACTATATATAGAATCGAACATTATAATTGGCAATGTCTTTCGACTTAAGCTCGATTAATACTTACGCAATGTCTCGCGACTTAAGCCCGAATTTATATAAGAGAACCGAATCAGAATTACATAGGATCAGACATAGAGACTCAGGTAGCATTGCTGTAGTAGAATTGTACACGCCCGGCCAGACGTGTTAGCACCTCGTTGGTTCGTAGCCACCGATAGAGAGGAGATTTACGCCATGTGAGGTCGCCAATTTTCTCGTAATATTCTACGCCGATCTAAAGGTATTAATAGCGCCAGGCCTCTATAGTTGTAGTATCGCGCGGAGTGATCTTCGATCGAGAGTGTCGCCGACTGGCTTGAGGTACTGAGCGCTTTTGCTATTAGTCGATAATCGCCGCGAGGTATGCGAACCTCTTCCTATCTCTTCTAGCATGATACGCTGTGGAACTATGTAGTACGTAGACGCATACGTGCAAATGTATTTGATTGATGTAAAACATAAAGTGTTATAACGACTTTACGGGAAGTCGTTATAATAGCTTTACGTGGATAAGCACATACTTTGTGGTTTTTAAAAGGTAATCGATTTGAATAATAACCGCTTGATATGTGTTAATAAAGAATTTGAAGCATTTCAAAAGATTTATGAATCGCTTTGAAAGAATGAGTATTACTTGGTTTTGAAAGCTTAAGAGTTATACTAGCTTTACGGGAAGTTAGGTATAACGCTTAAGAATGTTTTGCATCGATTTCTAAATCGTAATCGTATCGACAAACCACCGCAGCTAATAAAAGGAAAATGTATTGACTAAAGAAGTATTATTAAAACCAAGAGAAACCTCCATCCGCATAAGCTAAGACGAGACAAAATGATATTACATTTCCTAGATCACGGCCGCTAATAAGATTGATTATAAACAAGAATAACCTACTCACTTATAAGACATAGGTTTCTCAAAACGCTTAAAGGAGAATTATGTTTTAAAGGACTAAAACTATGAACTACTAAACCTTTTTCTAAAATGAGAAACTCGAGCATTCAAATTAGGCAAACTCAACGCTTGGAAAATAAGGTTGTTACTTGGTTTTACAAAGGAAAGCATTTTGGTTTACTTAACAATGTTAGTCACTCTATTTTTATACTACTGCATCGTGACCTTTGTAAAAGAAATGGATCTTAAAAGGAATTTAACGGACGAGTACTTTAAGGTTAAAATCCGACTTTGATATAAAATGAAAGTACTCTCGAGTCGTGTGTAACTTGCTTATACTTGTTGTTATGAAACTGGATCATGTTACGGTGATAGCCTTGCTGTGTAAGTATCGCGGTTCTACTCGATCACCGCTCATCCGAATGTATATCACTGACTACCGCTTATCCGAATGTATATCACTTGATTACGGCTCATCCGAATGTATTTCACTCGGCGACCGGTTCATCCGGAATGTATTTCACTCGAGGACCGTTCATCCGGAATGTATTTCACTTGAGGACCGGTTCATCCGGAATGTATTTCACTGAGGACCGGTTCATCCGGAATGTATTTCACTTGACTACCGGCTCATCCGAACGTGTTCCATTTCGACCACGGCTCACGGGACGAACCGGGAATGTATTCCACCCTTTTCTATATCGGGTCCATAAGACGGGCCGAGACCGTTATACGATCACATGATTTGTACCTAGATCGCCGCAGAAATGGCGGCGAGTTCCACGTACGAGGGATGACTTTAGTGGCGCGAGTCCCCGACTTGACATGATCGCTTCTATGCTGCGAATCGTAGTTTGCTATCATACATGTCTCCCGCTTTATATAGACTATTATGATTTCATTTACAGATCTTACGCCACATACTGTACTGTTGCCAGATCGACTTCTTCGGGCCGTCATGCGCCAGTAAAGGTACATCGATCGCCGATCCCCGCTTATGATCACATTCAATGTCGGGAAGCTCCGCTTTCCGAGGCTTATCTTTTGCACGTGTTCCCCGAGTCAGAGGTTCTGTACATTCTGTGGTACGGGCCCCGTCCCGGCCATAGTTGTTGTAAATCTTGAGGTCAGAGAATCACAAGTGTGGTTTGTAAAAAGGATAATCGTCGGGTATTTATGTATATATATGATGTAAGGCAACTGCTTTGGCCTGCTTATTTATCTTGTCTCTTAATTCATGTTCATGTTTTTATTTCCACGATTTTCTCGATGTTGTATCACTAGGTGCCCGGTAAGGCACCGCCACGCCCGGTTCGGTCGCGATGCGAGATTCCCATAGCGATAATCGATCGTCGTGTTAGGCGTCATGACGGCGGACGGGCTTCCACAAAGTCTCGGGCGGAACGAGCTCGTGGAGGAGATGACGGAAGCCGAGGAGACACGAGGCGAAGTATCTCACCGCTCCCCACCCCTCCGTAATTCACTTTCCTACTTGTAAATCTTCATTATCGCTTATGCCTAAGTGTTTATGGCCGCGCGTGGCTTTTGCAAACCGCTTAAGTTTCAAGAACCTTATCGTTATCTGTTCAAGGAACATTCGGACGAATGTTTCTAAGAAGGGAGAATGTTATACCAGTATTTCCGCAGTATGTACGTAAAGGAATACGCATAAAAAGTTTGGTCTTAAAGTTAGGCCTGACGATTTTTAGGCACAACTCACAAAGCTTAACGCTTTTCCGTAAACGCTTTCCATTTTCGAGGATAAATTCCGGCTATGTCATTTCTAATTTTATGGATTTTTCCGAGAGACGAACACTTTGACCAACGAGAGGCGACACTTGCCACCCTCTCATTGGTGGACTTGTCACGCAATAGGCCGAATGGATGACCATCCTTGTCATAAAGTTGGTTAGATATTTTGCGTGCAAGTCACTAGGTACACTTGCCCTAATCTCGACCTTACACTTGCCTAGCACTTACAAATCTTCGCCATTGGTCACATGTCTTGACCTATAAATACCCTCTCGAGATGAAGAGTTCTTCATCCACAAAAGCTTTCCAAGTCTAAAAATCCTTCCTCTCCCTTTGTAAGCAATTCATTCCAACACACCCTCCCTCGAGAAGCTTGGCCGAGGCTACCCCACCCCCAGCCTAGCCGAAACCTACCCTCCCTTGGTAGAAAAGTTGCCTTCTTGTATTGTTATAATGCCCAAAATACCCTAGCCCAAATACCTTAGTACTTAGTAGAAGTTGTGAAGAACTTCTATGGTTTCCTGAGCATACAACTTGTGAGCAAAACCTCGCTCAGCGCGACTTTTCTAGGATATTATCGGGCTTACCGAGGTAACTAATCCTAACCCTCTTTTGAATTGTGAGAATACTTACTGTTGTAGAATAAGAATAAGTATAAATACTTAGAAGGTTATTAAGGAATAGAATTGAACAGTAACACCTTAGAAGGGTATAAAAGAAGAATATACGAACTGCATTTACATGTGACCGTTTTCACAAGAGACTTATATAGCTCACCGCAGTGGTCAGGCTGCCCGACTTTCCGTAGAATCGAGGACCCTCTGCTTAGAATGACCTACGTAATAGTCTAGACTTTGATAGATATCCGTGACTATTATAGGCTGATTCTCTGCGCGACATACTCACTTCAAGTGTGGATTTCGCGGTATGTATGTGATTCTTCCTAAAGCATGATATTTTACAATATGTATATAGTACAGACGCATACGTGTTAATCGAATAATACTTACGAATGCCTCACGCTTAAGCCCGAATAATACGTGACGGCAATGCCTCACCGCTTAAGCCCGAATAATAAAGAATCAAAACATTTCAAAAGGACTCATCAACCATTTTTTACGTAAGAGAATTAATTGGTTTCTCAAACAAGTTTAAGAGTTATACTAGCTTTACGGGAAGTTAAGTATAACCACTTAAGATTGATAAAAGAAACAAGTTGCCTATGTATTTCTAATGCACTTATATGAAATTGTGAAAAGAATAATAAGCATGGTTTGATAAGCAGATACGATACGTTGCATGCATGTTAGTACCTTGTAACGCTTGTATGTCGAGTATCCTTGTTGTACTTATGTTGTTTAAAGATAAGTCGTTATGTTAGTGTACTATCACTCACCTCTCGAGATGATACGAGGTTGTCGCCTCCGACGCGGGTAGACTCAGCGTGTGGGACCATGATTCGAGAATACCTACGCGGGTCCAGGGCCTACGCGAGCTACGAGTTCCGTGTTAGTACGCGGGTTATGCCTCACGCGGCCCATGCGGGCTACGCGACAATGAGTCCGTGACGACGCCGAGGAGTAGCTACCACCGACGCGGGTTATACCTCACGCGCCCACGCGAGTGGCCTATGCGGACCGGAGTCCGTGATTAGGCTTGCAGAATGAGGACGTGGGCGAGTGGCCCTGCTTTCGATCATTCGCACTCTAGACAAGACGTGACGCTTACCTATTGTTGCTTTGTTTGTGATGTGGCACTACGCATGCTTTCTCGTCGTTTCACACATATTTGTAAACCGGTTTTAAAATGATATGTTTTCATTTAAGTACTTTACGCTTGCATACTTAGTACCACAGATCGACCTCCTTCGGGGCTGCGCTCATGCCGCAGTAAGGGCAAGTGTGCTAGATCCGCATCCCAGGATCTCTACGCTGGCGTCGTGAGCTCCATCTCTTCCGAGGCTCTACTTTTTGGTACGATCTCCCCGGTCAGAGATAGTTTTTGTACAGTGGTATGGCGGGCCTCGTCCCGCCATAGTTGTATATTTCAGAGGTCTGTAGTCATGTTGTACGTTGTCGGATGTAATCGCTAAAACATGATTATATATATACGCCGAAAGGCGATGTTTTCTCACATAATCTGTCTTGTTTTATAAATCTGCCATGTCTTGCTTTATGTTTCACCGACACTGATGTATGACTACTGGGTGCCTGCAAGGCACCAACACGCCTGAACGGGTCGCGATGAGCTTTAGCCGAGAGCCTTCCTCCCTTTTCGCGCTGCCTTCGCCGAGGGTTCCTTCCCTTCATGGTGCTAGCCGTAGGTACCCCTAGCCTAGTTGTTTTCAGATAATACCCTCCTCGTGGTATTGAAATACTTCTCCTAGTATTGTTATAATGCCCAAAATACCTTAGCCTTGTACCTTGTAGTATTCCAAAGATACCTCTATACGTAGAGTCCTGAATACTACCTTTTGTCCTTTTAGTCTCAAACCGAAACCCTAAGGAAATCTTCATACTTGGTTCAAGTATTTGAGCAGAAGTTGGTTAGAACTTCTAAGGGTTGTTTGAGCGCACTGAGTAAGAGCTAAACCTCGTCAGATCGACATTATAACTTGATAATTTTGGGCTTATCGAGGTAATTATCTTGTTCTCTATTGTAATTGGAAATTACATGTTTGTTAGAATATATGGTCAAGATACTATATATGGAACTATACTTAGTATTCGCAATATCTTTTGACTTAAGCTCAAGAATAAAGAACCGAATCAGATTTACATAGATCGTATTGCAGCAGACTTGTGTAAGACATCGAGTAGAATTGTACACGCCCGGTTAGACGTAAACCCCCGTTGGCTTGGTAGGCCTCAGAGAGGAGATTTACGCTGCTCCGTGGGGAGGTCAATTTTCAGAGAAGATAGAAACTTGTGTTTTGGGGTTAATAGACGCCAGGACCTTTATAGTGAAAGTACTAAGAGTAGCGTATTCTACCGAGGAGCGGAAAGGGCTAGCGTTGTAGTACTTGGAGCATTTTGCTTATCGTCGATAAATCGTCGCGAGGTATGTGAACCTCTTCCTATCTCTTCTAGCATGATATGTGTGAACTATGTAGTACGGCAGACGCATACGTGTTAATCGTGTTTGATTGTTCTTAAAACATAAAGTGTTATAACGGCTTTATGAGCCTGCTATAACAAATTTTACGTAGGTAAGAAAATACTGTGGTTTTAAATCGATGTGAATTATAAATCGCTAAGTTATAATAAAGAACTTGATGTATTTCAAAAGATTTATAAATTGTTTTGAAGGAGAGTAACACTGGTTTTAAAGGTTTTAAAAAAAGAGTTATACTAGCTTTACGTGGAGTTAGGTATAATGTCTTAAGAGAGGTAAAGAAAATGGTTTATCACGTTAAGTTAAGAGACTTGATCTTATAAGATAAGAGACTTAACTTATTTGTTTAATGTGAATGTCAGTATGAAACCTCATTCGTGAGTAATGAGTACTGGTTTTATTTAAAGTGGATAATGTTTCATCGATTTCGAAATCGTAACGTGTATCGACTTGACCACCGCAAAGCTAATAAAGGAAAATGTATTGAATAATGATGATCGTATTAAAACCAGAGAAACCTCCATCCGCATAGAAACTAAGATGAGACAAAATGATATTACATTTTCTAGATCATGGTCGTAATAAGTTAACGTTGTAAACAAGAATAACCTACTCTCACGTGAGACATATATTACTCAATTGTTCTAAAAGGAATCATGATTAAGTTTGGGAACTATGAAACCATTTGAAAAGGAGAAGCTTGAGTAATCAAACTAGGCAACCGAACTTAGGAAAACAACGTCATACTTGATTTTGAAAAGGAATGCTGGTTGGTCATTCTAATACTACGGTATCGTGACTTTTATAAAAGTAATGGATCTCTTTAAAAGAACTTAACGATGTAGTACTTTGGGGTTAAAACCCGACTTTGGCATAAAATGAAAGTACTTTGAGTCAGGTGAAACTTGCCTATGCTTGTTGTTGTGAAACTTGCCTATGCTTGTTGTTGCTAAACTTGCCTATGCTTGTCATTGTGAAACTCGCCCATGCTTGTTGTTGCGAAACTTGCCATGCTTGTGATGATAGCCTTTGTCGTGCGCGTGGTATTTCGGTTACCGCTCCTCGACAGAGGCCGCTGACTTGTCGAGAACTTACTGACGCGCCGGGCGATGGAGAATTCCACGTATGTTTCCATTTTGATTATCGCCTTGTTGTTGACGTCACATGGACATGTCTACACCGACGCAAGATTCCGGGGCACGCGGCCACGCGTCGTTGATTACCCAGATATGGTTATTATCGCAACATGGACGCGTCTACACCGAGGCAAGATTCGGTACGTGGCTACGCGCAGGTTGACCACCCAAAGATATCATATCGAGGTTATACGGGCATGCCTACACCGAGGCGATTCCGGTACGTGGCCACGCGGCCTTGTTATTATTGTTGCATCACGGACATGTCTACACCGATGCAAAGATTCGGGGCACGCGCCATGACGCGAACACGACGGATGCTGCGGGCGCGAGACCCATAGTTATATTTGAGTGGTGACTTTGGCGCGAGTCCCCGACTTGATCGCTTATGTTGCAGATCGTATTTTGGTTATCATACATGTCTCCCGCTTTTAGGCTATTATGATTTCATTTACGATTTGACAAGCTTCACATACTGTACCACAGATCGACCTCCTTCGGGCCGCGTCACGCCGCAGTAGAGGTACATCGGCCGGGATCCTCGCCTAGGATCTCGCCAATGCTGGAAGCTCCGCTTTCTCGAGGCTTATCTTTTGGTACGTGTTTCTCGAGTCAGGTTCTGTACATTCGGTATGGCGGGCCCCTCCGCCATAGTTGTTGTATATCTTAGAGGTCTCAGAATCGCCGGGCGGTGGTTTGTAAAAGGATAACCGTCGGTTTTTACGTATATATACCGAAGGCAACTGCTTTTGGTTGGCCTGCTTATTTATCATGTCTCTCATTTCATGTTTAAAGTTTTATTTCCGCTGGTTTTCTCGATGTCAGATCGCTAGGTGCCCGAGGTAAGGCACCACCACGGCCCGACTGGTCGTGACAAATCGGGCCATCTCTCTCAGAATCTATCTCTCTCGCTTCCGCATCGGGACCTGAGGCTCGTGCATCGTGGTCTCTCAGAGACCGCCGCCGCTTTACTCACAACTCCTTCACGCCTTGCCTTCTCGCCCGGTTGCCTTACGCGAGGCATAATCGTAAAGGAAAGGAATACGCCGAGGGGTCCAACTTATCACACTCTAAGGCACGATCTCGTAATGAGAAGAATGGAAACCAATCCTAAATGTCCTATAGCCTCCTCGATTATAGACGTGTGCACAACACACCGATAATCAAGACTTACTAGACACGCTCAGTAGACACTTTCCGAGGACTAATCGCTTCGATACCACTTTGTCACGACTAATCCGGCCCGTGGATCGTGCCTTACCCCGCACCCTAGTGATACAACATCGAGAAAACCAGCGGAATAAAAACTTTACACATGAAATGAGAGACATAATAAATAAACAGCAACCCAACAGCGCTTTCGTGATATATACATAAAACCCGAACAGCTTATCCTTTTTACAAACTCCGCCTACAACAAAGGCATGCACTTAAGATTTACAACAACTATGACGGACAAGGCCCGCCATACCCCGAATGTACAAGAACCTACAACTCAGTGGAACACATACCAAAAGATAAGCCTCCAAGGAACGGAGCTTCCAATACGCCAAAGCGTGATCCTAAAAGTGGATCGACACCAACGCATTTACTCGCAGATGAACGCACTTCAAGGAGGTCAAGATAACAGTACCAAGTATGTGAAATCAGAAATATCAGAATGAAATCATAGCACTATATAAAGCAGGAGACATGTATGATAACCAAACTACAGATACAACATATAAACAAATATATTAGGTCGTGACTCACGCTCCAAATCATCACTGCGCGGAATTCCTTCTCATCACGGCAGCCTATGATATGATATCAACAAGACAAAGAATCCAAACGGGAGCATACCCGTGCGCTACGATCGTGGTCGTGATGTCCAAAGGGAAACAATAAGACTTTTCCAAATGGAAACATACCCGCAGCGCTACGATCGTGGTCGTGATGCCCAATGGGAAACAATAAAACAGCTTTCCAATTGGAAAGATACCCGTGCGCTACGATCGCGGTCGATGCCCAAAGCGGAAACAATAAAGCAAAGATTCCAAATGGAAACATACCCGCGGCGCTTACGATCGTGTCAAGATGCCCAAAGGGAAACAATAAAGCAAAGATCAAACGGAAGATACCCGCGCCACGATCGTGTCAAGATGTCCAAAGCGACAGCAAAGTAACACAATCAACGCGAACGCATCTGCGAATTTCTTCACACGCAAGACGCCCAAGTAAGTTCTCAATAAGTCAACCGACCTCCATCGAGAGGCGTAGTATAGAAACACAATTCTTGCACAACACAGGCTATCACGACAAGCATAGGCAAGTTTCACAACAACAAGCATAGGCAGGTTTCACAACAACTCAAAGTACTTTCATTTTATGCCAAGGTCCGGGTTTTAACCCTAAAGTTCTACGACGTTAAATTCCTTTTAAGAGATTCATTCTTTTATAAAAGTCACCCGCCACCCGTAGTATAAAATAGAGTGACTTACATCTTTAAGTAAACCAAAACAACTTCCATACTTTCCTTTTAAAAATCAAATTAAGGCAACACTGCCTTATTTTTAGACCAAAACACTTTTCCTTTTAAAGTCAAGTTACCACATTAAAACCAATGATAAAAACCCTTCTTTTGTTTTCATAAAGTCATTATAACCAACTTCCCATAAAGTCGTTATAACACTTTATGTTTTAAACCATTTTAAGACAACACAATGCCTTTCTTTTCCCTAAAGTTCCAAATTGCCTAATTTCAATTACACAAGTCTCCTTTTTAGAAAGTTTCATAGTTCAATGTCTTAATCTCTTTAAAACAATTGAGTAACATACGCCATAAAGTAGCAGGTTATTCTTGTTCATAATCAACCTTATTAAGCACCATGATCTAGAAAATGTAATATCATTTTGTCTCATCTTAGCTTCATGCAGATGGAGGTTTCTACCGGTTTTAATAATACTTAATTATTCAATACATTTTCCTTTATTAACGCCGCAGGGTTTGTCGATACACATTCGATTTCAAATCAAGAAACATTATTCCTTTCAAAACCAAGTACTCATTACTCACGAATGAGGTTTCACACATCTTACAACATTCAAATCAATTTAATTAAGTTGAGTCTCTTGTCTTATAAGATCAAGTCTCTTAACTCCTAAGATTAAATAGCCATTCTCTTTTTTATCTCTTTTAGACGTTATACCTAACTTCCATAAAGCTAGTATAACTCTTAAGTTCTCAAAACCAAGTATTGCTACACATCAAATCCGTTTTATAAGTCAAATCACTCTTTGAAACCACAAAGCATTTTCTTACCTACATAAAGTCGTTATAACCAACTTCCCATAAAGTCGTTATAACACTTTATGTTTCAAACCAATCAAATACATTAAACACACGTACGCTCACCGCACTACATAGTTACACACATATCATGCTAGAAGAGATAGGAAGAGGTTCACATACCTCGCGACGAGCATCGACTAATAGCAAAATGCTCCAAGTACTTCAAACCGCTTCGCTACTCCTTAAGCCACGTAGATCGCATCACACGTAGTACTTCAACCTATAAGGCCACAAGGCGCTTATTATCATCTAGATCTCATTGTTCCATATTCTACGTAAAATTCGCAAGACTCTCTTCCCGCAACCGCTAATCTCCTCTCTACCGAGGCCGCCACCAAGCCAACCGTGGGGTTTGCACGCCTAACCGGCGTGTATAATTCTACCACAAGAATACTACACAAGCTTCATCAGAATACTTCTATGTAATTACGCTCGCTTCTTATTTATCCTTCTATGTGTTTATCGCTCAATTCTTATTCAGCTTAAGTCAAAAGATATCACGATTTAACTACGCTCGCTTTATTCAATATTCATTCTATATATAGTATACTTCAACTATATATTCTAACAATCATGTAATTTCCAATTACAATAGGGACAAGATATTTACCTCGATAAGCCCAAAATTATCCGAGTTAAACGTCGCCCCGAACAAGGTTTAGCTCCTACTCTGTGCTCCAAAACGCCCAAGAAACCCTGAAGTGTCTACACAACTTCTACTTAATACTTCAACCACGGTGAATATTTCAGTGGTTTCGCTTAGCTAAAAGGAGGTATAATCGTATTTTCCGTTTTTCAGATAAAGTGGTACTTTGGAAAGTACTATAAGGTATAAGGGCAGAGTATTTTGGGCATTATAACAATACTAGGAGAGTATTTCTATACCACAAAAAGGGGGTATTTATACGAGACAACTAGGCAGTGGGTACCCCCGCCAAGGCTTCACAAGGCGTGGTGGCTCTCGCCAAGCTCAACTAGGAGGGGATAGAGGGACTAAAAGCTCAAGCTAAGAGGGAGTAGTTTGAGACTTAGATAGATTGCTCAATTTTTGGACGAAGAAAGTTCATCAACTAAGGGGTATTTATAGGTCATGAAGGCCAACCAACGGCCAAGATGGTGCCAAGTGCAAGGCAAGTTGTAAGGCCAAGATTAAGCCACAAGCAACCTTATCCATCTACACAAAATATCCTACCTAACCCTTGACCACAAAATCAACACCAAAAACGCAGTGCTTAGCCCAATTGTCGCCCAACCTCTTCCAATGCGAGGGTGACACATGTCACCCTCCCGCTGGTCCAAAATGTTACGCCTCTAAAAATCCGCAAAATTATAAATGACATAGCCGGAATTTTCCCTACGAAGTCGTGGAAACGCTTTCGTCGAAAAAACGACTTAACCGTGTCAGGTACAAATTTCGAATCTTGCCTATCTTAAGGCTCAAATTTTATACGTACGTCCTTACGTACATACTCTGGAAATACGGGGTATAATAGTAATCAAGGTTGAAAATTGAAACTTTGCTCGATGATCATCAAGCTAGTTGCCAACTTCACTCTCAAATTTTGAACTTTGATAGAAATTAACAAATAAAATATAATATTTAGTGTGCAATGTAGACTTGTAGAGAAAGAGAAAGATGGTTGGAAGATTTGTGAAAACAATGAAAAGGAAAATAAGGTATTTATAGTTGAGAAACAGGGTTAAAGTTGTTACACCACGTAATTCCATGACTTTGATATGAGAACGTGATTAAGAAAGTAAGATTTGAAGGTTGAAAGGAAAGAATATTTACATTTTCCTACAGAAATTTTGGAAAAATATGACGACGAAAAAATTATTAACTTAGAGTTTAATTCTTCTAATTGGATTTATGGACTTAGTATTGTATTATGAAGTCTTGGAATTGAGAATACGGGGTTCACCTAAAATTTTACAATTTGTGGGCCCATCAAATTTAAGAAATTTTGGCCAAGTGTTGAGATATTTTGTGAAAAGATTATGTGACCAATAGGAGGGTGACATGTGTCCCTCATCCACTTGTCATTACAAGTTGACAACTATATAGGAAAGTGTATAGAAAGACTTGGATTCATTTCAATAATATCTTCATCCTCCAAGAGTTGATCTTCTCTCTCTCCCTTAAGCTAAGTCTCGAAATTCTCTTGAAAGTGAAGAACAAGAGTTGATTATCTTTCTAGATTAACTTATATCCTCCTAGATTAAGCTCCCAAACTAAGTGCTAAACCAAGATTCTCCAAAATAGTGGGTTGGCCGAAACTTGCCTTGAAACCCTAAACTTGAGATGAACTTTTTGGAAGTAAAACAAGAAAGAAAAATGGTTACAAGATTGTAGAGGTTACATGTGTGTTGTTGGAGTCAAGAAGTGGTATGAAAGTGAAGCTATGGCCGAGAATCTTATGGACTGTTTTGGCTAAATATTGAGGTAAAAGTTCTTCTTCTTTTAAAGAAATTGGATATTACATGTTGTTATAATTAGGGGATGAGCTTTTGTTAAGAAAATCGAGAATAAGAAATGCACGGTTGGCTTAGCATGTTGGTCGAAATCTAGGCAGTTTTTGGTATCTTGGATTTCGTTGGTTATTGTTGTTATTAACATCACTACTTGCATGATTAAAGGAAGGAAGTATTGTTATTACAAGTTGATGTGGTTTATATTAAGTATCAAACTTGAATCGATTATAAGGAATATTGAAAAGTGGCTTAGTCAGGTTGTTTGGCCGAGACTTGTATAAAACTGTTGGATATTGTTATGCAGTTTTAGGGACTGTTTTGTGGCGTGTATATGCTGGAAATTCAGCCACCAATATGCATGTTTAAATGTAGTAATCGCTAATGAAAGTCCCAAGGGAATAAGAGTATAGAAAGGTGTTAAAAAACCTCACATTTTACCCTTGTTTTTGTTGGAATATGGACTGATTTTAGTGGACTGTTTTACGTGATTAAGGGGCTATTTTTACGTGAAAATAGGTGTGTGAATCACCTTGGTTGCTGTTTGGTTGTGCCCTTAATTGGTGCCTTGGTTATTGATGGAATTGACCTTCTTGAAAGGTGGAAAAGTACGTATAAATAGGGAAAGTGCTGCCCAAATTTTTACAAGAAAAGAGAGTCATTAATTGGTATATGTCTTACACTAGTATCATGGAGTTGATAGACGTGTTATTGTTATTATAGGTTGAAGTACTTATTTGGGACGTATTCTACTTATCATGTTGTTTAGTCGTCAATAAGGTATGCGAACCTCTTCCTTCTTTCTTTTGACATGTTCTACGATTTAACCACGACCGTGGTATCATTTCAAAAGTTATTCTACTCCTGTAAGTTGAGTATTCATATTATCGATTCTATGCTAAATGCATGTCTAAACTATTCATAAGTCCTTACCAATTCTTACGAGAGATGCTGGTAAGAATTTTTAGTAAGCATCGAGTCGAGTTGATCTTGCTAAATTACAACACTAATAAGTATTAAGCATTGAGGTCGATTTTGGTAAGCATATTAAAATAAGCCATCATAGTTAAATGAAAAAGGTATCGAACAAGCTATCATTGCTTAAATGAAAAAGGTATCGACAATCAATTATATTGAAATGATTAGACTTCCATCCGCATAGAAACTAAGATATAACCATTCATTTTACATTTTCTAGTTCAAATGATTAGATAAGATCATTATAAATATATAACTTACTAACTACCATAAAATGAATTAATTTGGCAATTGATCGGCTATCACCATGCAAATATTTCCATAATGTTAGCGAGAGCGAGACGAATTTAGATTATCGAGTCGGTACAAGACTTATGTCGTACGTGAACTACCCTTTCTTCTTTTGGCATGTTTATATAAAGTAAGTGTACGACGGACGTACATGGTTTATTGGATCTTAATTCGAAAATGAAAGGCATGGTATTGCCTTGGTTTTTCTAAAAAGAAAGGAATGATATTGCATTTGTGTTTCTAAAAGGAAAGGCATGATAGTGCCTTGGGTTTTCTAAAAAGAAAAGTATGATAGTACTTTGGTTTTCCTAAAATGAAGGTTCTTTTTAATGATTGGTACGTGATATGGTGGTACCTTGGTTTTTTAAAATGAAAGATGTGATAGCACTTTGAGTTTTCAAAAGATGATTTCAAAGTGATATATGATATGATAGTGCCTCGTTGTTTCAAAAATAAAAGTTCATTTTAAATTTTTTATTCAGAGTAAAAAGATGATTTAAATTGCACATGGTTGCTCATGATAGTTATTCGTGCATGTGTATTGTCTCTGAACTTGTATTCACGATGCGGGTATAGATTCCCACGAGACGGTATTGTCCGTGAACTTGTATACACGATGCGGGTATAGATTCCTACGACGTGTATTATCCGTGAACTTGTATTCACGATGCGGGTATAGATTCCCAGGAGATGTGTATTGTCCGTGAACTTGTATTCACGATGCGGGTATAGATTCCCATGATATGTGTATTGTCCGTGAACTTGTATTCACGATGCGGGTATAAATTTGTTACACCCCGTAATTCCAGAACATGTGTATAAGAACGTACGTAAGAACTAAAAAATGTTAAGAATTGATACTAGTAAAATTTTATCAGAATTATGGAAATGTCGGGAAACGAAATATTGCGACGAACGGGAGGGTGACACGTGTCACCCCCCTTAGTTGGTCTTGGACGAAATGGACATGGATTTAATGGTCATTTGACCAAGGTTAAGATGACCAAGTCTTGCTAGGCTTAGAGCTTGATATTGTTGACTTAGTCAAGAGCCACTTGGCTTGATCTTTTAGTAGAATGCATCCAAGCCACCCATATGTGCTAATCTTGACCCTCCATTATGTTATTTAAACATACTAGTAGCAAGACAAGGCTTCTACACTGAGAAAAATTTCAAGAAAACTTTGAAGAACACAAGGGAGCTCTCGGGTTAGGGTTCCAAGAAGAAGAAAAAAATTTCGTTTGATGTTCTATAATCTCCACACTTTAAACCAAGGTTCCTAAGGGTATTGTAAGGGTATCTCAATAGAAAGATCACAGAAAAATGTCGCTTTTTGTATTAGTCGCAAGGTGAAAACCTAAGTCGCTTTCATAGGTTTGGATTGGAAATTAAAGGAAAGTTGTGTCACGACCCGACCCCGGGCCCGCGACTGGTGCCTTACCTGGGCACCCTTATCGATATACATCAGAGATAATCAGCGGAACATACATAAACTTAACAAAAAATAAATAACAGGCTAGCCGATAAGGTCACCCTTACAGATATACATCAGAGATAATCAGCGGAACATACATGAAACTTATAAAATAAATCAACAAGAAATAAACAACAGGTTAGCCGATAAGGCTACCTCCCTGGACACATATACATATACTTAACCAACGCAGTTACATCCTTCTTCTTTACAAACTGACCCACAAGATATGACTACAGACCTCTAAGAATTACAACTGTGGCGGAACAGGGCCCCGCCATACCCCTGAATGTACATAAATCTACAACCTCAGGGAAACCGTACCCAAAAGATAAGCCTCCGGAGTGAATGGAGCTTCTTCCCAAAAAATGAACAGAGATCCTAAGAGCAAGGATCACCAACCTGTGTACCTAACACCTGCGGGCATTTAACGCAATTTCTGGGGGTCAATGCAGTGCATTTAGTATGGAATGTAAATAAGGTACAAGAACCAAATCATAATCAGATAAAAGAATGACAGTGGCAAGTATAAAATGAAATACCAGATCCTACCGTACATATTTGTTATACCGTAGTTCTGACCATACGCAAGAGCGCACGAAAGGAGTAAGACTTAAAATTTTCGAAAGGTAAGTTGACGGATTGTTTCGGATGGGTTTTAGTCAACTTTGGGGCGGGTTATGACCCGGTAAATTGAGATTTCCTATGTGTTTCAAAGGCCTAGTGCGTAGTTCGTTGAGTCTAGTTTCCAACGAATTCAACCGCTCGCCGATAGGACATCGGAGTAGAAAGTTATGGGGTTACAAGTTCAGCGCGCAGCTGACGTAGCGTGTTTGGCCAGAGTTCTGGCCGCGCACGTTAACTCCGAGGGTTCGCTGAAGCTGCAGGCCGCGCTGGAAGAGGACCGCGCGCCAAAGTCCCGCGAGGTGGCGGAAGTTTCAGTACACGCGCCAAGGCGGAATTTCCGCGGAAAACCGAGGAAAATCGTAGTTCTTCTTTTAAAAGGCCATGAGGGTGATGTTGTCCCCATCCGATTTTTGCATGTCTTTATATTGACCAAGTCTTGAAGACTTGGTCATCTTTCAAAGTCTTTCTCTCTAAAGATAGAGCTCACTCTCTCTAAGATTCCAAGAGGAATTCAAAGCTTAAGGAAAATCAAAAGGTAGATGCACGAAGCTCAGGGCTAGCTTGTAGGGTTGTTGCGCTGGTGTTCTCGAAAAGAGGCTAGCAAAATTGTTGGAATAATTTTGGCTAAAGCTCTAAGGTAACAATTCTTCTCAGAGCTAGTTATTTTGTCGCATGTGAAGAAGAAGGAACTTGTAGTAGTGAATAATGCTCTTAGATTCATTGCATGTAAGAAATATGGTTTGAATATGAAAGAATTGGTTAAGAAGATTATGTGAGCATGTTGTAGCCTAAAAACTACCTTAAACTTGTTAAGTTAATTGTTGTACCTTTTGGGGCAGAATTTTTGTCACGACCCGACCCCGGGCCCGCGACTGGTGCCCTACCTGGGCACCCTTACAGGTATACATCAGAGATAATCAGCAGAACATACATGAAACTTATAAAATAAAACAACGAGAATTTAAACAACAGGTTAGCCGATAAGGCTACCTTCCTAGACCCATATACATATACATAAACAACAGCAGTTCTATCCCTTTCCTTTTTTACAAAATGACCCACAACATATGACTACAGACCTCTAAGAATTACAATTGTGGCGGGACAGGGCCCCGCCATACCCCTGAATGTACATAAATCAACAACATCAGGGAAACCGTACCAAAAAGAAAAGCCTCCGGAGTGAATGGAGCTTCTTCCCAAAAACTGAACAGAGATCCTAAGAGCAAGGATCACCAACCTGTGTACCTAACACCTGCGGGCATGAACGCATCCTCAAGGGCCGCATAACAAAAATTTAGTATGGAACGGAAATAAGGTGCAACAACCAAATCATAACTGTATAAAAGAATGTCATTTTAACTCCTGAAATCAATCGTACATTAACCGTTCCTTTCCTTCTTTCAATTAGAATTAACATCATATTCTTACATACATACTTAAGAATTTAATCAAGTTTTTCCTCATAACATACATATCTTACATATCTTACATAACATAATTCGGCCCTTTATGGAGGGACTTCTTATTTGGAAGCTAACTTTGATTATTCATACGTGATAACATAATCCGCCCATTTATGGGACACTGCATCGATGAATCACGTGGCATAATCCGCCCGCCGTGGAGCTCCTGCATCGTGGAATCATGTAGCATAATCCGCCCGCCAGGAGCCTTGTACCGTGGAATCACGTAGCATAATCCGCCACCGCGAGCCTGCATCGCGTGGAATCATGTAAGATAATCCGCCCGCCATGGAGCTCTGTAAGATGACGAACCCGCCATGTGTAGGCTCGGGTAATATGGCGAATCCGCCCGCTTGTAGGCTCCTGTATCTCATAACGTAATCCGCCTATTTGTAGGCTCCTGTATTTATAACATAATCCGCCTATTTGTAGGCTCTGTGATTTTCCTTACGTAACATTTTAAATCGTATTATTACTTCTTCTTAAGTCGTTATAACAACTTCCCATAAAGCTATTATAACAACCTTTCATTTTAGAGAACTTAAGGCACTTTATTCTGCAACATCGGGGAAACTAAACCCAAAAATATCGCAGACATACATACTTAAAAGAATCATAAAACTTCTTTCTTTTAAAGCTCAAGTCATTTCCACTCATAAAATCAAGGCTTATAATATTAACACCGTGAGCATACACTCTTAAAATCATGTCGCTTATACTTATAAAAAAATATAAAGTTCCATACACTTCCAAAACCAAATAACTTATTCTCTTAAAATCATATAACTTCCACTTTTAAAATCAACCCCTGTTCACATATAAATTCAACTCCTTTTCGAACATAAAATCCACTTACTTACTTTAAATAAATCAAGACACATAGCTGTAAATCAAATCTCATAATTTCCTAACCATTCTAACCAACATCTCCCATAAGACTTAGCAAAGACTTAGGACAATTTAACATACTTTAACTTAGAGTCAACAATGTGAATACTTCTTAACTTCTAAGAGAAGAAGGAATCAAATACTATCACATGGATATTTCATACGTAGGATCATGCCAAAGAAAGAAGAGGTTCACATACTCATGACGACTAGCGACAAGTTGCAAAATGCTCCAAAGTACTATAACCTTGCTAGCCTTTCCACCCTTCAAGTAGAATACGCTATCGTAGTAATTCAACCTATAATAGTCATAACACGCCCATTAACCTCTAGCTTCAATCGTAGAATATTCTATGTAAAGTCCCTAAATCCTACGGAAAATCTGACAAAGACTTCCTTTGTTTCTACATATTTTGCCACATTTTTCAAGGCCAATACAATAACCAAACATGCCACATTTAAGGCTCAACATACCAACTAATCAAAGGGGATTACACGCCCAAACATGAAGGATTTGAGTATTGGACCCGATTGTAAGGTGTTTGTGTAGTCCGTTGAATCTAGGTCCCAACGCAACTAACCGGCAACTATTTTCTGGAGAAAAATCGTGATATTTTTATAGGTGATGCGTCCTCCCATCCTTCGCCATTTCATTTCAAACCCTCCCAAGAGAAAACCCTCTCCTTCTCTCTAGGTTTTTGAGAAACCCGCCTGGAACCGCTGAGCGGCAAGAAGGAAAAAGTGGGCTTTTCTAAAAGGTAAGAGTTTCTGAGCCCGAGGTCGTATATTTAGAGTTTGAATAGACTAGTTAAGTTTGTATAGATTTGATCTGTAGCCTTGTTGATTTAAACAAGTTTACTCTACGCTCAAACTAGAGTTTGATAGACGCTGGCCCTTAGCATATTCTTCTGGGGAGATAAGATCGAGCATTTGATTCTTCCTATCCTCTTCAAAGATGACTATTTGTGAAATATATAGTTAAAGGAAATTGATTTTCCAAATTGTGGCTTCATTGTCTTATCCGTAAACGGGCACTGCCCTCTTGGTCTCATAAATGTTTACGTGGTAATCATTTAAAGGAAGTCGCTTATAACAACTTAAGATAAGAGACTTAACTTAGAATTGTGAAAGTTAGTAATGAGTAATACTTGGTTTTTGAAAACTTAAGAGTTATAAGTTAGGTAATGTGAAATGGATTGGAACAAGTATCATAAAGGAAATGGTTTCACTAATCGATTATATTAAAACCAGAACCTCCATCCGCATAGAAACTAAGATAAGACAAAATGATATTACATTTCCAAATGAGAATCATTGATAACAAGTTCGACTTTTCTTAAACGGATTTTGGAAAAGAGAAGTAACTTGAGTTCGAAAGTATAAATCACTTATCGAACTTTTCTTAGGGAAAAGTAAATGAGTAATAAGGAGTTAATTACGACTTTTGTATACTTGACGTTATGTTAATTGTGTTTTAAACATTTAACGCTATCACGGTGATAGTATCGCATGGTTTCGTACTTTGAGTCTGATAGTTTTGTTGTGCGTTGACTTTGGACATATCGACACGCCAGCCCACTATGCTTCCACTATATCGATCCTTACATATCGACACGCTGCCTGTACTGCTCGGGACATACCGACACGCTGCAGCCCACGAGTACGCGCCCACAGTATTATCCGGGTATTTGTTCGACATACCGACACGCTGGAGTATTATCCGGGTATTTGTTACATACCTGGGACATACCGACACGCTGGGTAGTACTATCTTGTTATCGTCGACATACCGACACGCAGCCCACGGCCCACTTAGTAATGATCTTTCCGACTATCAGAGTTTGGTTATCATACATGTCGCCTCCCTTATAGACTATTATGATTTCATTTACGATTTTTTTCTCGCATACTGCACTAGATCGACTGGGGCCGCGCTCGTCATGGTTGTGACTTCACCTTCTTCGTCACTACGCCGCAGTCGAGATACACGCTTGTTGATCCGCACTTTGATCAAAGCTCCATTCTTCTGAGACTTTGTCACTGTTGTAGAACTTCCCCGTCCCGCCGAGATGTTATAAAAATTCTGTGAGGTCCGCTCAGTGTTAGTTATTTTTCGCAGCGTAACCGCCGTTAGCCTGCTTTCTTTTCATTGGTTATCATGAATTTCCGATTTTCCGACGTTGTTTGACTACCTTCGGGTCGTGTGTGCTGGTATCGAGCGCTTAGTCCTCTGTAGAAGTCTTGATTATCGATGCACCACATCTATAATCGTGAGGTCACATTTAGGATTGTTTATTCTTCTCATTCCGAGATCGTGCCTGTAGATGCGGTTGTAAGTCGGACCCTCCGACGTGTTTCGCTTTTACCGCTATGCGGGTTACGCGAGTCGCCCGCCATCGCCGTGGTATAGCCGGACGCAGCACCAGCGGTTCACCCGAGAGGCCCGCCAGAGTTCGAGTTCATCCGACGCACATTTCCACGGGCGAGGAGGACTGGGCCGATGATTTTTGATGCCGAAAGGTAACGCGTGACGGCTCGGCGAGTACAACGCGGAGTTTAACTCACTAGCCGCCCCTCTAGTAGCCGGCACGGAGGACAGAGTGCACCGCTATGTCATCCAGACTTGAGGCTTACGCAGGCGAGAAGTCGTCGAGTCTTCTTCACCGCACGGACATTGCCCGCACGCAGCTCACGACTCCGCCAAGACGAGTGCTCCACCTCGCCACAAAAATTCAGGAGCAAACAGGCTCCAAGGTTTTTGCTTTGCGAGAAGCGTTAGCTCCATCGACCCACCCTTACCTCGCTGCGACTATCGCGGTAGGCTCCACGACGTGGGGAATCTTTTTACGCGCCATTTTGCAAGGAATTGTCCCACCGAGATAGCGAGGTCGAGATTCACCAAAGAACATTGCCAGCTGGAAGTGAAGCAACAACAGTTGGTGTATGTTCTAACCTCTGAGGTAAGTCGGATGAGAAAAATTTTGAACCTTAGAATTTATAACTTGAGACCTTAGATGATGGTATACACGGAGTTTACGATTCCACGGGTAGTCACCAAGTGGTAGCTTCCATGACGGGATTAGTAAGATGGACGGTCGAATGACCACAGTGGTAGGTAGAAATGCAGTGTTGATCGACCTGCCAACGTACTGTAGAGGGGCTATGTACAAGGAAGGTACGAGAGTATCCTTTAGAGAATTGAGACGTGATTTCTATAGAGGCATAAATGAGTTTTGCAGGTATAGTAGTGAAGACTATACAGGAACATTCGACTAATGTTTCGTTACACCAAGGATTAGTTTACCTTGAGTATCGACCCCAGTTGTTAAGGATTGTAAGGTGTTTAAAAGGCTCCCAACGCAACCAACCGCTCGCCGATCGACATCTGAGTCAAAAGTTATGGAAGTTTCAACGCTGCAACTATTGATTTTCATGTAAAGGAGAAAATCAGTGGATATTTTTGAGCCTACGAGGGTGATGTCCTCCCATCCTTAGGCCAAGTCTGAAGACTGCCATTTCATTTCAAACCCTCCCAAGAGAAAACCCTCTCCCTTCTCTCTAGGTTTTGAGAAACCGGCCTGTGGAACCGCTGAGCTGGGCAGGAAAAAAGTGTGTGTGAACTGTCTCAGCAAAGTTGGTGAGCGAGTGAAGAAGTGGTAGGAAAGGGCTGGGCTTTTCTAAAAGTTAGTACTTATATTTAGAGTTTGAATAGATTTGTGAGCCCGAGGTCGTGTTTGTATAGAGTTAATAGAAACAAAGGAAGTCTCGTCCACTTCCGTAACGTAGGGCCTTGTACTTAGTTTACTCTACGCTCAAACTAGAGTTTGATAGACGCTTGGCCCTTATAGAGCATATTCTTCTGAGCATTTATTCTTCCTATCCTCTTCAACTATTTGTGAAATATAGTTAAAGGAAATTGATTTTCCAAATTGTACTTGTCTTATCCGTTAGTAATGGGCACTCGAGCCCTCGGTTATAGTCATTATAACAACTTTACGTGAGTAAAAGAACGTTGTCAGAAGTTAAGAGACTTGATCTGTAAGATAAGAGACTTAACTTAGAATTGTGAAAGTTTTGTAATGTATTCAAAAGTTGTAAAACCTCATGTAATGAGTAATACTTGGTTTTGAAAACTTAAGAGTTATACTAGCTTTACGAAGTTAGGTATAACATAAGAATGTGAAATGGATTTCGAAAGGGGGAACAAGTATCGAACACACCATCGCAGCTGCTTAATAAAGGAAATGGTTTCACTAATTGATTATATTAAAAAACCTCCATCCAGATAGAAACTAAGATAAGACAAAATGATATTACATTTCCAAATGAATCATTGATAACAAGTTCGACTTTTCTTAAAATTCCAAAGAATGAACTTAATGGATTGCAAAGGATAATATTTTGGAAAAGAGAAGTAACTTGAGTTTGAAAGTATAAATCACTTGTTTTCAAATATCGAACTTTTCTTAAGGGAAAAGTAAATGAGTTGGTTTTAAAAGGTAGGAATACTGACCTTAAACGAGTTAATTACTGACTTAAAGGTATACTTGACGTTATGTTAATTGATAGTATCGCATGGTTTCTACGATTGGGGTCGCACCTTAAACGGCGTACTGATAGTTTTGTGACATATCGACACGCTGGGCCTTCCACTATATTGATCCTTGGGGACATATCGACACGCTGCAGCCCAGAGTGTTATCTACATACCGACACGCTAGTATTATCCGGGTATTTGTTCGGACATACCGACACGCTGGGTAGCCCACGAGTATGCGCCCACAAACAGTATTATCCGGGTATTTGTTTGACATACCGAGTATTATCTTGTTATCGTCGACATACCGACACGCTGCTACCAGTAGCGCCCACCGCGAGTACTATCTGTTATCGGGTCGACATACCGACACGCCAGCCCACGCCCACTGAGTAATGATCTTGATTTGATTTGACCGAATCAGATATACGGAGTTTGGTTATCATACATGTCTCCCGCTTTCCTTATAGACTATTATGATTTCATTTACGATTTTTAGATACATCGCTTGATCCGCACTGCTCCATTCCTTCTGAGACTTTGTCACTGCAAGTTGTAGAACTTTAGATGTTATAAAAGTGTTAGTTATTTTTCGTAAAAGGTAACCATTGTTAGCCTGCTTTCTTTTCATCATGTATGAGTTTTAATTGATTTTCTCTCGATGTTGTTTGACTACTAAGGCAACACACGCCTTACAATACGTGTAAAATTCCGCCCCACAATTCATACCAAGTAGTTTAATACTCACAAGCCATTCTCGGCCAACAATAACTCAACACAAGTCCTTTCCAATTCTTTTTCAATCAAAGTTCTTAGGTCAAACATGTTACATAGTCATAGACAACTTCAACAACTACAATTTCCTTCTTTATATAACATGTGACGGCTAAACTAGTAACCAACTTGAATTCCAATCTTAAGCCTAAACATGCTAGTTTTGGATTAGGGTTCCAATAGCCAATATACTTATCAAACTTCATAATAAAAACATCTCATGCTTGCTAATATCCATAGCTACAACAATAAGTAATCTTAATTACTAAAACGACAAGAATTATACCTTTACAAGCCCTTAAAATATCCAAGATTCAAAGTCGCTCCTTAGCAATTCTTAGTTCCTTTCCTTATGTTCCAAGCCGCTCCAAGCACTCTTTAGAAGCCTATGAAGAACTCATCTTCAAGTTCCAACTTCAAAGTTGAAGAACTCCTTTGGTTTCCGCCTTGCGACTAATACGAAAACGCCACTTTTCCGGGATCTTTCTATTGAGATAACCTTTCAATACCCTTAGGGACCTTGGGTTTAAGTCTTGTGAATTATGGACAACAATTGCAAAATTTTGTCTTCCAATAAAGCCTAAAGCCGAGAGCACCTAATGAAGAACAACAAGGTGTGAAATAATTCTAAGTGTTGAAGAGCAAGTCTTGCACTAGTTGGATATATATAACACAATGGAGGGTCAAGATAATTGCAATTGGGAGGCTAGGATGAAGAGCACTTGGATCACACACAAGTGGCAAGTTGACTTGGTCAATAATATCAAGCTAGCAAGATTTATCATCCACAATGGTCAAATGACCATTCTAACCTTGAATAAAACGTCCAAGACCATGTGGGGGTGCCACGTGTCGCCCTCCCATTCGTCCATAAAATTCCGTAACCCTCGTGGGCCCCACAAAACGTAAAATTCCTCGGTTGGGCCCCACATGACCAAATCCGTAAAAATAAATTTTCATAACGTTAATAAGTTCCATACTCATCAAATAATGCATTTTGAGAATCCAATTCTCATGAACGAACATTTTTCCTTTCCGACGTTCGGAAGATTTTCCGTCGGAAAAACAATTCTTCCTTTCGTACAAATTTTCAAGCCTTGATTCTCATCGTTATACCTCGTATTTCCAGTATGTACGCGTGGGCAGAGAGAAGTTTGAGCCTTAAGTTAGCAAGATTCGAAATTTGTGCACAACCCCGTAAAGAATCGCTTTTTCGACTAAACGCTTTACGTAACTCGCGACGTAAATTTCGGCCATGTCATTTATAATTTTTGGGATTTTTCCGAGAGATGAAATATTTTGGACCAACGAGGGCGACACTTGTCACCCCAAGTGGACGGCCGTCGCCTTTGGCTTTCACGCTTGGACGATTTCGAGGCCTAATTCACGGGTCAACGTTTTGGAGGATTCGCGAGTAGGTTAGGTGCACTTGGCTTGATCTTGGCCATCCACTTGCCCCCACTTGGCTTGATCATGGCCCTTGGTTTCCTATAAATACCCTCCCTTGTCAAGACTTCTTCATCCTAAAATGTTTCTAAGTCTTGAAATCCTCCTCCCTCTCAAGAGCTCTCGCCCAAAGAGTCTCCCTCCCCTTTCGCGAGGCCCTTGGCCGAGAGATATCCCCTCCTAGTGGTGTTGGCCGAGGGTACACCCCCTGCCTTGGGTTCTCGTAAAATACCCCTCTGTAGAAAGTATTCTCCAAGTATCACTATACCAAAATACCTTAGCCTTATACCTTGTAGTATTCCAAAAGTTACCTCTATACGCAGAGCCCTAAATACTACCTTATGTCCTTTTGTCTCAAACCAAAACCCTAAGGAAAATCTTCATAGCGAGTCAAGATTAAGGTAAGCGTAGTAACTTCTGGCGGTTGTTGGAGCGGTCGAGCGCCCAGAGTCGAGCTAAACGCCGTCAGATCGACATTTAAACTTGGATAATTTTGGACTTATCGAGGTAAATATCTTGTCCCTATTGTAATTGGAAATTACATGTTGTAGTAATATATATAGTTGAGTATACTATATATGTAATGTTTAAAGATAAGAATTGAACAGATTTACAGATGCATCGTCAGATTATCGGAGTAAAATTGTACACGCCCGCTAGACGTAAACTTCCCGCTCCGTTGGCTTGCAGCCGCCTGACAGAGGAGAGATTTACGCGTGTGGGTAAAGCGTGAGGCGCAATTTTCAGAGAATACGAACCGTGTGTTTAAGTTAATAGACGCCAGGGCCTATATTAGCGGGAAGATTACGAGTAGCGATTCTACTTGAAGAGTGGAAAAGGCTAGCAGGTTACTGATCGCGAGCAGATGCTAATCGCCGATAATCGCCGCGAGGTACGTGATTCTTCCTATACTCGAGCATGATATTTTAAAGGAATATATATAGTACGCAGACGACGCGTGTTGATCGAACGTAGTTTTACGCAATGTCTTTGACTTAAGCCCTAATAATAAAATCTCAAGTATTTCAAAAGATTTAAGAACCGTTTTTGAAAGAAGAGAAGTACTTGGTTTTGAAAGCTTAAAGGTTATACTAGCTTTATGGGAAGTTAGGTATAACAACTTAAGAAGATAAAATAATGGTTATTGATTCTAGAAGTTAAGAGACTTAAGCTTATAAGATAAGAGACTTGACTTAATTGAATTGATGTGAAAGTTGTTAAGTGAAACCTCATTCGTGAGTAATGAGTACTTGGTTTTTAAAGAATAATGTTTTACTGATTTCGGAAATGAGAATAAGTAAGGAACTTGATTTCTAAAAGAGACTTGAGGAAATTAAAGAGTTTTTGGTTTAAAAGAAAGGCATTGTTTTGTCTTAAAATTGGTTTTAAAGTGGTAACTTGACTTTAAAAGAAGAAGTGTTTTGGTCTAAAAAGAAGGCATGGTATTGCCTTAATTTTGGTTTTAAAAGGAAAGTATGGAAGTTGTTTTGACTTACTTAAAAGATGTTAGTCACTCTATATCATGGTATCAAAGTGACCTTTGTAAAAGAAATGGATCCTTTAAAAGAGTTTAACATACGTAGTAATTGGGGTTAAAACTCGACCTTGGCATAAAAATGAAAGACTGAGTTGTGTGTAACTTTCCTATGTTTGTGTACGATAGCCTTGTTGTGCAAAGTGTTGTATTCTTATGTTACCGCTGCCTCGAATGGAGGGGCTTGGCCGTGTTATTCTTGATCATTTTGGACATACCGACACGACGGGCGCCCACGCATGCTTCCACTACGATAGTCCACGGGCATACCGACTGATGGACGGTCCACTGTACGCGCCACGATGAGGGTTCGCTTCGCTGATAGTGTTATTCCACGGACTAGCTCTCCATGAGGTTTTTACCGATCGCCTTCGTATCCGTGGTCGGCCAGATTTGCCCCGCCTCGTGGCTGATTCGGCCTCGTACCGGTAGTTAGCCCTCGACTGCCCCGCTCAGTAGGACGGTCTCGTGATACGCTCGTACCGTAGTTAGCCCTCGCATTTGCCCCGGCCACCACGTGACACGCCTTGGTATCCGGTAGTCGGCCAGACTCGCCCGCGTCGCCTTCGCGTGGTTCGGTTGTATAGTATTGTTAGTACTTGTTATGACACAGTGGGACCTAGTGTTCATGCGTACTTCCCGGTGTGATTATATCATAGATCACGAAGAGGAAGGTATTCCACGCATGATTGATGCTGCGCGTGAGACCCATAGTTATATTTGAGTGACGACTCGAGGGCGCGAGTCCTCGACTTACATGATCGCTATTTATCAGGAATCGTAGTTTGGTTATCATACATGTCTCTCGCTTTATATAGATCGCTATGATTTCCTTTACAAGATTTTCGCCATATACTGTACTGTAATCGACCTCTTCGGCCGCGCTCATGCCGCAGTAGAGGTACATCGGGCCGATCCTCGCCTAGATCACAGCGTCATTGGAAGCCCGCTTCCGAGGCTTATCTTTGCATGTTACCCCGAGTTGTAGGTTCTTGTACATTCGTGGTATGGCGGGCCTGTCCCATCATGTTGTATAAAAACTCTGTGAGGTCTCAGAAGATCACAGGGGCGTGGTTTGTAAAAGGATTAAACTGTTCGGGTTGAAAGATTTGTACATATATTTTATTGGAAGGTAACCGTTTGGTTGGCCTATTTTATGATCTTATCTCTTATTTCATGTTTAAGTTTTATTTCCGCTGATTTTCTCTGATGTTGTATCACTAGGGTGCCCGGGGTAAGACACCAGTCACGGGCCCGGGATCGGGTCGTGACACTTACGTACAATCTCTTATACATGTCCTGGACTTACGGGGTGTAACATTCTCCCCCCCTTAGAAACATCCGTCCCCGAATGTTCTTTCGGAGCTCAATCTATCATTTCTTGGCATAGTCTCATAAAACTGCACTTAGTAAAACCTAATTATGCCACATACGGCCCTAATACACCGCACTTGCATATATATTCATCACAACCCAAATGAGGAAACAAATCCAAAGGGTGCACCATCACTATCTACTCACATTCATGGCCTAAAAGGATTATCTTTTCGTACTTCCAACTTACTTCTAGCATACATACATAATCTCAATATTATCCGTTCTTGATACTTAAACATACAACAACCTTATCATGCATACAAATCTCTAAAGGGTCAAGATATACTGAATTATATAGGCGGTTCAAAGGACCGCTAAAATCGGGAACTTCCACCACGACTTCTCGCCACGCGCCACGGCATGAACATCCCGCCTAGCATCAAGGCGTAAGAACCCGCGAATCGATCCTAGATCGTGCTATCCTCCCGTAGAATCTCCTACTAGACAATCCTCAACATATGGCCCCGACGCCACAGTAAAACAGCACCAAGAGCACGACGACATTCCCTACGGCGACGCCGCACACCGTGGACACCGAGGAAGAGTGGCCCCGATCGCTTAACCCATGCGCGATACGACCAAGCTCGAGCTCGACCGACTCAATTACCCGGCTGATCCAACCTCCCGCCGTAAAATCGAAGGAGCACTCAGGTCGGCTGAAATGTAGACCTAGCTCGCTTCGAGGCTCTCCGCCGAAAATCACCTCAACCTCGCTGCCCCGCCCTCGGGCCGGCCTTGGTCTGGTCGGCCCTCTCTCTCGCCTCAATCCTCAGGCATATGTATGCATCCCGGCAATGTCCATACCGTCGGCGGCCACCCTGTGCAAGCAAAGGATCATATAACTGCCTAGCCCCATAACATAGCGATGAACTCTATCACCATGTCACCACACAAGGCGTGCATACCGCCAACGAGTCAAACCTGTGTTGTACTCCCGATGGTCCTCCCATTCTGCCTCAATGACAAGAACCTATCAACACGGGCTCTCCTCATCTCGTGAGGCAAAAATGATCAAGAAAGGCCTCGTGAACTCATCCCAAACACTGGAAGAGCACCCACACCCCAGACAGCTCCCATGACTCAAACCAGCCAACACAATATCGCAGAATCGATAAGAAGATAGCACCACCGACTCGGTCTCCGAGACCCTAAGCACCGTGATAGTCCGTCAGATTCGCCGACAAACTCCCGAGGATCCTCCTCGATCTCGAACCATAGAACTCTGTGACTACAACCTAAAATCCCGAATCCTCAAACCGTCACTCTAGGGTTAGCTATCCGCTTCCCGCCGACGCTGCCTACCACTATGCTAGTCAATAACCCGACCGCTTCTCCATAATCTCTATACTCCGCCCGCCGAGGACCGAGGCTCGTATCGGAACCCCGAGCCGCACGCCGCTTCCTCTAATACCGACGGCCAGAATCGAACTCGCCGCCGAACACAACCTCGTGCATAGTCCGGGCTCGAGTCCTAGTAACCCTTCGCACCACCGCGCCTCGCCGCCGCTTTGCCCTTCGAGCCTCGTCGCTTCCGCGAGGCATAGCCGATTCATATACATAAGAATACGCCGAGACGGATCAACCTATTAATACAGCTCTACTGCACGATCTCAGAGTGAGAAGAATGGAAACTAATCCTAAATGTCTCGCAGCCTCCCGATTATAGACGTGGTGCACAACACACCGATAATCAAGACTCTACCAGACACTGCCTCAGACACTTTCCGAGGACTAATCGCCTGATACCACTTTTGTCACGACCGACACCGCTCGCGATCGTGCCCTACCCGGCACCTTACGTATACATCAGAGATAATCACGAACATACATGAAACTTATAAAATAAAACAACGAGAATTTAAACAACAAAGTTAGCCGATAAGGCTACCTCCGACCCATATACATATACATAAACAATGCAGCTTCTATCCCTTTCATTTTTACAAATCGACCCACAACATGTGACTACAAACCTCTAAGAATTATAACTATGGACAAAATTCGCCATACCCCGAATGTACATAAATCAACAACATCAGGCAAACCGTACCAAAAAGATAAGCCTCCGCAGTGACTGGAGCTTCTTCCCAAAAACTGAACAGAGATCCTAAGAGAAAGGATCACCAACCTGAGTACCTAACACATGCGGGCATGAACGCACTTCTCGGCGGGGTCGCATAACAAAAATTTAGTATGGAACGGAAATAAGGTGCAACAACCAAATCATAATCAGATAAAAGAATGTCAATTTAACTCCTGAAATCAATCGTATATTAACCGTTCCTTTCCTTCTTTCAATAAGAATTAACATCATATTCTTACATACATAATTAAGAATTTAATCAAGTTTTTCCACATAACATACATATCTTACATATCTTACATAACATAATTCGGCCCTTTATGGAGGGACTTCTTATTTGGAAGCTAACTTTGATTATTCATACGCGATAACGTATCCGACCATTTATGGACACGCATCGATGAATCATGTGGCATAATCCGCCCGCTGGAGCTCTTGCATCGTGGAATCATGTAGCATAATCCGCCCGCCGCGAGCCTTGTACCGTGGAATCACGTAGATAATCCGCCCGCCCGGAGCTCTGCACCGTGGAATCATGTAAAGATAATCCGCCCGCCATGAGCCTTCCAGAAGATGACGAACCCTACCATGTGTAGGCTCGGTAATATGGCGAATCCTACTGCTTGTAGGCTCCTGTATCTCATAACGTAATCCGCCTATTTGTAGGCTCTGTATTTCATAACGTAATCCGCCTATTTGTAGGCTCCTGTGATTTTCCTTACGAACATTTTAAATCAGATATTACTTCTTCTTAAGTCGTTATAACAACTTCCCATAAAGCTATTATAACAACCTTTCATTTTAGAGAACTTAAGGCACTTTATTCTGCAACATTAGGAAACTAAACTCAAAAATACTACGCATATACATACTTAAAAGAATCATAAAACTTATTTCTTTTTAAAGCTCAAGTCATTTCCACTCATAAAATCAAGACTTATAATATTAACACCTCGTAGCATACACTCTTTAAAATCATGTCGCTTATACTTATAAAAAAAATATAAAGTTCCATACACTTCCAAAACCAAATAACTTATTCTCTTAAAATCATATAACTTCCACTTTTAAAATCAACCCCCTTTTCACATATAAATTCAACTCATTTTCGAACATAAAATCCACTTACTTACTTTAAATAAATCAAGACACATAGCTTTAAATCAAATCTCATAATTTCCTAACCATTCTTACCAACATCTCCCATAAGACTTAGCAAGGACTTAGGACAATTTAACATACTTTTAACTTAGAGTCAACAATGTGAATACTTCTTAACATCTAAGAGTAGAAGGAATCCTGAAATACTATCACATGGATATTTCATACGTAGGATCATGCCAAAGAAAGAAGAGGTTCACATACCTTGCGACGACTAGCGACAAGTTGCAAAATGCTCCAAAGTACAATAACCTTGCTAGCCTTTCCACCCTTCAAGTAGAATACGTTACTCGTAGTACTTCAACCTATAATAGTCATAACACGTCCATTAACCTCTAGCTTCAAACGTAGAATATTCTAAGTGTAAAGTCCCTAAATCCTACGGAAAATCGGACATCACTTCCGTTGTTTCTACATATTTTGCCACCTTTTTCAAGGCCGAATACAATAACCAAACATGCCACATTTAAGGCTCAACATACCAACCTATCAAAGGGGATTACACGCCTTACAATACGTGTAAAATTCCGCCCCACAATTCATACCAAGTAAGTTTAATAACCGAGCCATTCTCGGCCAACTTATAATCAATCCTAAGTCCTTTCCAATTCTTTTTCAATCCAAGTTCTTAGGTCAAACGTGTTACATAGTCATAGACAACTTCAACAACTACAATTTCTTTCTTTATATAACATGTGATGACTAAACTAGTAACCAACTTGAATTCCAATCTTAAGCCTAAACATGCTAGTTTCGGATTAGGGTTCCAATAGCCAATATACTTATCAAACGTCATAATAAAAACATCTCATGCTTGCTAATATCCATAGCTACAACAATAAGTAATCTTAATTACTAAAACGACAAGAATTATACCTTTACAAGCCCTTAAAATATCCATGATTCAAAGTCGCTCCTTAGCAATTCTTAGCTCCTTTCCTTATGTTCCAATCCGCTCCAAGCACTCTTTAGGAGCCTATGAAGAACTCATCTTCAAGTTCCAACTTCAAAGTTGAAGAACTCCTTAAGTCTCCGCCTTGCGACTAATACGAAACGCCACTTTTCCAGATCTTCTATTGAGATAACCTTACAATACCCTTAGGGACCTTGGTTTTAAGTCTTGTGAATTACGGACAACAATTGCAAAATTTTGTCTTCCAATAAAGCCTAAAGCCGAGAGCACCTAATGAAGAACAACAAGGTGTGAAATAATTCTAAGTGTCAAGAGCAAGTCTTGCACTAGTTGGGTATATATAACACAATGGAGGTCAAGATAATCACAATCGTGGGTGGCTAGGATGAAGAGCACTCGGATCACACACAAGTCGCAAGTCGACTGGTCAATAATATCAAGCTAGAAAGACTTATCATCCACAATGGTCAAATGACCATTCTAACCTCGCATAAAACGTCCAATACCACGTGGGGTGCCACGGTCGCCTCCCATTCGCCCATAAAATTCTCAGAACCTCATGGGCCCCACAAACGTAAAAATTTCTGTGGGCCCCATATGACCAAATCCAGAAAATAAATTTCCATAATGTTAATAAGTTCCATACTCATCAAATAATGCATTTTGAGAATCCAATTCTCATGAACTAACATTTTTCCTTTCCGACGTCTAAGATTTTCCATGAAAAACAATTCTTCCTTTCGCATAAATTTTCAAGCCTTGATTCCTTACGCATAATCTCTTATACATGTCCGGGACTTACGGGGTGTAACAATTTTACACACCCAAGTTTAAGTCGTCGCATGTTTAGCCTTAAGATTACAATTCAAGTTGATTATTAGTTTAAGTCGTCGTATATGTACGTGAGGGCGTACATATAATAATTTAAGCCTTAAAGTTGGCAAGGTTCAACTTTGTACACAAGTGCCTAAAAGAATCGCTTTTTCGACTAAACATTTTACAAGATTCATGGGAAAATTCCGCTATGTCATTTTTAATTTTGCGGATTTTTCCGAGAGACGAAACATTTTGGATCAACGGAGGTGACATGTGTCACCTCACGCTGGAAGGAATTGTGGGCGGTTTGGACGATTTGGGGTCAAGGGGGTTGGTAGGATATTTTGTGATATTTTGCGGTAGATGGATAAGGTCCATACGGTCAAATCCCAGCCCTACACTTGCCTAACACTGATGGATTCGCCATTGGTCGCCTTGCTTGACCTATAAATACCTATAACTCAAGACTTTCTTCATCCAAAAATCATTTCCAAGTCTTGAAATCCCTCCCACTTTTGTGAGTTGTGTTCGTCCAAGATCCTTCCCCTCCCCGAGAAGTTTCGCCGAGAGGTGCTTCTCCTAGTGGTCGGCCGAGAATACACCCCCCTAGCCTAGTTGGTTTCGTATAATACCCCCCTTTGTGGTATAGAAATACTCTCCAAGTATTTTTATAATGCCCAAATACTTTAGCCCAAATACCTTGTAGTACTTTCCAAAAGTTATCTCTATACATAGAGCCCGGAAATACTATTATACTTTCCTTTAGCCACTAAACAAAACCCTAAGGAAAACCTTCATAGTAGTTGAAGTATTTGAGTAGAAGTTGGTTAGAACTTCTAAGGGTTGTTTGGAGCGGGTCGAGCGCACTGAGTAGAGCTAAACCTCGCTCAGATCGACATTTAAACTTGGATAATTTTGGGCTTATCGAGGTAAATACTATCGTTCTTCTATCAGAATCGGAAATTACATGTCAGAGGAATATATAGTTGAAGTATACTATATATAGAATTGAACATAGTTTTGCGGCAATGTCTTTGACTTAAGCCCAATTTAAAGAAGAGAATCGAATCAGAATTACATAGATCAGACACAAAGAGACTTGCGGTAGCATTACCGTGACGTAGAATCGTACACGCCCGATTAGACGCACAACCCCTCTGGGAGTTGTCTCATAGCGTGCCTCGACAGAGAGAGATTTACGCGTCATGCGGGGAGGTGCCGCCAATTTTCTCAGAGAATATTCTACGCTGAGATCTAGATGTTAACAGCGCCGTGGCCTCTATAGTCAAGTACTACGTGTGGCGCGAGCTACTGGCTTAAGGTGTAGCCGATTTGAGGTACTGGAGCGCTTTTGCTATTAGTCGATAATCGCCGCGAGGATGTGAACCTCTTCCTATCTTTTCTATCATGATATGTGTATAACTATGTAGTACGGTAGACATACACGTGTTAAATGTATTTGATTGTTTAAAACATAAAGTGTTATAACGCTTTACGGGAAGTTGGTTATAAACTTTATGTAAGTAAGAAATGCTTTGTGGTTTTTAAAAGATAAATCGATTTGACTTATAACCGACTTGATGTGTGATAATAAAATCTTGAAGATTTCAAAAGATTAAGAAACCGCTTGTAAGAAGAGTAATACTTGGTTTTGAAAACATAAGAGTTATACTAGCTTTACGGGAAGTTAGTATAACGCCTTAAGAGTGGTAAAGAGAATGGTTTATCGATTTTTAGAAGTTAAGAGACTTGATCTTAAAAGATAAGAGACTTGACTTAAATAAATTAATATGAATTTTGGTGAAACATCATTCATGAGTAATGAGTACTTGGTTTTTAAAAAGGAATAATGTTTTACCGATTTCTAAATCGTAACGAGTATCGACAAACCATCGCAGCGTTAATAAAGGGAAATGTAATGACTAATGAAGCATTATTAAAACCAAGAGAAACCTCCATCCGCATATAAGCTAAGATGAGACAAAATGATATTACATTTTCTAGATCATGGCCGCTTAATAAGATGGTTATAAACAAGAATAAACCGCCACACATATGGCATATGTTACTCAATTGTTTTAAAAGAGATTAAGACATCGAACTATGAAACTTTTCTAAAATAAAGAGACTGAGTAATTGAAATTAGGAAAATTGGAACTTTAGGGAAAAGAAAGGCATTGTTTTGTCTTAAATTGTTTAAAACATAAAGTGTTATAACAACTTTATGGAAGTTAGTTATAACGACTTTACGAGAACAAAAGAATGGGTTTTATCATTGGTTTTAATGTGGTAACTTGACTTTAAAAAGAGAAGTGTTTTGGTCCAAAAGAAGGCATACGGTATCGCTTTAATTTGGTTTTAAAAGGAAAGTATGAAGTTGTTTTGGTTTACTTAAAAGTTAAGTAAGTCACTCTATTTTTATACTAAGGGTATCGTGACTTTTATAAAAGGAACGGATCTCTTAAAAGGAATTTAACGACGAGTACTTTAGGTTAAAACCCTGACTTTGACATAAAATGAAAGTACCTTGAGTTTTGTATAACTCGCCTATGCTCGATGTCGTGAAACTTGCCTACGCTTGTCGCGATAGCCTTTGTTGTGCAAGAATTGTGTTTCTATACTACCGCTGCCTCACGATGGAGGTCGATTGACTTGTCGAGAACTTACTCGGACGCATCGCGTGACGGAGAATTCCACGTACACTCGCTGATAGTGTTATTCCACGGACTAGCCTCCATGAGGTTTATTATCGTCACTGTACCGTGGCTTGCCAGACTTGCCCGCCTCGTGGCTGATTCGCTCGTACTGTAGTTAGCCCTCGCACTTGCCCCGCTCGCTTTAGTGACGGTCTCGTGACACGCCTGTACCGTAGTTAGCCCTCGTGATTGCCTGGCCACCACGCGACACGCCGTATCCGTAGTCCGCTTTTGTACTTGCCTGTTAGCTTCGTGGTTTGGTTGTATTGTATCATAGTACGACTTTGGCATCGTAGGACTTGGTGTTCATATGTACTCGTGTTATCATATCATATACCGCCAAGAGTGAGAAAGGTATTCCACGCATGATTGATGCTGAGGGCGAGACCCAATATTTATATTCGAGTAATGACTTGGAGGCGAGTCCCCGACTTGATATAATCGTATACGTGTATCGTAGTTTGCTATCATACATGTCTCCCGCTTTATATAGACTATTATGATTTACTTACGATTTACGCCACATACTTGGTACACGCCAGATCGACCTCCTTCGGGCCGCTCACGCCGCAGTGAGGTACATCTACCGCCGATCCCCGCTTAGGATCACATTTCAACAGATTAGAAAGTCTGCTCCTTCGAGGCTTATCTTGGCATGCTACCCCGAGTCCGTAGGTTCTTGTACATTCGTGGGTATGGCCCCGCCCCGCCATAGTTGTTGTAAAAATCTTAGAGGTCCAGAGACTGCCACAAGTGTGGCTGTAAGGATTAAACTGCTCAACTTTGGTAATTATATATATATGCCGTAAGACGATTTTCTCTCGTAAAATGTGTCTCATTTCACATTTTGTTTCATGTATTGTTTTATGTTCGATTACTCGATGTATGACTACTTGGGCGCCGTAAGGCACTACCACGCCCCGAACGGGTCGTGATAAAGTGGTATCGAGCGCTTAATCCTCTGAAAGTGTCTATGCATCGCGTGTCTAGTAGAGTCTTGATTATCGCGTGTCGCGCACCACATCTATAATCGTGAGGTCGCAGGACATTTAGGATTGGTTTCATTCTTCTCATTCCGAGATCGCGCCTTAGAGCGTGTGATAAGTCGACCCTCCGACGCATTTCATTTTCACCGCCAGGCCTCCGCAAGGCAACCCGGCCCGTGGCGGCAAGGCAGCAGAGGAGTCGCTGCAGAGTGGGCGCCTCTACAGCACCACGCACCGAGCCTCCACCCCACAACTGGAGCGTAAGAGATGGGTTACGCGAGCGGGGCCCGCTTAACGGCGGCGGTGGCCGACTTGAGGTTAGCCGACGCAGCGTTCCAAAGAGCACCAGCGGTTCACCCTAGATCGATAGTTTGAGGCTACTGGATTTTCTCGAGTCAGAGCCGCCAGAGTTTTATGGGTCGAGGCCCGAGGATGATCCGCAGGAGTTCATCCGACAGCTACACGGATCGCGAGAGTGATCGTGGCATCGGAGACCGAGTCGCTGGTCCTAGGTTCGCATCGGCCGCGTGATACCGCAATGACCGTTTGATTCGCGAGTCGCCCGGGAGAGAATGCACTTCCACCGCCGGACGATTTCAAGGGCTTTTCTTGCACATTTCTTGCCTCCACGTACGAGGAGGGCTCTGGCCGGCGATTTTTGGTGTCATGCGTAATCCGCGCATTTATCGGAGTACAATGTGAGTTCGACTCATCGCCCTGCAGACGCCGCTGCTAAGAGCTAGTACGGAGGATCGAGTGCACCGACATGTTACAGGCTCACGATTACCTAGCAGAGTTGTTCGGTGTAGCTCTTCACCGCACGGACATTGCCCGCATGCAGCTTATGTACTCGACGCGAGGAGCTTGAGAAATCGACTGAATGACCAAGATCGCAGTAAGAGGGCCGTAACAGCAGGTCCTTTGGTGACTTTCGAGGCGGACCGCCTCAAGAGCAGACTAGTTATGTACTCCGCCAAGCATGTAACGGTCCTCCACAGCCTTCGGGATATTCAGGAGCGTGCGGCTCCTGTGCTCAGATTTTCGTGGAGTAGGAGTGCTCGCCGGACGAGGTCGCCTTGTCTCAGCCGTGGCTGGGGAAGACTTCATAAGGGAGAGGTCGCATCGACTGGGAGATTGTTATTCTTGCGCCAACAGGCCATCCGGCGAGATCGCCCGACTGTGGGTAGCGCTGGTAGGATAGCACAGACTACTAGAGCAGCTATGGTTCTTCACCTTCCATAGCTAGGCAGATGTTCATACACCTACAGCTACTGCAGAGGTCGCGTGGAAGTTCCTAGCTTTAGCGTCCTTTCAACCGCCTATTTTCGTGTATATCCTTAACCTCAGAGACTTGTATGTATTGATGTTATGATAATGTGTTAAGTGTTATGTTCGGATAGCTTTGGCTAAAATGTGATTTAGAACTCGGTTAGTGAAAAGTGGTAAGCTCAAAGTAGAAAATGATTTAACCTTAGAATATTACTACTGAGACCTTAGATGTAAGGCCATCTTGAGTACAAGATTTTACAAGGGTGATCTTTACTGAACGTATAAGTATACGTGGAGTAATTGTGGGAAAATTCGGGTAGTGTAAATGGAAGGGTAGCCATGACCAGATAGTAAGATTGTTCCGGATCGGAAACAAGAGCTTGACGCGTGCTGGTCGGGTTAGCTATGTTGCGCCAACCCGCTGCATGTTTCGAGGTGGGTCAGCTCGTGGTCCCGCCAGTGGTAGGGTCACGAGGGTGCTAGGCCCAAGTTCGATAACCATCGATGAGTTCATGGATAGGTTCGACCGTTTCGATCGCAAGGCCGAATGGCCTAAGGAAGATCGAGGCTAGTAAGATGACCAAGTTCGAGGCGCGACTCCAAAGTTTTGGAAACCGGCGATGATCTGGGGTACGATTGGGAGAGTTCAAGTGTTCCGCGGCACGACGAGCGTTATAAGAGAACGTGTGTTATTTCATGGCTGTGGCGTGCTAGCAACTTGTTAGAAGAACTTTATCGTTATCCGCTTGAGAAGGAACATTCGGACGAATGTTTCGGGCGAGGAGAATGTTATACCCCGTATTTCCGCAGTATGTACGAGGGCGCACGATAATAATTTAAGCCTTAAAGTTGGCAAGGTTCGAAATTTGTACACGCGCCTAAAAGAATCGTTTTTCGACGTAAACGCTTTACAAGACTTCAAGGGAAAATTCGCTATGTCATTTTTAATTTTTGCGGATTTTTCCGAGACTTAATATTTTGGATTAACGAGAGGTGACATGTGTCACCCTCACATCGAAGGAATCAGGCGGTTTGGACGATTTGGGGTCAAGGGGGTTGGTAGGATATTTTGTGATATTTTGGCGGTAGATGGATAAGGTCCATACGGTCAAATCCTAGCCCTACACTTGCCTAACACTTGATGGATTCGCCATTGGTCGCCTTGCTTGACCTATAAATACCCTCTAACTTGAAGACTTTCTTCATCCAAAATCATTTCCAAGTCTTGAAATCCTCCCTTTGTAGTCAGGTTCGCCCAAGAGCCTTCCCTCCCCTCGGAAGTCGCCACGACTCCAACCCGGCCCGTGATCGGTGCCTTACCCCGGCACCCAAGTAGACATACATCGAGTAATCTGAACATAAAGACAATACATGAAACCAAAGGTAATAAGACAAAGAAATAAGAAGACAAAGCAACTAAAAACTACCTTTCAGATATATATAAATAGCAACGCTTTCAACATGAATGCTTAATCCTTTTTACAAACCCCGCCACAACAAGATTACATGCACTTCTAAGAATGATACGATAACAATGGCGGATAGGCCCCGCCAAACCCCCGAATGTAAACACTTACGACGCATGTGGGACTATACCACCGATAAGCCTCCGAGAAACGAGCTTCCCAAATAAATCGCGACCGAGAGCTAGGATCAACGATCGCGTACCTCAACTCGCAGATGAACGCAGCTTCGGGCGAGGTCGCATAACAGTACCGAGTATGTGAAATCAAATACATATCAGAAATGAAATCATAGCAACATATAAAGCAGAGACATGTATGATAACCAAAATACGCTTACAACAAAGCAAATATGTCGTTAGTGGACTCACGCCTCAAGTCATCACTCAAGTATAACAACGGGTCTCGTGCCCACGACATCAATCATGCCCGTGGAATACCTTCCTCACCGGCAGCCTATGATATAAAACACCAAGGAACACACATGAACACCGTGTCCCACTGCGGGTCATAATAAAATCAGACGGTAAGTACGGTCATAGCCACTACTAAAACCCACGCATCAACAAGGTCACGAGTCAGATCATAAGATCTCGCTTAGACCGTTACACGATCAAAGCCGCCACTTGCCCGCAGATCCGTACGCTGCCTAACCTGGAACTCCCGCAGCTCCGCATAGGCCAATCTCATCGGCCCGCATGAGGTATTCCCCGCATCGAGGGTAGCTACTCCCCGACATCGTCCTGGACTTCCGAGTCCGCATGGCCACAAGGACCGCATGCCCATAAAGGATGCACGCTAACTCGAACTCTCGTGAGCCCGCGATAGCCCCCGTGACCCGCATGAGGTATTCTCGAATCACGGTCCTGCATCGCCGAGTCTACCTCCCAGACGGAGAGCAATTTTAACTCCCTAATCATCTCAAGAGACGAATGCCACAATACTATCATAACGATCGATAGTTAATAAGCACAATCAAGCGGAAACCCCTTTACACAAACATCACAAGATACTAACACACGAAGATCCTAACACGCTTACTTATCAAAGCAACAAGAAAGTATTACAAGGCTATCACAAACCAATACAATCAAGTTGTTCACACAAGGTACTTCCTACTATATGATAAACAAGATCGGGTTTTTATCCCCAAAGTACTTCATACATTAACTCTTAAAAGATAATGCTACTTTCACAAAAGTCACACAATACCCGTAGTATATGAAAATAGAGTGATTATCTTTTTAAAGAAAATCAATTACTTCTCTTTGTAAAATCAAGTAGCAACATTCTTTTCCAATGTTCAAGTTTGCCTAATTTCCAATGTTCAAGTTTCTCATTTTTTTTTGAAAGGTTTCGTAGTTCATAGTCTTATTCATTTAAGAATATAATTCTCCTTAAAACTATCTGAGAAACATAAGTCTTATATGCGAGTAGATATTCTTGTTTATAACAATCTTATTACAAGCTACCCATGATCTAGAAATATCATTTTGTCTCATCTTAGCTTCTATGCAGATGGAAGTTTCTACGGTTTTAATAATACTTAATTAGTCAAAACATTTCCTTATTAACGCCGCAGTTGGTTTGTCGATACACATTCGATTTCAAATCAAGAAACATTCTTAAGCCGTTATACCTAACTTCCCATAAAGCTAGTATAAGTCTTAAGTTTTTCAAAACCAAGTATATTACTTCTTCTTTCAAAATGATTCAAAATCTTTCAAATACTTCAAGTTCTTTATTAACACATAACAAGCCAGTTATAGTTCAAATCAGTTACCTTTTAAAGACCACAAGTATTTTCTTACCAACATAAAGCTGTTATAACCAACTTCCCATAAAGCCGTTATAACACTTTATGTTTTTAAATCAACCAAATACGTTTAGCACATGACGCTCACCGCACTACATAGTTCACACATATCATGCTAGAAGAGATAGGAAGAGGTTCACATACCTCGCGACGAGCATCGACTAATAGCAAAACGCTCCAAGTACTTCCAACCGTCTACTCCTAAGCCAAGAGATCGCGCCACACGTAGTACTTCAACCTATAAGGCCACAAGGCGCTTTATTAGTGTCTAGATCCCTTCAGAGCACATTCTACGTAAAATTCGGCAAAGACCTCCCCGCAACAAAATCTCCTCCTCTATCGAGGCCGCCACCAAGCCAACGTGTGGGGTTATACAACTAACCCTAATCTGCACAATTTTACCCCACTGCATTACTACACAAGTCTATCAGAATACAACCCTATGTAATTACAACAAGATTCTTCTTTAAATTCAGCTTAAGTCGCAAGACATCTGTAAGTATTATTCAGCTTAAGTCAAAAGACATCGCCGATAACTACGCTCAGTTCTATATATAGTATACTTCAACTATATATTCTACAATATGTAATTTCCAATTACAATAGAGGACAAGATAATTACCTCGATAAGCCCATAATTATCCAAGTATAAAGTCGATCCCGGCAATCGCTTAGCTCCAACTCCGCGCGCCCAACCCGCTCCAAACAACCCTTAGAAGTTCTAACCAACTTCTACTTACTACTCCAACTAACCATGGAGATTTTCCTAGTGGTTTCTGCCAGTGACCGACGGAAGTATAATAGTATTTCTCTGGCTTTAGATAGGTATAACCTTAGAATACTACAAGGTATATGGCTAAGGTAATTGGGCATTATAACAATACTTTGAGAGTATTTCTACCAAGAGAGTGGGGTATTATACTAAAGCAACTAGGCAGTGGGGTACCCCACGCCACACTACTAGAGTGGGGAAGGGCTCTCGCCATGGGGGAGGAGGCTCTCGCCACTACACTACACAAAGTGGGAGGAAGAAGCTTTCAAGACTTAAGAGATTTTTGACGAAGGTTCATCAAAGCGGGGGTATTTATAGTCAAGTGAAGGCCAACCAACGGCCAAGATTTAGCCAAGTGTTACAGTGTAAGGCCAAGATTAGGCACGTGTACCTAGCCAACTTGCACACAAAATATCCTACCTACTACTTGACAAAACCAACCCCAATCGCCCAAGCTTTACCGCTCTGTTCACCAATGAGAGGTGCCATGTCGCCTCTCGTTGGTCCAAAATGTTACGCCTCTCTAAAAATCCGCAAAAATTAAAAATGACATAGCCGAAATTCCCACGAAAGTCGTGAAAACGCTTCGCCAAAAAAACGACTCTAACCTGTTATGCACAAATAAAATTCGCCAAGCACTTTAAGGCACAAACTCAAATTTTCTACGCACGCCCCACGCATATACTGAAATACGGGTATAACATTCTCCTTCCTTAGAAACATTCATCCCAATGTTCCTTCTAAGTCTCAAAACAACGCGCGCCAAGATAGTCTTCACTACTATACTTACGTAAAACAAACCCGCCACATCCGCCACTAAACACCCAAGCAAAATACCTCCATCCAAGTCCACGAGGAAACACTCTATCATAACCACAAACACTTCTCACCGGGTCTAAAATATACTTCCTTCAGACCTTCTCTTTACAAAAGAAATGATCACATCAATGCTCGCCATACATGCTCACTTCTCTCTTTACTCGTCAGATACCACTTTGTCACTTTGTCGCGAGCCTTGCCCGACGCACTAACAAATGGTACCGGCCGCATGATCCCGAGGATGTCGACACTAACTCTTACCACATTTCGAGCATCGCTTCGCTTTCCAAAACTCGGGTTACTATCTCTAACGTGGTCATCATTAATCGAACACTGACGGATCTCCGATACTTTCCTAACATAACATTTAACGATCGACGACCGCTTCCTAAGTCTGACCAAGAATGCTAACATATAGGCAACCCGCCTATTCTTCACATGAACTCGTGCGGCCCAAAGTAACTCGCTAAGTCCTCTCAGATTCCAAACTCGCCACACCTAACCCGGGTGGTACCTTCAAGAAGACCGACCGCCAACTCAACTCTAAGCGCCGCCGATTATCCGCACACCTCCGAGCCGCCGTAACTTCTTCTAGACAAGCTTCAGACTATCCACATACCGGAACAAGCTCAACTAACTAATCAACCTTGCCAACATCGAACCAATCGACCGGCACTTACACTTCCGCCTACAAGGCTTCACAAAGCGATATCCAACACCAAATGGTAGCTTAAACACTTCCTCCTGAGACAACAATCCTCACGACTACCTTCAAATCCACGACCGCCCGAGGGCGAACGCGATTCAGACTCACCCGAAGTTCTTAACCCCGCTCGTAAACTTTAGAGACGAAATAGCCACAACCCGGGCTTCACTGTTCGACATAAGGTGAAGGTAGGCACCGCAGCCTTTCAACCCTTCGATAACTCAACACACCGAGTAAACGGCCCCGAACGAAGAACACGATGGGCTGCCCCATCGACTCACCACCGGCCGAACGCATCCACGAACTCAGACGTTAATCGAATACGGGCCTAACACCTCGTGACTTACCACAAGCGCGACCACCAAACCGACCCCACCACCAAACTCCGCCGCTGGTCGACCCGCAACGTGGCCTCAACCCGACCCGCAACGCCGCATCATACTAGCTCCCGAACCTAACAATCTCACTAATCACGCTACGAAACCTAGCGGCCTTCTTAGCTCAACTACCCTCTTTCATTCCACACTACTAGTGGACCGTCCCAACATAACTCACGTGCACTATGCACTCCGATAAGGGTCAAACATAACACTACACCTTTTTTCCTCGAGACGGCCTCACCTCTAAGCGTCTCTACGCATAAAGCTCTAAGGCTCACACTTTCTCTATCCCCAAAATCTTACTCTGCTAAACAACCATGATTTCAAATCACAACTAACACATCGCTATCGTAACATAGCACCTAAGGTATACTCACCTTATCACCTATACAAAACTCTGTAGGGTTAAGGATAGATCTATGTTCATCGCTTTCACTCCTTAGTCGCTCTAATCAAACCCGCCTGTAGGCGATAATGGCGGAGATGACAAACTACCCACCGATCTCAAGGCTAAGTCCTCCTACAAGGACACTCGACACTGCACTCGACGGCCATAGTACAACAAGTACCAACCTAAAAGATGACATTCCCGGACGACGCTCACATCGCGAACCTGAAGCCCCGAGTTCACCAACTCGCACACCCCGAACGCCCCGAATTTGTAAGACCACTCGCACCAAGTGAGGTGCATATCTAACTCGCTGGGAGGCGATCGCCAAAGTTACCAAAGGACCTCGCTGCTCGCCCTCTTCTACCGCCCTTCGTTAACCCGCCGATCTCTACATCGCCTCGGCCACGCGCATAAACCCGCATACGTGCCATGCTCGCTTCAATCAAGAATTATTCTCGCACAACCTCTTATAGATAGTCCTCAAGACTCGCAGACATCGGTATACTCGTAGCCAAATCTATAGCTAGTAATGTGGTTGCCTCTTTGCAATCTATATTCACCGCTCTGGCCGTGGAACCGGCGTTCAAATATCACGGTCGCAGTAGAATCGCCGCCGTGGCTAAACTCGGGCAGCGACGCCGCAGTAACTCCCCGCATTTAAGCACCACCTAAGGTGATAATCGGGCCTGGCCCACGCAACCTCTCAGACTTTACTCGCAGCCTCCGGCCGCTTTGCCCTCCCGGGCCCGGTTCCCACGCGAGGCATAACGACAGGGAAAGAATTTCGCCGTAGGTCCAACTTACAACACAAATCTAAGGCACGATCTCAGAGTGAGAAGAATAGAAACCAATCCTAAATATCCTATAGCCTCCTCGACATCGCGTGCACAACACACCGATAATCAAGACTTCATCGATACGCCTCAGACACTTTCCGAGGATTAATCGCTTCGATACCACTTTTGTCACGACCAACCTGCCCGTGGATCGTGCCTTACCCGCACCCAAGTAGACATACATCGAGTAATCTGAACATAAAGACAATACATGAAACCAAAGGTAATAAGACAGTTGAAATAAGAAGACAAAGCAACCAAAAACCTACCTTCAAGATATATATAAATAGCAACTTTTTCAACATACGAACGCTTTAATCCTTTTTACAAACCCCGCCACAACAAAGATTCATGCACTTAAGAATGATACGACAACAACGGCGACAGTGGCCCCGCCAAACCCCGAATGTAAACACTTACGACGACAGTGGACTATACCACCGATAAGCCTCCGAGAAACGGAGCTTCCCAAACGCCAAATCGTGACTCGAGAGCTAGGATCAACGATCGCGTACCTCAACTCGCTGCAGATGAACGCAGCCTCGGCGAGGTCGCATAACAGTACCGAGTATGTGAAACTGAAATACATATCAGAATGAAATCATAGCGCTATATAAAGCATGAGACACGATGATAACCAAACTACGCTTACAACAAAGCAAGCCATGTCAAGTTGTGGACTCACGCCTCAAGTCATCACTCAAGTATAACAACGGGTCTCGTGCCCACGACATCAATCACGCCCGTGGAATACCTTCCTCATCGCCAGCCTATGATATAAAACACCAAGGAACACATATGAACACCGTGTCCCACTCAGGTCATAATAAAATCAGACGGTAAGTACGGTCATAGCCGACTACTAAAAACCTACGCACTAACAAGGTCAGCGAGTCAGATCATAAGATCTGTCTAGACCGCCACATGATCAAAGCCGCCACTTGCCCGCAGATCAATACGCTGCCTAACCTCGAACTCCCGCAGCCCGCGATAGGCCAATCTCATCGCCCGCAGGTATTCCCGCATCGAGGGTAGCTACTCCTAAGATCGCCCCGACTTCCGAGTCCGCGATGGCCACGCGACCGCATGCCCATAAAGGACGACGCTAACTCGAACTCTCGTAGCCCGCATAGGCCCTCAGACCCGCATGCAGGTATTCTCGAATCACGGTCCTGCATCACCGAGTCTACCCCAGACGGAGGGCGCTTAACCCTAATCATCTCAAGAGATGAATGCCACAATACTATCATAACGACCGATAGTTAATAAGCACAATCAAGCGGAAACCCTTTACACAAACATCACAAGATACTAACACACGTAGATCCTAACACGCCATTTATCAAAGCAACAAGAAAGTATTACAAGGCTATCACAAACCAATACAATCAAGTTGTTCACACAAGGTACTTCCTACTATATGATCAACAAGATCGGCTTTTATCCCCAAAGTATTTCATACATTAACTCTTTAAAAGATACGTTACGTTTACAAAAGTCACACAATACCCGTAGTATATGAAAAATAGAGTGATTATCTTTTTAAAGAAAATCAATTACTTCTCTTTGTAAAATCAAGTAGCAACATTCTTTTCCAATGTTCAAGTTTGCCTAATTTCCAATGTTCAAGTTTCTCATTTTTTTTGAAAGGTTTCGTAGTTCATAGTCTTATTCATTTAAGAATATAATTCTCCTTAAAACTATCTGAGAAACATAAGTCTTATATGAGTAGGATATTCTTGTTTATAACAATCTTATTACAAAGAAATCATGATCTAGAAATATCATTTTGTCTCATCTTAGCTTCTATGCAGATGGAAGTTTCTACCGTTTTAATAATACTTAATTAGTCAAAACATTTCCTTTATTAACGCCGCAAAGGGTTTGTCGATACACATTCGATTTCAAATCAAGAAACATTCTGCCGTTATACCTAACTTCCCATAAAGCTAGTATAAGTCTTAAGTTTTTCAAAACCAAGTATATTACTTCTTCTTTCAAAATGATTCAAAATCTTTTGAAATACTTCAAGTTCTTTATTAACACATAACAAGCCGCTTATAGTTCAAATCGCTACCTTTTAAAGACTACAAGTATTTTCTTACCAACATAAAGTCATTATAACCAACTTCCCATAAAGCCGTTATAACACTTTATGTTTTTAAATCAACCAAATACGCTTAGCACACGACGCCTACCGCATTACATAGTTCACACATATCATGCTAGAAGAGATAGGAAGAGGTTCACATACCTCGCGAAGTATCGACTAATAGCAAAACGCCCAAGTACTTCCAACCGCCGCTACTCCTGCCAAGCAGATCGCGCCACACGTAGTACTTCAACCTATAAGGCCACAAGGCGCTTTATTAGTGTCTAGATCCCTTCAGAGCACATTCTACGTAAAATTCGCAAAGACTTCCCCGCAACAGCGCAATCTCCTCCTCTATCGAGGCCGCTACCAAGCCAACCAGTGGGTTATACAACTAACCCTAACGGTACAATTTTACCCTACGACTACTACACAAGTCTACTGTAATACAACCCTATGTAATTACAGCAAGATTCTTCTTTAAATTCGTGCTTAAGTCGCAAAGACATCGCAGAAGTATTATTCAGCTTAAGTCAAAAGACATTGCCGATAACTACGCTCGCTATATATAGTATACTTCAACTATATATTCTACAATATGTAATTTCCAATTACAATAGGACAAGATAATTACCTCGATAAGCCCATAATTATCCAAGTATAAAGTCGATCCCGGGCAATCGCTTAGCTCCAACTCGCGCCCAACCCGCTCCAAACAACCTCAGAAGTTCTAACCAACTTCTACTTACTACTCCAACTAACCATGGAGATTTTCCTAGGGTTTTGCCAGGACCGACGGAAGTATAATAGTATTTCGGCTTAGATAGGTATAACCTGAATACTACAAGGTATATGGCTAAGGTAATTGGGCATTATAACAATACTTTGAGAGTATTTCTACCAAGAGAGGGGTATTATACTAAAGCAACTAGCAGTGGGGTACCCCACGCCACACTACTGTGAGTGGAAGGGCTCTCGCCAAGCGGGATGTGGAGGCTCTCGCCACTACACTACACAAAGGGAGGAAGAAGCTTTCAAGACTTAAGAGATTTTTGACGAAGAAGTTCATCAAAGGGAGGGTATTTATAGGTCAAGTGAAGGCCAACCAATGGCCAAGATTTAGCCAAGTGCTAGGCAAGTGTAAGGCCAAGATTAGGCACGGTACCTAGCCAACTTGCACACAAAATATCCTACCTACTACTTGACAAAACCAACCCCAATCGCCCAAGCTTTACCGCCTCTGTCCACCAATGAGGTGCCAAGTGTCGCCTCTCGTTGGTCCAAAATGTTACGCCTCTCTAAAAATCCGCAAAAATTAAAAATGACATAGCCGAAATTCCCTACGAAAGTCGTGGAAAACGCTTCGCCGAAAAACGACTCTAACCTTGTTATGCACAAATAAAATTCGCCAAGCACTTTAAGGCACAAACTCAAATTTTCACGCACGCCCCACGCATATACCTGGAAATACGGTATAACAAGCTCGCCGAGAGGGTGCTTCCCCTCCCAGTGGCCGAGAATACACCCCCTAGCCTAGTTGGTTTCAGATAATACCCCCTCGTGGTATAGAAATAATCTCCAAGTATTGTTATAATGCCCAAATACTTTAGCCCAAATACTTGTAGTACTTTCCAAAAGTTATCTCTATACATAGAGCCCTAAATACTATTATACTTTCCTTTAGCCACTAAACAAAACCCTAAGGAAAACCTTCATAAGAGTCAAGTATTTGAAAGTTGGTTAGAACTTCTGGGTTGTTTGGAGCGGTTGGAGCGCACTGAGTAGAGCTAAACCTCGCTCAGATCGACATTTAAACTTGGATAATTTGGGCTTATCGAGGTAAATACTATCGTTCTTCTATCAGAATTGGAAATTACATGTCAGAGGAATATATAGTCAAGATACTATATATAGAATTGAACATAGTTTCAAGCAATGTCTTTTGACTTAAGCCCAATTTAAAGAAGAGAATCGAATCAGAATTACATAGATCAGACATGAGACTTGGTAGCATCGTGGATGTAGAATTGTACACGCCCGATTAGACGCACAACCCCTCTAGGGAGTTGTCGCTCATAGCGTGCCTCGATGGCAGGAGATTTACGCCGTGGGGTGAGGTGCCACGAATTTTCTCAGAGAATATTCTACGCTGAGATCTAGATGTTAATAGGCGCCTTGTGGCTCTATAGGTCAAGTACTACGTGGCGCGAGCTACTTGGCTTAAGGTGTAGCCGACGCTTGAGGTACTGAGCGCTTTGCTATTAGTCGATAATCGCACAGGTATGTGAACCTCTTCCTATCTCGTCACGCACTAACCTGCCCGTGGATCGTGCCTTACCCCGCACCCTAGTGACACAACATCGTAGTAATCACGAACATAAAACACATACATGAAACAAGTGAAGTACAAAACAAGAATTGAGGGAAAACTTGTTTTCAAGATATATAAATAACAACTTTTACAAATGAACGCTTTAATCCTTTTTACAAACCCCGCCACAACAAGATTACATGCACTTCTAAGAAATGATACGATAACAATGGCGACAGTGGCTCCGCCATACCCCGAATGTAAGCACTACAACAACAGTGGACTATACCAAGATAAGCCTCCGAGAACGAGCTTCCACACGGAATCGCGACCCTAAGAGCGAGATCAACGATCGTGTACTCAACTCGCGCATTTAACGCACTCCGGGCGAGGTCGCAACAAAAATTTAGTATGTGAAATCAAAATACATATCAGAAATGAAATCATAGCAGCCATATAAAGCAGAGATACGATGATAACCAAACTACGCTTACCACAAAGCGCCATGTCAAGTCGTGGACTCACGCCTCAAGTCATCACTCAAGTATAACAACGGGTCTCTGTGCCCACAACATCAATCACGCCCGTGGAATACCTTCCTCACCGCCAGCATGATATAAAAGCACCAAGGAACACACATGAACACCGTGTCCCACCTGTGTCATAATAAATCAGACGGTAAGTACGGCGCATAGCCGACTACTAAAACCTACGCATTAACAAGCGTCACGAATCAGATTATAAGATCTGCTTCAGACCGTCACATGATCAAAGCCGCCACTTGCCCGCAGATCACGTACGCTGCTTAACTCGAACTCCCGCAGCCCGATAGGCCAATCTCATCGCCCGCATGGTATTCTCGCATCGAGGGTAGCTACTCCCAAGATCGCCCCGACTTCGCACCGCACGCTACACGGACCGCATGCCCATAAAGGACGATACTAACTCGAACTCTCAGAGTTCGCGATAGCCCCGGACTGCATGAGGTATTCTCGAATCATAGTCCATCGACCCGCCCGAAGTCTACCCCGACGGAGGGCGCTTAACCCTAATCATCTCAAGAGATTTAACGCCACAATACTATCATAACGATCGATAGTTAATAAGCACAATCAAGGGAAACCCTTCACACAAACATCACAAGATACTAACACACGAAGATCCCAACACGCTTACTTATCAAAGCAATCAAGAAAGTATTACAAGGCTATCACAAACCAATACAATCAAGTTGTTCACACAAGGTACCTTCTACTATACGATTAACAAGATCGGGTTTTTATCCCCAAAGTACTTCATACATTAACTCTTTAAAAGATACGCACTTTCACAATGTCACACAATACCGTAGTATAAAATAGAGTGACTATCCTTTTAAAGTAAATCAATTACTTCTCTTTGTAAAATCAAGTAGCAACATTCTTTTCCAATGATCAAGTTTGCCTAATTTCCAATGTTCAAGTTTCTCATTTTAGAAAGGTTTCGTAGTTCATAGTCTTATTCATTTGAGAATATAAGTCTCCTTAAAACTATCCGAGAAACATAAGTCTTATATGCGAGTAGATATTCTTGTTTATAACAATCTTATTACAAAGAAACATGATCTAGAAATATCATTTTGTCTCATCTTAGCTTCTACGCAGATAAGTTTCTACCGGTTTTAATAATACTTAATTAGTCAAAAGCATTTCCTTTTATTAACGCCGCAGTTGGTTTGTCGATACACATTCTGATTCAAATCAAGAAACATTCTTAAGCCGCTTATACCTAACTTCCCATAAAGCTAGTATAACTCTTAAGTTTTTCAAAACCAAGTATTACTTCTTCTTTCAAAATGATTCAAAATCTTTTGAAATACTTCAAGTTCTTTATTAACACATAACAAGCCGCTTATGGTTCAAATCAAGACTTTTAAAAACACATGTATTTTCTTACCAACATAAAGTCGTTATAACCAACTTCCCATAAAGTCGTTATAACACTTTATGTTTTAACCCAATCACATACATTTAGCACATGACGCTCACTGCACTACATAGTTCACACATATCATGCTAGAAAAGATAGGAAGAGGTTCACATACCGCGACGACATTATCGACTAAATAGCAAAACGCCCAAGTACTTCAAACCGCCGCTACTCCCTAAGCCAAGAGATCGCGCCACGCATAGTACTTCAACCTATAAGGCCACAAGGCGCTTATTAACATTTATATCTCATCGAGAACATTCTACCAAAATTCGCAAAGACTCTCCCCGCAACAACAGAAATCTCCTCCTCTATCGAGGCCGCTACCAAGCCAACCTGTGGGTTATGATCTAACCCTAACTGGTACAATTCTACTCCACTGCACTACTACACAAGCCCATCAGAATACAACCCTACGTAATTACAGCTCAAGACTTCTCTTAAAATTCAGCTTAAGTCGCAAGACATCGCCGTAAGTATTATTCAGCTTAAGTCAAAAGACATTGCCAATAACTACGCTCAGTTCTAATATATAGTATACTTCAACTATATATTCACAATCATGTAATTTCCAATTACAATAGAGGACAAGATAATTACCTCGATAAGCCCATAATTATCCTAGCTTAAAGTCGATCCTGGCAATCGCTAGCTCCAACTCCGAGCGCCCAACCCGCTCTAAACCACCCTTAGAAGCTTCTAACCAACTTCTACACAATACTCCAACTGACTACGGAGATTTCGTGGTTTCTGCTCGTGACCGACGGAAGTATAATAGTATATCCGGCTTTTTGTAAAGGTATAACCTTAGAATACTACAAGGTATCTAAGGAAATTGGGCATTATAACAATACTTTGAGAGTATTTCTACCAAGAGAGGGTATTATACTGAAACAACTAGCAGTGGGGGTACCCCACTGGCTAGCACCCCATGAGTGTGGTATACCTCGCCTACCCCACTAGTGGGAACTCTCGCCATGGGAAGGCTTTGGACGAGAACCCTGTAAGGGAGATGAGGGATTTTAACACTTAGAATATTTTTCGATGAAGAAGTTCATCAAAGGGAGGGGTATTTATAGGTCAAGGGACGGCCAACCAAAGTGCCAAGATCAATCCATTTAGGCAGTGTGTAGGCTAGGATTTACCAAACACAAATATCCTACCTACCTGACTTCAGGCCAAGGCACAAAAACGCGCTGCTTAGCCATTTTCGCCCAACGGACGATTTGAAGTCCACCAATGAGAGGTGCCGCGGCGCCTCTTGTTGGTCCAACACGCTTCGCCTCTCTAAAAATCCGCAAAAATAAAAATGACATAGCCTAAATTCCCACGAAAGTCGTGGAAAACGCTTTCAAAAACGACTCTAAACGTGTTGTGAACAAAATTAATTCGCCAAGCCTTAATACAAGTTCAAATTTTCTACGCACGCCCACACGCATATTACCGGAAATACGGTATAACATTCTCCTCTTAGAAACATTCGTCCCGAATGTTCCTTCTAAGTCTCAAACAAACGCGCCAAGATAGTCTTCACTACTATACTTACGAACAAACTCGCCACACATGGCCACGTAAACAATCACAAAATACTCATCCAAGTCCACGAGGAAACACCTCTAACATCACCACAACCACCTCTCCGTGGTCTAAAATATACTTCCTTCGCACTTCTCTCTACAAAAGAAATGATCACATCTACGCCGCCATACATGCTCGCTTCTCTCTTTACTCGTCAGAGATACCACTTTGTCACTTTGTCGCGAGCCTTGCCCGACGATCTAACAAATGGTACCGGCCGCTTGCGATCCCGAGGATGTCGTGACACTCAAACTCTTACCACATTCCGATACGGCCGTGATCTAAAACTCGGGTTACTATCTCTAACGTGGTCATCATTAAGTCGGGAACACTGACGGATCTCCGATACTTTTCCAACATCACAATACGAAGACCGGACGATCGCTTCCCACGCCGACGGCAAATGCTAACATATAGGCAACCCGCCTATCCTTCACATGAACTCACAAAGGCCCAAAGTAACTCTGCTAAGTTCCTCTGCTTTCCAAACATGCCACACCTAACCCGGTGGTACTTTCAAGAAGACCGACCGCCAACTCAACTCTAAGCGCCGCCGACATCCGCACGATTTCTCCGAGCCGTAACTTCTTCTAGACAATCTTCACTATCCACACCGCCGGAACAAGCTCGAACTAATCGTTCAACCTTGCCAACCTCGAACCAATCGATCAAGAACTTACACTTCCGCCTTACAAGGCTTCATAAGGCGATATCCAACACCAAATGGTAGATCAAACACTACCTCCACAGAGACAACAATCCCTACAACTATCCTCAAATCCACGCGATTGGCCCGGTGGCGAACGCGATTCCGAGACTCACCAGTTCTTAACCCCGCTCGTAAACTTTAGAAAACGAAAATAGCCACAACTCGGGCTTCACTGTTCGACATAAGGTAAAGGTAGGCACCCCGCAGCCTTTCAACCTTCAGATAACTCAACACACCGAGTAAACGGTCCCGAACGAAGAACACGACGGGCTGCCCCCATCGACCACCACCTGGCCGAACGATCCACGAACTCAGACGTTAACCGAATACGGGCCTAACACCCTCGTGACTTACCACAAGGCGACCACCACAAACGACTTACCACCAAACAGCCGCTGGTTGACCCGCATCATGGCCTCAATCCGACCCGGCCAACGAGCACAACACTAGTTCCCCGATCCTAATGGGCCTCACTAATCACGCTACGAAACCTGCTGCCTTCTCTTAGCTCAACTACCCCCTTTCATTCCACACTACCAGGACCTATCCCAACCATAACTCACGCACTATGCACTCCGATAAGGGTCAAACATAACACTACACCTTTCTCGAGACGGCCTCACCTCTAAGGTCTCTACGTAAAAGCTCTAAGGCTCACACCTTCTCTATCCCCAAAATCTTACTCTGCTAAACAACCATGATCTAATCACGACTAACACACTGTTATCGTAACATAGCACTTAAGGTATACTCACCTTATCACACATACCGATCTCTGAGGTTAAAGATATATCTATATCTACGCTTCACTCCCTTAATCGCTCAAATCAAACCCGCCTGCAGGCGATAACTAAGGAAGGTGACGACTACCCATCGATCCTCGGCGCTTAGTCCTCCTACAAGGACACTCTTCGACACTGCACTCGACGGTCATAGTACAACAAGACCAACCTAAAAGACGACATTACCCGACGACGCCGCCACATCGCGAACCTAAGCCCCGAGTTCTAACCAACTCCCCGTGATACCCCGAATGTCCCGAACTCCGGAAGACCACTCGCATCAAGCGAGGTGCATAACTGACCACGCGAGGTGACTCGCTAAAGTTACTAAAGGACCTTGCCGCTCGCCCTCTTCTCGTGTCCTTCGTTAACTCGCCGATTTCTACATCGCTCGGCCACGCAGATAAGCCCGCATACGTGCCATGCTCAAGCTTCAATCAAGAATTACTTTGACAACCTCTTTAGATAGTCTCAAGACTCGCAGACATCGCAGATACTCTTCCGTAGCCAAATCTATAGCTAGTAATGCGGTCGCCTTTGCAATCTAAATTCTCTGCTCTGGCCATGGAATCAAGGTTCATATATCATGGCCGCAGCAGGATCGCCGCCGCGCTAAACTCGGGCAAGCGACGCCGCAGAAATCCTCGAACGGCACTACCCTAGGTAATGATCGGGCGGCCCTCGCCACCCTCTGCATTTACTCGCAGCCTCCTCGGCCGCTTTGCCCTCCCGGGCTCTGGCCGCTCACGCGAGGCATATCTGGTAAGTGGAAAGAAATACGTTAGAGGGTCCAACTTACAACACGCCTCTAAGGCACGATCTCAGAGTGAGAAGAATAGAAACCAATCCTAAAATATCCTATAGCCTCCTCGATTATTGAGCACAACACACCGATAATCAAGACTTCACCGATACGGCTCAGAGACACTTTCCGAGGATTAATCGCTCGATATCACTTTTGTCACGACCAACCTGCCCGCGGATCGTGCCTTACCCCGCACCCTAGTGACACAACATCGAGTAATCACGAACATAAACACATACATGAAACAAGTGAAGTACAAAACAAGAACTGAGGAAAACTTCATTTTCGATATATAAATAATAACTTTTACAAATGAATGCTTTAACTTTTTACAAACCCCGCCACAACAAGATTACTGCACTTAAGAAATGATACGATAACAATGGCGACAGTGTCTTCGCCATACCCCGAATGTAAGCACTACAACAACAGGGACTATACCAAGATAAGCCTCCGAGGAACTGAGCTTCCCACACGCCGAATCAGGACCCTAAGAGCGAGGATCAACGATCGTGTACTCAACTCGCAGATGAACGCACTTCGGGCGAGGTCAAGATAACAAAACCGAGTATGTGAAATCAAAATACATATCAGAAATGAAATCATAGCGCCATATAAAGCAGAGATACGATGATAACCAAACTACGCTTACTACAAAGCGCCATGTCAAGTCGTGACTCACGCCTCAAGTCATCACTCAAGTATAACAACGGGTCTCGTGCCCACAACATCAATCACGCCTGGAATACCTTCCTCATCACGCAGCCTATGATATAAAAGCACTAAGGAACACACATGAACACCGTGTCCCACCTGTGTCATAATAAAATCAGACGGTAAGTACGAAGGCATAGCCGACTACTAAAACCCACAGCATCAACAAGGTCATGAATCAGATTATAAGATTCGCTTGCATCGCCACATGATCAAAGCCGCCACTTGCCCGCAGATCAATGTACGCTGCCTAACTCGAACTCCCGCACCCGCGATAGGCCAATCTCATCGCCCGCATGAGGTATTCCCGCATCGAGGGTAGCTACTCCCCAAGATCGCCCCGACTTCGCAGCCGCATGGCCACACGGACCGCATGCCCATAAAGGACGATACTAACTCGAACTCGTGAGTTCCGCATAGCCCCCGGACTCGCACGAGGTATTCTCGAATCATAGTCCATCGACTACCGAGTCTACCCCGCATCGGAGGGCGCCTTAACCCCTAATCATCTCAAGAGATTTAATGCCACAATACTATCATAACGATCGATAGTTAATAAGCACAATCAAGGGAAACCCTTCACACAAACATCACAAGATACTAACACACGTAGCATCCCAACACGCTACTTATCAAAGCAATCAAGAAAGTATTACAAGGCTATCACAAACCAATACAATCAAGTTGTTCACACAAGGTACCTTCTACTATATGATTAACAAGATCGGGTTTTTATCCCCAAAGTACTTCATACATTAACTCTTAAAAGATACGCACTTTACAATGTCACACAATACCCGTAGTATAAAATAGAGTGACTATCCTTTTAAAGTAAATCAATTACTTCTCTTTGTAAAATCAAGTAGCAACATTCTTTTCCAATGATCAAGTTTGCCTAATTTCCAATGTTCAAGTTTCTCATTTTAGAAAGGTTTCAGAGTTCATAGTCTTATTCATTCGAGAATATAAGTCTCCTTAAAACTATCTCGAGAAACATAAGTCTTATATGTGAGTAGATATTCTTGTTTATAACAATCTTATTACAAAGCATGATCTAGAAATATCATTTTGTCTCTGCCTTAGCTTCTATGCAGATGGAAGTTTCTACTGGTTTTAATAATACTTAATTAGTCAAAAGCATTTTTATTAACGCCGCAGTTGGTTTGTCGACACATTCTCGATTCAAATCAAGAAACATTCTAAGTCGTTATACCTAACTTCCCATAAAGCTAGTATAACTCTTAAGTTTTTCAAAACCAAGTATTACTTCTTCTTTCAAAATGATTCAAAATCTTTTGAAATACTTCAAGTTCTTTATTAACACATAACAAGCCGCTTATGGTTCAAATCAAGACTTTTAAAACACATGTATTTTCTTACCAACATAAAGTCGTTATAACCAACTTCCCATAAAGTCGTTATAACACTTTATGTTTTAACCCAATCACATACATTTAGCACATGACGCTCACCGCATTACATAGTTCACACATATCATGCTAGAAAAGATAGGAAGAGGTTCACATACCTCGCGACGATTATCGACTAAATAGCAAAACGCTCCAAGTACTTCAAACCGCCGGCTACTCCCTAAGCCAAGTAGATCGCGCCACGCATAGTACTTCAACCTATAAGGCCACAAGGCGCTTATTAACATTTATATCTCATCGTAGAACATTCTACCGAAAATTCAAGAAGACTCTCCCCGCAACAACAGAAATCTCCTCCTCTATCGAGGCCGCTACCAAGCCAACCAGGGGTTATGATCTAACCCTAACTGCACAATTTACCCACTGCATTACTACACAAGTCCATCAGAATACAACCCCACGTAATTACGCTCAAGATTCTCTTAAAATTCAGCTTAAGTCGCAAGACATTGCTGTAGTATTATTCAGCTTAAGTCAAAAGACATTGCCAATAACTACGTCAGTTCTAATATATAGTATACTTCAACTATATATTCACAATCATGTAATTTCCAATTACAATAGAGGGACAAGATAATTACCTCGATAAGCCAATAATTATCCTAGCTTAAAGTCGATCCGGCAATCGCTTAGCTCCAACTCCGAGCGCCCAACCCGCTCTAAACCACCCTTAGAAGTTCTAACCAACTTCTACACAATACTCCAACTGACTATGAGATTTCAGTGGTTTCGTTTGGTGACTGACGGCAAGTATAATAGTATATCCGGGCTTTTGTAAAGGTATAACCTAGAATACCAAGGTATCGGCTAAGGAAATTGGGCATTATAACAATACTTTGAGAGTATTTCTACCAAGAGAGTGGGTATTATACTAAACAACTAGGCAGTGGGGTACCCCATCTAGCACCCCAAGCGGGGGTATACTTCTACCACCCCACTAGGGGAACTCTCGCCGGCCGGGAAGGCTTTGGACGAGAACCTCTGAAGCGGAGATGAGGGATTTTAACACTTAGAATATTTTTCGACGCAAAGTTCATCAAATGGAGGGTATTTATAGGTCAAGGGATGGCCAACCAAAGGCCAAGATCAATCCATGTGTTAGGCAAGTGTAGGCCAGGATTTACCAAACACAAATATCCTACCTACCCTGACTTTGTGCCAAGGCACAAAACGTGCTAAGCTTAGCCATTTTCGCCCAACGGACGATTTAAGTCCACCAATGAGAGGGTGCCGGCGCCTCTTGTTGTCCAACACGCTTCGCTCTAAAAATCCGCAAAAATAAAATGACATAGCCGAAATTCACTAAAGTCGTGAAAACGCTTTCATTAAAAACGACTTAAACGGTTGTGTGTTGTGAACAAAATTAATTCGGCCAAGCCTTAATACAAGTTCAAATTTTCTACGTACGCCCACGCGTACATACTCTGGAAATACGGGGTATAACACTATCTTTTCTAGCATGATATGTGTATAACTATGTAGTACGGTAGACATACATGTGTTAAATGTATTTGATTGGTTTAAAACATAAAGTGTTATAACGACTTTACGGAAGTCGTTATAACACCTTTATGTAAGTAAGAAATGCTTGTGGTTTTTAAAAGATAAATCGATTTGACTTATAACCGACTTGACGTGTGATAATAAGAATCTTAAGATTTCAAAAGATTAAGAAACCGCTTTGTAAGAAGAGTAATACTTGGTTTTGAAAACATAAGAGTTATACTAGCTTTACGGGAAGTTAGGTATAACGCCTTAAGAGTGGAAAAGAGAATGGTTTATCGATTTTTAGAAGTTAAGAGACTTGATCTTAAAAGATAAGAGACTTGACTTAAATAAATTAATATGAATTTTGTGTGAAACCTCATTCATGAGTAATGAGTACTTGGTTTTTAAAAAGGAATAATGTTTTATCGATTTCAAAATCGAACGAGTATCACAAACCATCGCAGCGTTAATAAAGTGGAAATGTAATGACTAATGAAGCATTATTAAAACCAAGAGAAAACTCCATCCGCATAGAAGTTAAGACGAGACAAAATGATATTACATTTTCTGTGATCACGGTCGCTTTAATAAGATGGTTATAAACAAGAATAAACCGCCACACATATGGCATATGTTACTCAATTGTTTTAAAAGAGATTAAGACATCGAACTATGAAACTTTTCTAAAATAAAGAGACTCGAGTAATTGAAATTAGGCAAATTGGAACTTTAGGAAAAGAAAGGCATTGTTTTGTCTTAAATTGTTTAAAACATAAAGTGTTATAACACTTTATGGGAAGTTAGTTATAACGACTTTACGAGAACAAAAGAATGGTTTTATCATCGGTTTTAATGTGGTAACTTGACTTTAAAAAGAGAAGTGTTTTGTCCAAAAGAAGGCATGGTATTGCCTTAATTTGGTTTTAAAAAGGAAAGTATGGAAGTTGTTTTGGTTTACTTAAAAGACGTAAGTCACTCTATTTTTATACTAAGTGGTATCGCGTGACTTTATAAAAGGAACGGATCTCTTAAAAGGAATTTAACGACGTAGTACTTTAGGGTTAAAACCCTGACTTTGACATAAAATGAAAGTACCTCGAGTCAGGTATAACTTGCCTATGCTTGATGTCGCGAAACTTGCCTATGCTTGTTGTGATAGCCTTTGTTGTACAAGAATTGTGTTTCTATACTACCGCGCTCTCATGGAGGTCGATTGACTTGTTGAGAACTTACTGGACGCACCGGCAGTGACGAGAATTCCACGCACGCCCGCTGATAGTGTTATTCCACGGACTAGCTCTCCACGAGGTTTCATCGCTCGCCTGTACCGTGGTCGGCCAGATTTGCCGCCTCGTGGCGATTCGCCTGCACCGGTAGTTAGCCTCGTGACTTGCCTGCTCAGCAGAAGGACGGGTCTCGACACGCCTTGGTACCGTAGTTAGCCCTCAGATTGCCCTGGCCGCCACGTGACACGACCTTCGTATCCGTAGTCCGCCAGACGCCTGCGTCGCCTTCGTGGTTTGGTTGTATTGACGTTAGTACCGCTTGGCATCGTAGGACTTGGTGTTCATACGCACTCCTCGTGTTATCATATCATATCACGCCATGAGGAAGGTATTCCACCGCATGATTGACGCTGAGGCGCGAGACCCAATATTTATATTCGAGTAACGACTGGAGGCGCGAGTCCCCGACTTGATATAATCGTTATACGCATGCATCGTAGTTTGGTTATCATACATGTCTCCCGCTTTTTATAGACTATTATGATTTCATTTACAAGATTTACGCTTCACATACTGTACTGGCATCGACTTCCTGTGGCCGCTCACGCCGCAGTAGAGGTACATCGATCGGCCGATCCCCGCTTAGGATCACATTTCAACAGATTGAAGCTCCGTTCCTTGAGGCTTATCTTTCGCATGCTACCCTCGAGTCCGTAGGTTCTGTACATTCAGGTACGGCGTGGCCTCGTCCCATAGTTGTTGTAAAAATATTAGAGGTCCGTAGAGATCTCAAGTGGCGTGGCTGTAAAGGATTAAACTGCTCAACTTTGGTAATTATATATATACGCCGTAAGGCGATTTTCTCTCGTGTAAAATGTGTCTCATTTCACATTTTGTTTCATGATTGTTTTTATGTTCTCATTGACACTGATGTATGACTACTGGGTGCGCAAGGCATCAACCACTGCCCTAACGGTCGTGATAGTACCGATGATGACGGGATTCCACGTATGCTTCCATTATTTGTATTACCCCACGGTCATGCTTATACGATGTGGGATTCCGGCACGCGACCACGAGGATACTCGATACGCTTATACGACGCTGGGATTCCGGCACGTGGACTACGAGGCGGGTTAGATTCCCGTGATTTGTTTGTATTACCCCATGGTCACGGTTATACGACGTGGGATTCCGGCACGCGATCACGAGGATACTCGACATGCTTATACGATGTGGGATTCCGGCACGTGACTGCGAGGCGTTAGATTCTCGAATTTGTTTGTATTACCCCATGGTCATGCTTATACGATGTGGGATTCCGGGGCATGCGACCACGAGGGATATTGTTATTATGACTTGGTGTTCAGGTATGCCTATTGGTGTTATATTATATCATGGATCGCGGTGAGAAAGGATTCCACGCATGATTGATATACGGCGAGACCCATAGTTATATTTTAGTAATGACTTCGAGGGCACGATCCCCGACTTGATATGATCGCTATGTATTATGTAATCGTAGGTCGCTATCATACATGTCTCCCGCTTTGTTTAGATCGTTATGATTTCATTACAAGATTTCATCGCTTTCACATACTTGGTACATTCTTCGCATCGACTTTCGGGGCCGCTCACGCCGCAGTTTAGGTACGCTGCTTGTGATCCGCAGTGTAGGACCGCCGATTTGCTGGATAGCTCCTTCTGCTCGTGATTTTATCTTTTGGTATAGTTCCTTCAAGATGTGCTTTTGTACGGCATGGTACGGCGGCCTTGTCCCGCCATATTTCAAGATAACTCTTAGAGGTCCGTATTCATACTGGATCGACTCATGCGTGTCAGATCTTTGATTATGATATTATGATCACTTTGCTCGGCTTTGCCCTCGCACGACGCACGCTGGGTTAAAAAAATGAGGTGTTATTTAATTTCCGCATTTACTTAGTTGTTAAGGTAGAAGGTGCCTGTGTAGGCACCACCACGCCCGGGTTCGGGCGCGACAGAGTGGTATCGAGCAAATACCCTGAATGCCTCTGCATCGTATATAGTAGAGTTCGACATCGGTGTTGCGCATCACACCCATAAACAGGAGGCTACAGGACATTTAGGAGTTGGTTTCTATTCTTCTCACTCTAAGATCGTACATAGAGTCGTGTTAGTAAGATAATTCCTCTCGACGTGATTTTGTGTTACGCTTATGCCTCCATGAGGGAAACACCACCTGTAGGGCAAAAGAGTAAAGCAGAGCTACTAGTCGACTCAGAGAGTTGATAGGGCTTATGCCTGTGGTACGGATGTCAGGTCAGCCTACGAAGTTCTTCTGCGCTAGGTTTTGAGACCCCAACACTGCAGCCTCCAGCCGCCAGAGAAGACTATAGGCCATTATGAAGCAATTATGTTATCACCAAGATAGCGGTGATATAGTTTCATCACAGGAGGTTATTCGTCCAAGACTGACAGTGTACAGAGTAGAGGCCAACATGAGATCAACAGAAGAGGGCTAGGACCGGCTGGTTATCCCTGAGTTTTTGGACGAGCAAATTTCAAGAAATGAGTGAGATATTCATCCCACCTACCCAAAGACATACCCCAGCCCCATGTGTGGGATATTTGACCTCACAAGGTATTTGGTGAGTCGGTCGAGGCCACCTATATGTCGCTTAGAAATGGTCCCGCATGCGATAGTGGTCCGGGATGCAAGGCCCAAGTCTAGTTGATTTCACGTGTACTAAATAAGTTCAAAGACGAAAGTATGACAAGTAAGGAAAGAAAGGAACCTCTAAGGATCCCGTGTTTGAGAAGATCAGAACCTTGAGTTTTGTGAGAAGGGGTCGCGACGGAAGGTCCATTGATATGTTTACGATGTGATGTGGTGGCCATGCGTGGCATCGTTAGTCTTGTGGAGTATTGATTGACAGCATAAGATGTAGATCGCCGAGTTTGTATAGCTTGACAATCGACTAAGAACATTCGGGGATGAATGTTTCTAATGGGGGAAGAATGTTACACTCCGTAAGTCCAGGACAGGTATAAGAGAATGTACGTAAGGAATCAAGACTTGGAAATCGGTACGAAAGGAAGAATTGTTTTTCCGACGGAAAATCTTCCGAACGCCTGAAAGGAAAATGTTCATTGTTGAGAATTGATTCTCAAAATGCACTATTTGAAGAGTATGGAACTTATTAACATTATGAAAATTTATTTTACAGATTTAATGCTGGGCCCACCCGAGAAATTTTACGTTTTGTGGGGCCCACGAGGGTTACGGAATTTTATGGACGAATGAGATGGCGACACGTGGCACCTCCCCCATTTGGCCTTGGAAAATTTTTTGCAAGGGTAAAATGGTCATTTGACCAATGTGTAGATGACAAAGTCTTGCTAATTAAGAGCTTGACATTGTTGACCAAGTCAAGAGCCATTTGGCTTGATCTCCTTCATCCAAAACCTAACAAGTGTTATTATCTAAGCCTCCATCAGGTTATATATACACACTAGTGCAAGACAAGGTCTTCCAACACTTAGAATTATTTCACTCATTTTGTTCTTCATCAAGAGGCTCTCGGCTTTGTCTCAATTCCCACTAGAAAAATTTGTAGTTTTGATCCTTTATTCACAAGACTTAAACCCAAGGTTCCTAAGAGTATTATAAGGTTATCTCAATAGAAAGATTTCGGAAAAACGACGTTTTCACGTTAGTCGCAAGGCAAAAACCTAAGTAGTTTTCCTAGTTTTGGATTGGAAATGGAAGAGAAGTTGGTTGTGAACTTCTAAAGGCTTCAAATAGCGGATTGGAGTGTAAAGGAAAGGAGCTAAGAATTGCTAAGACGCGACTTTGAATCTTGAAAATTTTAAGGGCTTATAAAGGTATAATCTTGTCGTTTTAGTAATTAAGATTTACTTATTGTTGTAGCTATGGATTTTAGCAAGCATGAGTTATATAGTTTGAAGTTTGATGTTGTATCGCTATCGAACCCTAATCCAAAAACTAGCATGTTTAGCCTTAAGATTACAATTCAAGTTGATTATTAGTTTAAGTCGTCGCATGTTGTATAAAGAAGGAAATTGTAGTTGTTGAAGTTGTTTATGACTATATAACATGTTAGACCTTAGAACTTGGAATTGAAAAAGAATTGGAAAGGACTTGTGTTGAGTTATTGTTGGCCGAGAATGGCTCGCGAGTATTAAACTACTTGGTATGAATTGTGGGCGGAATTTTACACGTATTGTAAGGCGGTAATCCCCTTTGATCGGTTGGTATGTCGAGCCTTAAACGTGGCATGTTTGGTTATTGTATTCGCCTTGAAAAAGGTGGCAAAGTAAGTAGAAACAAAGGAATCACGCCCGATTTTCCGTAGAATTAGAGACCAGATACTTAGTATTATTCTAATGCTAGAGACTAGAAGTCGATAGTCATGTGGACCATTATAGGTTGACACTTCACGCACGCGATTTGGCTTAGCTTGTGGATTTAGAAAAGGTATGTGAACTATCTCCTCTTCTAGATGATTCCTTAAGATAAAGAAAGTATGTCCTACTCCTTAAACGATCCATTCCTCGGTTATATTCGGATTGCCTAAAATAGAATTTGTTCTATGTACTTCTTTGATTGTACTTTGATGTTTAAATTGTAAGTTGTATAATCCATCGCCTTAGTGGAGTTTGGATTCCCAAGAGTGAAAGTATTTTTCTTAAAGTACATAGAGTCTTGAAAAGGAAAGGGTTTCCAAATCTTTGGCTAGGCCTTAGTTCCAAAACCTAAGGGTTGTTATAATGACTTTAGAGTCAAAGGAGTGATTTACTTAATTGTTTTAAAGAGGAGAAATGACATGATTTAAGAGAAGAAACTTGTTTTCTAAATATTAAGAGACTCAAGTATTTTGAAAGTTAAGAACTTGATTTGTAAGATGTGATACTTGGTTTTAAAAGTATAAGTCTCTCGTTATAAAAGGAATGAATATGTCCAAACCATAAAAGGGTTATAACGCTTTATGCGGTTGGTTATAACGGCTTTTGGAAGGTTAAGAAAGTTGTTTATTTTGATTAACGGGCATAAGTTGCCTAGATTGTAAAAATTTGAAGTTACTTGATTTCAAGCTTTGAAATGAGTTTTCTAAAAGTGTAGTAACTTACTTTGAAAAATAGACACACCTCGATACTACTGTGTTAGTATCTCGGGGTTTTACATAGAAAGGAGTATTTTGAAAAGAATGTACGCACGTAGTACTTTGGCTTGTTTAATTGAGAATTATTCTACGTGGTGCCTTGATAAGTACTTTGGCTTGTTTAATCGAGGATTATTCTATGTTGCCTCGAGGTTATAAAACGAAAGTCTATAGATGTTATGAACTTGCCCATGTGCCGTGATAGCCTTGAGCGCAAGTATTATGTTTTATTACGTTGTCGCGACTCTGGCCGAGGTCGATCGCCTTGTCAGAAGTTTACTCGACGCACTCGCTGATGTGGGATTCCACGCATGCTTCCATTATTTGTATTACCCTACGGTCACGCTTATACGATGTAGATTCCGGGCACGCGATCATTTGCGGATACCTCGACACGCTTTATACGACATGGGATTCCGGGCACGTGACCGTGAGGCGTTAGATTCTGATTTGTTTGTATTACCCTATGGTCACGCTTATACGACGTGGGATTCCGGCACGCGACCACGAGGATACTCGACACGCTTATACGACGCGATTCCGGCACGTGACTGCGGAGGCGTTAGATTCTGGATTGTTTGTATTACCCTACGGTCACGCTTATACGATGGGATTCCGGCACGCGACCACGAGGATATTGTTATTATGACTTGGTGTTCGTATGCCTATTGGTGTTATATTATATCACGGATCGGCAAGCGAGAAAGGATTCCACTGCACGATTGATATACGGGCGAGACCCATAGTTATATTTTAGTAATGACTTTGAGGCACGTCCTCGACTTGATATGATCGCTATGTATCGCATCAGAGGCTGGCTATCATACATGTCTCTGCTTTGTTTAGATGTTATGATTTCATTACAAGATTTCATCGCTTCACATACTTGGTACATTCTTCGCATCGACCTTCTCGGGCCGCTCATGTCGCAGTTTAGGTACTGCTTGGTAACTGCAGTGTAGGACCGCCAGATTTTTTGGATAGCTCCTTCCGCTCAGGAGTTTATCTTTTCGTATAGTTCCTTCAAGATGTGCTTTTGTACGGCATGGTACGTGGGGCCTTGTCCGCCATATTTCAAAGATAACTCTGCAGGTCCAGATTCATACGCTGGATCGACTCATGTACAAAGTTGTATCTTTGATTATGTATATTACGGCAAATTTCGGCTTTGCCCTTGCACGCACGCTGGGTTAAAAAAGAGGTGTTATTTAATTTCCGCAGCTTTACTTAGTTGTTAAGGTAGGGTGCTCAGTAGGCACCACCACGCCCGGTTCGGGCGTGATGTTGTAATCCCTTTGAAATGTTTGGATTGTCGGGCCTTAAACGTGGCGCTTGATATTGAATTCGGCCTTGTTAAAGGTGGCAAGTGTGTAGAAACAAAGGAAATGCTGCCCAATTTTCCATAGAAATTAGTAACCTTGAACTTGGAATATTCTACATTGAAATTAGAGGTTAATAAACGATACGGTCATTATAGTGCTGACGATACGCGATATTTTCGACTTAATGTGGATCGACCAAGAGGTATGTGGAACTTTCCTATCTCTCGAGCATGAATAGTTGTACTTATATAGTACTGAGACGCACCATACTTTGATATCCTTTACTTATTTAAGAATGGCCACGTCAAGTTAGAGATTAACCCACTTCTTTAAAATTATTACGATGTCTTAAGTTTTCAAAGTTAGGACTCAAGTGTTTTAAGTATATGATACTTGTTTTGTTTTAAAAGTATAAGTCCTCGATATGTGGAAATGTAATTGACTAAGGTATAAGGTTAATATAACAACTTTACGGGAAGTTGGTTGTAACGACTTTATGAAAACGAAAGAATGGTTCTATCTTTGGATTTAAACTAGAATTTGACGTTTTTAAGAAGTAATGAGGCTTAACTATTTTGAGAAATATATTGTACTTGAACTTGAGATATAAGTGTTTTGTTTAGAAAGAAGGCATAGTATTGTCTTGTTTTGGTTTTGAAAGCTAAACGATTTGATTTTGAAAGATAAGAGACTTGACTTATAAACGACTTGTTTTCGGAAAGGAGAAATAACTTGATTTTAAAGGCCTTGTAAAGATTTTCTGAAGGTGTAGTAATTTGAGTTGAAAAGAAAACGTGCTTTGATACTACGAGTATTAATATCGTGTGGCTTTTACATAAAAAGAGGTCTTTTTGAAAGGATGAAAGTATGCAGTACTTTGGGGTTAAAACCCGGATGTTTGGCATAAAATGAAAATACCTTAAGTGTGAGTAACTTGTTTACGTTGTTTGTGATAGCCTCAGGTGCAAGTTGGTATCCTTTTCCTACCGCCTCTCTATGAGGGCTGGCCATGTTATTCTTAACCATTTTAGACATACCGACGCTGATGGACGGTCCACTGTACGCAGCCATGACGAGGGTTCATTTCCTATCGATAGTGTTGTTCCACTTGATTATCCCTCCACGAGGTTTGTGGACGCAGGTGGTATCTAGTAGTTAGCTTTCACCGCCCCGGCCGTACGATGCAGCGATATCGTAGTTGGCCAGACTTGTCGGCCGCATTATGGCTAAGTCTTCAGACGCGAGGTATCTAGTAGTTAGCTGCACCGCCTGGCCGTGGCCGATGCAGCGATCCGTAGTTGGCTTTCGACTTGCCCGCATTATGGCGAAGTCTTGTGATGCAGGAGGTATCCGTAGTTAGCCAGATTGCCTTGGCCGACGCGACGCAGTGGTATCCGGTAGTAGCTGTGATTTGCCGGCCGTGGTACAAAGACACGGATTGCTGGTACGGCAGGTATCCGGTAGTCAAGCCAGATTTGCCCCTGGCCGGAGCGACGCAGAGGTATCCGTAGTCGGCTCAGACTTGCCCCAGACGGTTTACGACACGCGGGACTCGTGTTCATACGCACTCGGTGTTGTTATATCATAGATCGTCGCAATGAGGAAGGAATTCCACGCACGCTTGACATTGTCGCATGAGACCCGCGGTTATATTTGGGTAACGGCCGAGGCACGCGCACTGATTTGATACGTTGTTCATAGGTTGTGAAACGGTCTTTCAAAAGACGACGCTGATTCTCATTACTTTGTTGTTAATCAAAGCCAGGTACCGATTTTTGGCTATCATACATGTCTCCGCTTTATATAGACTATTATGATTTCATTACGATTTTCGGCCACATACTTGGTACCGTTATAGATCGACTTCTTCGGGCCGCGTTCATGCCGCAGTCGAGGCACGTAGCTTGGCCGATCCGCACTCTTAGGATCACCGCTCGCCTCGAAAACTCCATTTCTCCGAGGCTTTGTCTTTTGGTACTGCTCCTAAAGTTGTAGACTTTGTACATTCGTGGTACATGGCGGCCCGTCCCGTCACAATGTTATGTAAACTCTAGAGGTCTGTAGTCATATTCAGGGTCACTTTATAAAAATTTGAGGTAATCGCTGGGATTGTTTACATCCACGAGGTAGCCTTATCCGCCAACCTATTATTTATTTCATTGTTAAGTTTATGTATGTTCTGATTATCTCTCGATGATACTGCAGAGTGCCTGTGTAGGGCACCACGCGCCCGGCCGGGTCGTGACAAAAGTGGTATCAAAGCGCTTAGTCCTCTAAAGTGTCTACGCATCGTATCTAGTAGTCTTGATTATCTGTCGGCACCACATCTATAATCGTGAGGTCGCAGGATATTTAGGATTGGTTTCATTCTTCTCACCGAGATCGTGCCTGTAGCCGTGTAAGTCGACTCTCCGACGTATTCTTTTATTCCGCTTATGCCTCCACGCAAGGCAACCAGTGGCCTGTATGGTCTGCCACGACCCAACCTCGCCCGTGATCGTGCCTTACCCCGCACCCTAGTGATACAACATCGAGAAAAGCCAATGAAATAAAAATTTAAACATACAAATAGATACGGATCAAGATAAAGAAAATAAAGCAACCAAAACGGCCGCTTTCTCGCATATATATATATATATCGACATTTGAACAAGCATAATCCTTACAACCCCGCCACAATAAAGGCATGCACTTCTAAGATTTTTACAACAACTATGACGGACAGTGGCCCCACCATACCTCAATGTACAAGAACCTATGTAATCGTGGTAACATACCAAAAGATAAGCCTCAAGGAACTGAGCTTCCTAATACGCCAAATGTGATCCTATAAGCGATCGATCGACAAATTGCCAGACTCTACCGCTGCATTTAACGCAGCCGAAAGAGGTCAAGATAACAGTACCAAGTATGTGAATCAAAATACTGTGAATGAAATCATAATAGTCTATATAAAGCAGAGACATGTATGATAACCAAACTACAAAGACACACATATAACGCTTATATCAAGTCGTGACTCACGCCTCCAAGTCATTACTCAAATATAATTACGGGTCTCACGCCAACAACATCAATCATGCCTGAATACCTTCCTCACCGGCAGCATGATATTATAACCCCAAGAAGTACACCAACACCAAGTCCTACCGATGCCAAAGCCGCACTAACAATACTATACAACCAAACCACGGCCGACACGGCAAGTACGAAAGCCACTACCAGATACCAAGGCCGGTCACGAGTGACCGGCAATTACGAGGGCTAACTACTGTGTACCAAGCGTCAGATCACGAGACTTCGCCACTAATCGAACGGGAAAGGCGAGGGCTAACTACTGTACCAAGGCCGAATCACCTACGAGACGGCAAGTACGAAGCCGACCACCGATACCAAGGCCGAACAAAGAAACCTCGCCGGAGAGCTAGTCCACGGAATAACACTATCACCGAGCGCATCTGCGGAATTCCTCCGCCATCACGCAGACGCCCAAGTAAGTTCTCAATAAGTCAACCGCCCTCCATCGAGACGCCAGTATAGAAACACAATTCTGCACAACAAAGGCTATCACAATAAGATAGGCAAGTTTCACAACAACAAGCATAGGCAAGTTATACACAACTCAAGGTACTTTCATTTTATGTCAAAGTCCTGTTTTAACTCCTAAGTACTACGACGTTAAATTCCTTTTAAAGATCCATTTCTTTTACAAAGGTCACCCGATACCCGTAGTATAAAAATAGAGTGACTAACATTGTTAAGTAAACTAAAACACTTCCCTTTGTAAAATCAAGTAACAACATTATTTTCCAAACGCTCTAGTTTGCCTAATTTCAAATGCTCAAGTTTCTCATTTTCAAAAGGTTTCGTAGTTCATAGTTTTAATCCTTTAAAACAATTTAAGAAACATATGCCTTATGTGAGTAGGTTATTCTTGTTCATAACAATCTTATTAAAGCAAATGCATGATCTAGGAAATGTAATATCATTTTGTCTCATCTTAGCTTCTATGCAGATTGAGGTTTCTACCGGTTTTAATAATACTTAATTAGTCAAAACATTTCTTTATTAACGCCGCAGTGGTTTGTCGATACTCTTTCCGATTTCAAATCAAGAAACATTATTCCTTTTAACAACCAAGTACTCATTACTCACGAACGAGGTTTCACACAAACATTCAGATTAATTCATTTAAGTCGCTCTTATCTTTGAGATCAAGTTTTAACTTCTAAAATCAAACCATTCTCTTTACCTTCTTAAGACGTTATACCTAACTTCCCATAAAGCTAGTATAACTCTTATGTTTTCGTAACCAAGTATTACTCTTCTAAAAAGTTTCTTAATTCTTTTGAAATACTTCAAGATTCTTATTATTCGTGCTTAAGTCAAAAGACATCGCCACACGCACGCTTCACCGCATTATATATATATATTCTGTAAAATACTTCCGCATTCTTATTATTCAGCTTAAGTCAAAAGACATTGCACACGCACGTGTACCGCATTATATATATTCCTTTAAAATATAATGCTCAAGAGTATATGAAGAATCACATACCTCGCGACGATTATCGACTATTAGCAAAACGCTCCACGGCTTATAACCCACCGCCTTGTCCACCTTCCAAGTAGTACATGCTACTCGCAGAACATTCAACCAAGAAAGGTTATAAGTTCATCAGAATACGGCCCTATGTAAGTACGCTTAATCTTCTACTTATATTCTTCCGACGTGATTTCATTCAAGTCTTTTCTCAGAATATCCTTCTATTACGCTCAACTCTCTTCTTTATACCATCCTTATAATGCCTTATATTCATTTCTATACTACTACAAGATGTAATTCCAATTACAAATGTATGACAAGAGAGTATTTACCTCGATAAGCCCAAAATTATCCAAGTATAAACGCTGATCCCGAGCAAGGTTTAGCTCCTAATTGCACGCCCGAGAAACCCTTAGAAGTTCTTCACAACTTCTACTTAACACTTCAACCGACTATGAAGGTTTTCCTTAGGGTTTTGTTTAGTGGCTAAAGGAAAGTATAGTAGTATTTTCCGGGCTTTTCGTATAGAGGGTACTTGGAAATACTACAAAGTTTTTGGGCAGAGTATTTTGGCATTCCAACAATACTGAGAAGTATTTCTCAACCAAGGGGGTATTTCAAAAACAACTAGGCTAGGGGGGTACCCTGGCCTAGAACACTACAAAGTGGAGGGTGCTCTCGGCCAAGGCCTTTCTCAAAGGGAGTGGAAGTTGGACGAGAGCTCACAAGGAGAGGGAGGGATTTTTAGACTGAATTTATCAAGAGAGGACGAAGAATAAGTCTTCAACTAAGGGGTATTTATAGTCAAGCAACGGACAACCAACGCCAAGACGGCCAAGTGCAAGTGCAAGTGTAGGTGTGGATTCATCCATGTACCTTATCCATCTACCACACCAACTATCACAAAATATCCTACCTAACCAAGACCCCATTTCACCCACTAGCCGCCACAATCACGCTTAATGCGAGGGTGACACACGCCACCCTCCCGCTGGTCCAAAATGTTTCATCTCTCGGAAAAATCCGCAAAAATATAAATGACATAGCCGTATTTTTCCCTTCGCAAGTCTTGTAAAACGCTTCATCGATAAACGATTCTTTCAGATTGTGTACAAATTTCAACCTCGCCAACCTTAAGGCTTAAATTTTTATACGACGCCTCACGCATATACTCTAGAAATACGGGTATAACATTCTCCTCCTAGAAACATTCGCCCGAATGTTCCTTCTCAAGACGAATAACGATAAAGTTCCTCTAACAAGTTGCCAACGCCACACCGCCACTAAATAACACACGCATTTTCCTTCCTTACTCGTCGTGTCTTCTCGAACACTTGAACTCTTCGCATAATGCACACACTTCCGCCATCGCTCAGCCCCAAAACTGAGTCACCACTCCAAACTTGGTCATCTTACTAGCCTCAATCCCCTTAAGGCCATTCCCGCCTTCACGATCCGCTCGTCGAACATATCCACGAACTCATACGACGGTCATCTAAACTGCCTAGCACCTCGTGACTCCTACCACCAAGTGACCACCTCGAACCGACTCCAACCCCAAACCGGCTACGTCGACCCGCAACACGGCCCCAACCCGACCCACTTAACGATCAAGCTCTTGTTTCCGATCCGAACAATCTTATTTATACAGTAATGAAAGCTACCACTTCCATTTTACACAACTCACTAATTATCCCACAATACATTTATACGCAAACCAAGTATTTCACAAAGACTAACCGTAAAATCTTTTATTCAAGCCTACTTTATATCTAAGGTCTCAACGTGTAATATTCTAAGGTTCATACCTTCCCCGACTCCCACACTTATTCTTTCAACTATCCATGCCTCTAAACCACAATACACACAAAGCTATCCAGACATAGCACTCAACATACAATCATTGTATCACGATGCAAAACTCTGTAGGTTAAGGATATACCGAAAAGATAGGCGGTTCAAAGGACCGCTAAAATCGGGAACTTCCACCGCGACTCTCTTCCGTGGCTCCGCTGTATGAACATCCCGCCTAGTTACGAAGGTGAAGAACCCGCAATCGATCTCAGAGTCAGGTTATCCTACCAGCTACCGGTCGGATAGTTCTCGCCGATGGCCTCGCTGGCCGCAAGAATAACAATCCCCAAGTTAGTACAACACTCTCCCTTGAAGTTTTCCACAACTGACACACCGAGACAAGCGGCGACTCATCCGGCGAGCACTCCTACTCCCCAAAATCAAACCCGGAGCCCCGACACGCTTCAATATCCCGGCGTCCCGGCGTGGAGGACCACCAGATCGGGCGGAGGTACATAACTAGTTCGGCCGAGGCGGTCCGCTCAAAGTTATTAGCGACCTCGCTGCTCGCCTCTTCGCGATTCGTCATTCCGCCGACCTCTCCGCCTCACATCCAAGTGCATAAGCTCGCACGCGGCAACGTCCATGCCCTACCAAGAGCTACACCAACAAGCCTCGCCAAGTAGTCATCGAGCCCTGACGTAGCGGCACTATGTCCTCCATATCGCTACTAACGCGGACATACCGAGCCAATGAGTCGAACTCCACATCAGACTCCCGAACCGCACGCCGCTTACCTCAACCCCAAAAATCTGCCCGAGCCCTCTCGCTCGCGAGGCAAGAAATTGGCAGAAATGCCTCGAGAACTCGCTCCATACGGCCGAAGTGCATGCTCTCCCGACAACTCCCACGAATCAAACCCGATCGCAGATCACGCACCGACGCGAACCTAGACCACCGACTCGGCCTCCGATGCCTCGATCACTTACGATCCAGAATCGTTTGATGAACTCCCGCGATCATCCTCGTGCCTCACCCAAAAACTCGCGGCTACAACTCGTAAAAATCCCGTAGCCTCAAACTCTCCGATCTAGCGAACCATCGCGCATCGAACCTGGCCCAGCCTTATCCTCAAGTTCTGCCACAACCCGCCAATAATCGCCAACTCCTTGTAACCCATCTCCTCTCGCCTGCATCGCGGACCGAGGCTCGTGCATCGTGGTCTCAGAGATCGCCACGCTTACTCGCAGCCTCCTCTCGCCGCTTTGCTCTTCTCGGGCCCGGTTGCGCGCGGAGGCATAATCGTAAAAATGAGATACGCCGCAGGGTCCAACTTACAACACACTTCTAAGGCACGATCTCGTAATGAGAAGGCGGAAACTAATCCTAAATGTCATGCGCCTCTCCGACATAGATGTGGTGCACAACACACCGATAATCAAGACTTACTAGACACGGTCGTAGACACTTTCCGAGGACTAATCGCTCGATACCACTTTTGTCACGACCAACCTGCCCGTGGATCGTGCCTTACCCCGCACCCTAGTTGATACAACATCGAGAAAAACCAATAAATAAAAACTTAAACATACAAATAAATACGGATCAAGATAAAGAAAATAAAGCAACCAAAACGGCCGCTTTTCTCGCATATATATATATATATCGACATTTGAACAGCTATAATCCTTACAACCCGCCACAACAAAGCATGCACTCTAAGATTTTTACAACAACTATGACGTGACAGTGGCCCCGCCATACCCCAATGTACAAGAACCTGCTGCACTGTGGTAACATACCAAAAGATAAGCCTCCAAGGAACTGAGCTTCCCAATACGTCAAATGTGATCCTATAAGCGGATCGACACTGTTGTACCTCTACCGCAGATTTAACGCACTCAAGCGAGGTCAAGATAACAGTACCAAGTATTGAAACTAAAAATATCAGAATGAAATCATAACAATATATAAAGCAGTGAGATACGATGATAACCAAACTACAAGACACATATAACGCTTATATCAAGTCGTGACTCACGCTCCAAGTCATTACTCAAATATAATTATGGTCTCACGCCCACAACATCAATCATGCCCGTGGAATACTTTCCTCACCGCCATTTATGATATGATAACCCCAAGAAGTACACCAACACCAAGTCCTACCGACGCCAAAGCCGCATTAACAATACTATACAACCAAACCACGGTCGACACGGCAAGTACGAAAGTCGACTATCAGATACCAAGGCGCCGGCCACGTGACCGGCAAGCACGAGGGCTAACTACTGTGTACCAAGCGTCGATCACGAGACATCGCCACTACAATCGAACGGGAAAGCGAGGGCTAACTACTGTGTACCAAGGCCGAATCAGCCACGAGACGGCAAGTACGAAAGCCGACCACCGTGATACCAAGGCCGAACAAGAAACCTCGCCGGAGAGCTAGTCCACGGAATAACACTATCAATGCGAGCGCATCTGCGGAATTCTCCGCCACCGCGCAAGACGCCCAAGTAAGTTCTCAATAAGTCAACCGCCTCCATCGAGACGCAGAGTATAGAAACACAATTCTTGCACAACAAAGGCTATCACAATAAGCATAGGCAAGTTTCACAACAACAAGCATAGGAAAGTTATACACAACTCAAGGTACTTTCATTTTATGTCAAAGTCCGGTTTTAACTCTGGTACTACGTGACGTTAAATTCCTTTTAAAGATCCATTTCTTTTACAAAGGTCACCCGACACCCGTAGTATAAAAATAGAGTGACTAACATTGTTAAGTAAACTAAAACACTTCCTTTGTAAAATCAAGTAACAACATTATTTTCCAAACGCTCTAGTTTGCCTAATTTCAAATGCTCAAGTTTCTCATTTTCAAAAGGTTTCGTAGTTCATTGTTTTAACTTTAAAACAATTTGAGAAACATATGCCTTATGTATGAGTAGGTTATTCTTGTTCATAACAATCTTATTAAAGCAGCCATGATCTAGAAATGTAATATCATTTTGTCTCATCTTAGCTTCTACGCAGATGGAGGTTTCATCGTTTTAATAATACTTAATTAGTCAAAACATTTCCTTTATTAACGCCGCAGTTGGTTTGTCGATACTCTTTCCGATTCAAATCAAGAAACATTATTCCTTTTAACAACCAAGTACTCATTACTCACGAATGAGGTTTCACACAAACATTCAGATTAATTCATTTAAGTCGCCTCTTATCTTTTGAGATCAAGTTTCTTAACTTCTAAAATCAAGAAACCATTCTCTTTACCTTCTTAAGACGTTATACCTAACTTCCCATAAAGCTAGTATAACTCTTATGTTTTCGTAATCCAAGTATTACTCTTCTAAAAAGGTTTCTTAATTCTTTTGAAATACTTCAAGATTCTTATTATTCAGTGCTTAAGTCAAAAGACATCCAGCATAACCACGCTCGCTTAACACACGACGCTCACCGCATTTATATATATATATTCTGTAAAATACTTCCGCATTCTTATTATTCGTGCTTAAGTCAAAAGACATCCACACGATGTCTACCGACTATATATATATATTCTTGTAAAATACTTCCGCATTCTTATTATTCGTGATTAAGTCAAAAGACATTGCCACACGCACGCCTACCGCACTATATATATTCCTTTAAAATATCATGCTCAAGAGTATAGGAAGAATCACATACCGCGACGATTATCGACTATTAGCAAAACGCCCACTCGCTTATAACCCGGCTTAGCCTTGTCCACCTTCCAAGTAGTACATGCTACTCGCAGAACATTCAACCAAGAAAGGTTATAAGTTCATCAGAATACGGCCCTATGTAAGTACAGCTTTAATCTTCTACTTATATTCTTCTGACGTGATTTCAGCTTCAAGTCTTTTCGTAATATCCTTCATTACGCTCAACTCTCTTCTTTATACCATCCTTATAATGCCTTATATTCATTTCTATACTACTACAATATGTAATTCCAATTACAAATGTATGACAAGAGATTTACCTCGATAAGCCCAAAATTATCCAAGTATAAACGCGATCCCGAGCAAGGTTTAGCTCCTAATTGCACGCCCGAGAAACCCTTAGAAGTTCTTCACAACTTCTACTTAACACTTCAACCGACTACAAGGTTTTACTTAGGTTTCGCTTAGTGGCTAAAGGAAAGTATAGTAGTATTTTCCTGCTTTTCAGATAGAGGTACTTGGAAATACTACAAAGGTTTTGGGCTAGAGTATTTTGGCATTCCAACAATACTTGGAGAAGTATTTCAACCATGTGGGGTATTTCTAAAACAACTAGCAGTGTGGGTACCCTGCCAGAACACGACAACGGGGGCAGGGGGCCCTCGGCCAAGGCCGTTCGCAAAGGGGAGGGGGGAAGTTGGACGAGAGCTCACAAGGAGAGGAGGGATTTTTAGACTTGAATTTATCAAGAGAGGACGAAGAATAAGTCTTCAACTGCGGTATTTATAGTCAAGCAATGGCCAACCAACGGCCAAGATGAAGCCAAGTGCAAGGCAAGAAAGTGTGGATTCATCCACGTGTACCTTATCCATCTACCACACCAACTATCACAAAATATCCTACCTAACCAAGACCCCATTTCGGCCCACTAGCCGCCCACAATCACACTCCACGCAGGTGACACACGCCACCCTCCCGCTGGTCCAAAATGTTTCATCTCTGAAAATCCGCAAAAAATATAAACGACACCGATTTTTCCCTTCGCAAGTCTTGTAAAACGCTTCATTTAAAAAAACCATTCTTTCTTGATTTGTGGTACAAATTTCAACCTTGCCAACCTTAAGGCTTAAATTTTTATACCTACGCCTCACGCATACTCCGGAAATACTGAGTATAACGCGGCAAGGCAAATGAGTCGCAGAGAAGCAGAGGTTACGGGGCACGTGCCCGCCTTTACTCGAGGATGCTTGACGCGAAGTTCCACGACGCCGCAAATTTCAAAGAGTTCGAGCAGCAGAATGGCCATCGAGATCGCGGTGTTCGAGCCTCCGCCATACACAACCTAGAGCAGAGGATACGGGCTACGCGAGACGGCCCGCTTGTTAGCCAGATCGTGGGCGCAGAGGACATACGGAGACAAGCTCCGGCAGTACCGCAGCTACCCTAGATCTGATAGTTTGAGACTTCGGACTTCGAGTTACAGCCTTCACCGTAGTTTAACGGGTCGAGGGAGGATGATCTCGTGGAGTTTATTCGACGCTTGGATCATGAAAGCCGATCGTGGCCTCGTAAATAGAGTCGTGGTATCGGGTTTACATCGCCGCGTGATCAGAGTTGATCGTTTGATTCACGGAACCGCCCCGGGAGCATGCACTTCCACTGGTCGACGAGTTCTCGAGGCATTTCTTGCCCACTTCTTGCCTTCGCAGATGGCGAGAGCGCGCGGATATATTTTTGATGTTAAGGCGCAAACGCGACGGTTCGGGAGTACAATGTAGTGTTTGACTCATCGCTCGCTACGCCCCGCTTTAGTGGCAAACACGAGGATGAGTGCACCGATATGTCACACGACTTGACGATTATTTAGCGTAGGTTGCACGGTGTCGCCTTCACCGCACGGACATTTCCCGCACGCAGCGATGCACAATGACGGAGGAACGAGAGGTCGCTAAACGACTCAGTCGCAGAAGAGGCCAAGACGGCTGGCGGTCCTTTGGTAACTTTCGAGGCGACCGCCAAAGAAGTTAGTTATGCCTCCGCCAGCTCAGTGGTTCTCCGCGCTTCGGACGCCCGAGGTATTCAGAGCAGTCGTGGCTCCTGTGGTTCGTGTTTCCGGAGCGGGGTACTAGTTGGACGAGGCCACCCTTACCTCAGGTGGCCGCTGTGGTAAAATCCATAAGAGGAGTGTTGTGCCGGTTCGGGAGGTTGTTATACTTCATGACAGGCCATTTTGTAGGAACCGTCCACTGCAGATAGCACTATGTAGAGATTCAGCTTTCGATCGCTGGTTGGCTCATCGCCTTCTTTTGCATGCGCAGTGTGGCAGGATCATGATTAGGACGACATGAAGCAATAGTTAGTATATCCTTAACCTCTAAAGATTAGTAGGTGCGAGGAGACGGTTACATGTTAAGTGTTGTCGTGGATAATTTTATGTAGATTGTGAATTTTATAAAGCCCGGTTTGTAGGCGGTAAGTTTGGGACACGGAAGTCATGAGCCTCGGGATTTTCGTAACCGTGGGAACCTTAGCCATGTGGCCATCTTGAGTGGGAGATTGTACGGTGATCGTTGTCAAGAACATAGCATACGCTGGATATACGTAGTAATAGTCCATGAGCGGGTGAAATGATAGCTGGTAGCTAAGCTGGCGAACCACTAAGTTTTCGCTACACGAATAGTAAGATTGTCTCTGATCGGAACAAGAGCGTGGTACGATAATCGGAAAGAGTCGAGCGCATGAGGATACAACAAGTGGAAGCAAGGAGCTAAACCATAAGAGGATGTACTAGAAATGTTATTAGAATGTGTCACGACCCACTCGGCCCGTGATCGTGCCTTACCCTGACACCCTAGTGATACAATCATCGAGAGAAAATCAGCGAAATAAAAACCTTAAGCATGAAACAATACATAAATAAGCAACAAAGCAACCAAAATGGTTACCTTCCTATATATATAAATATCAACACGAACGCTTAAATCCCTTACAAACCCCGCCACAACAAAGATTACATGCACTCTAAGAATGTAACCACAACTATGACGGACAGGCCCCGCCATACCCTCGAATGTAAAAGTACCTACTATGACAGGACTATACTAAAGATAAGCTCTCCGAGAAACTGAGCTTCCTAAAACGCTGAATCGCGATCCTACGAGTGAGGATCAACAACCTGTACTTACCGCAGATTTAACGCACTCCGGGCGAGGTCAAGATAACAGTACCAAGTATGTGAAATCAAAAATATCAGAAATGAAATCATAATAGTCTATATAAAGCAGAGACATGTATGATAACCAAACTACAAGACACAACATATAAGCCAATGTGTCTAGTCTGACTCACGCCTCAAGTCATCACTCATGCCCGTGGAATTTTCCTCATCACCGCCAGCCTATGACATAAATCATACTTATGACGCGCCTGGCATCCTACCTCACCGCTTGCACACATACATAATACATATATATATACCTCCCCGCCCGTGGAATCCTCCATCATCGCTGCACCGTAGGTGTAATATATAACTACGTGACTCGCCAAAGGGCATCCTACCTCACCGTCACACACATATATAACACATATATATATATATATATAATACGCGCCGCATGTCCCTAATCCTCATCTGTAACACGCCATAACGCGTCCTCAAGATCACTCATCGCAGCGCAGTGTCTTCACGGGAGCCAGCCCATGGAATAATGATCGCATATACCATGCCCCTAATCCTCATCTGCAGAGATGTGTCTTTACGGGAGCTAGCCCATGGAATAATAATAATGGTCACATGCCCCTAATCCTCATCTGCAGTATATGTCCATGTGACAATAATAATATACCGAGTTTAACTCGCTGCACGGCCGCACGCCTAATCCTCATCTGCAGACATGTCCACGTGATAATAACAATGGAAGCATACCCGCGGAATCCTCCGCCACAGCAGACATCCAATGAAACGCACGCATCTAACCCAGATCCCGTCGCATGCCCCGACATCTCTCATCGGTATAAGCATGTCCAAGATCAAACAAAATGGAAGCATACCCGTGGAATCCTCCGTCACTGCCGGTACGTCCAACAAATTCACAACAAGTCAGTCGACCCTCCAACCGAGAGACGCGGTAACAAAGTAATACTACCAAGGCTATAACAACTAGCATAGGCAATTTAACATACTCTAGACTTCCATTTTATGACAACAAATCCGGGTTTTAACCCCAAAGTACTACATACGTTAATCCTTTAAAAAAGATCTCTTTTTACGTAAAAACAACTCAATACTATTATCCGTAGTACCAAACACGTTCATGTTTAAATCAAGTACTTTACACTTTTTAAAACAACGTCAAGTATACTTTTTAAACTCAAGTTACTTCTCTTTTCCCAAAATCAAGTTACCATTTTAAATCCAATAATAAAACCATTCTTTTGTTTTCATAAAGTCGTTATAACTAACTTCCCATAAAGCTATTATAACACTATATGTTTTAGACAAATTTAAGACAAAACTCGCTTTCTTTTAAACCAAAACACTTCAAATTCTTAAGTCTCTTTTCTTTAGAAATCAAGTTCCTTACTTTGAAATTTTAAGAAAATCAAAACTTGATTATAATAATTTACTGTAGAAGCCATGATCTAGGAAATGTAATACAATTTTATCTTATCTTATCTTTTATGCAGATGGAGGTTTCATCGGTTTTAATATAATTAATTGTCATTACATTTTCCTTTATTAACGCCGCAATGGCTTGTTCGATAATTATTCCCATTTCCAAATTAATATAACTTATTCCTTTTCTAGACCAAGTACTCATTACTCACGAACGAGGTTTCACTACTTTAACACAATTCAAGTTCTTCACATTTCATACCAAGTCAAAATATAAGTCCACTTCTTATCTTTTAAAATCAACCAAAATTGCTTAGCACACGTGACGCTCACCGTACTACATAGTTCACAACATCATGCTAGAAAAGATAGGAAGAGGTTCACATACCTCGCGACGAGTATCGACAATTAGCAAAACGCTCCAAAGTACTATAACCCTGCTAGCCTTTTCCACCCTTCAAGTAAAATACTCTACTCGTAGTACTTCAACCTATAAAGGCCACAAAACGTCTATCAACTTCTAGATCTCTTCGTAGAACATTTCAAAGTACAAGGTTCCTTATTCTACTAAAATTCGGCAAAGACTCTCCCCGTAACCACACACATCCTCTCCTCTATCAAGGCCCGCTACCAAGCCCACAACTCCAAGGGGGTTACACGTCTAACCGGACGTGTACAACACTGCCCCACAATAATACTACAAGTCTACTGTAAATACAATCCAATGTAAATATAGTTCAGTTCTTTACAATTATCCTTCCAATATATCTTATACTCAATTCTAAACCACTACAATATGTAATATTCAATTACAATAGGGGGACAAATATCATTACCTCGATAAGCCCAAAATTATCCAAGATTAATAAGTCGATCCTGAGCAACGCTTAGCTCCAATTCCTTACGCTCCAACCCTCTCCAAGCAACCCTTAGAAGTTTCTAAACAACTTCTCTTAATACTTCAACCAACTATGAAGATTTTTCTAGGGCTTCATTTTTCGACTAAAGGAATAAAGTAGAATTTCCGGCTCCTAGTATGAAATAACTTTGGAATACTAGGCTAAGGTATTTGGGACTATACCAACACTTGAAGAATTTTTTCTACACAAAAAGGGAGGGAGTGGGCTGGACGAGAACACTTAAGGGATGGAGAATAATTTTTGCCTTGGAAACTCTCTAACGTGGATTAATAAAGTCTTGCAAACAAGGGGTATTTATAGAGAAACAAAGTGGCCAAGATCTATGCAAGCAGTGTGGTGTAGATTGGGGCACGGGTGTGGATTCTACCAACCACATGTCCACCATTAACATTTGGACAAGCTGGGCAGCCACTTGTCCACTCAAACCGCCCAAGCCACACGCCCACTAGCCATTCTACCAACATGGCCACACGAGGTGACACGTGTCGCCTCTACTGGCCCAAAATATTTCATCTCCCAAAATATCCGTGAAATCCAAAATCTCCAAAACAAAGCGGGCCCTACAAAACCAGAATTTTCCTGGCCCCACGTGACCAAATCTAAATAAAATTCCATAATTATATAATAATCCAAGAAGTCCAAATACCAAGTCCTGGGAATCCAATTCCATTATCGAACCTTTTCCTTCACAAAATCCGAAACTTTTCCGCCTAAAAATCACATCTTTCTTCCTTTCCAAAATTACCGTCAGATTCTCGCACGCACGCCCTCACATACATGCCATGGAACTACGGGTGTAACATTCTTCCTTAGAAACATTCGCCCCAATGTTCCTTCTAAGTCTCCAAACGCATACGCGCCAAGATAGCCTTCACTACTATACTTATTTAAACCAATTATGCCACACCGCCATAATACAACACACGCAAAACTCCAATCCAAACCAACGATAATCACCTCCAACATCTCAAAATCCCCACCCAAGGTCTAAATGATACTCCTCGCATTGTAACGACTCCGCCCCGGTCTGCATCGTGCCTTATCCTGCACCCTAGTGACACAACATCGAGAAAACCAAATAAAATAAAACTTTAAACAAGAAACAAGATATATGATCATAAACAAAGCAACCCAACTGCTACCTTCCAATAACATATATAAATACAACTCTTTCAAAACGAATGCTTTAATCTCTTTTTTTACAAATCCCGCCACAACAAGATTACATGCACTTAAGATTTACAATAACTATGACGACAGGTCTCGCCATACCCTCAATGTACAAGAACCTACAACTCAGGAACACATACTAAAAGATAAGCCTCCGAGAAACGGAGCTTCCCAAAACGCCGAATCGAGATCCTAAGAGCGAGGATCCACGATCGATGTACTTACCGCAGACGTAACGCAGCTCGGCGAGGTCAAGATAACATGTACCAAGCATGTGAAATCAGAAATATCAGAATGAAATCATACTAGTCTATATAAAGCAGAGACATGATGATAACCAAACTACGCTTCACAACATAAAAGCAGCCATGTTCCAAATGTGACTCACGCTCAAGTCATCACTAAATATAACTACGGGTCTCACGCCCACAACATCAATCATGTTCGTGATCACGGCCGCACGCCTCTGCACTTCAGACGGCAGACATGTCCATGATGCAACAATAATACCAATGCCCCACGGCCACATGCCCTAATTTACCTCTGCAGACACGCCCACGTGACATCAACAATAATATATCGGGTGATCAACCCCGCCGCATAGCCACATGCCCCTAATTTACTCCCAGTAGACATGTCCATGTAACCACAATAACAATATATCGGTAATCAACCCGCCGCACGGCCGCGATGCCCCTGCATCAGACGGTAGACACGCCCACGTGACATCAACAACAAGACAAGAATCAAAATGGAAACATACCCGTGGAATTCTCCATCACCGCCAAAGACGCTCCAAGTAAGTTCTCAACAAGTCGACCGGCCCTCTATCGAGAGACGCGATAACACAGAAATACCACACTTGCACAACAAAGGCTATCATCACAAGCATAGGCAAGTTTCACACAACTCAAAGTACTTTCATTTTATGCCAAAGTCCGGGTTTTTAACCCCAAAGTACTACATACGCTAAGTTCTTTTAAAAGAGATCCATTACTTTTATAAAAGTCACCCTATACCCGTAGTATTAGAATGACCAACCCACATTCCTTTTCAAAATCAAGTAACAACATTCTTTTCCTAAGTTCCAGTTTGCCTAGTTTCAATTACTCAAGCTTCTCATTTTCAAATGCTCAAGTCACTTATTTTAGAAAGGTTTCATAACTCATAGTCTTAATCTCTTTTAAAACAATTGAGTAACATATGTCATATATGCGAGTAGTTTATTCTTGTTTATTACGATCTTATTACAAAGAAACATGATCTAGAAAATGTAATATCATTTTGTCTCATCTTAGCTTCTACGCAGATTGAGGTTTCTACCGTTTTAATACAACACATCATTATTCAATACATTTTCCTTTATTAACGCCGCAGTTGGTCCTGTCGATACACCTTCTGATTTCTGAAATCAGTAAAACATTATCCCTTTAAAAACCAAGTACTCATTACTCACGAATGAGGTTTCACACAAACATCCACATTAAAACAAATAAGTTAAGTCTCTTATCTTATAAGATCAAGTCTCTTAACTTCTAACATCAAGAAACCATTTTCTTACCTACATAAAGTCATATAACCAACTTCCCATAAAGCCGTTATAACACTTTATGTTTAAACCAAACAAATACACTTAGCACTGTGACGCCCACCGCACTACATAGCTACACACATATCATGCTGTAACAGATAGAAGAGGTTCACATACCTCGCGATTTGTATCGACAATAAGCAAAATGCTCCAAGTACTACAACCTTGCTAGCCCTTTCCACTCTCAAGTAGAATACGCTACTCTTAGTACTTTCACCTAGAAAGGTCACAAACGCTCATTAACTTCAAAACACAAGGTTCCATTTCTACGTAAAATTCAAGAAGATTTTCCCGCAACAAACAGAAATCTCCTCCTCTAACGAGGTCGCCACCAAGCCAACCAGTGGGGTTTTACACGCCTAACCTGGACGGTACAATTCTACTCAAGAATACTACACAAGTCTATCGCAATACACCCATGTAAATACAGCGCTTCTTTTCTTTATTCTTCAGCTTAAGTCAAAAGACATTGCCATAAAGATTAAGCTTAGTTCTATATATAGTATACTTCAACTATATATCCTACAACATGTAATCTCCAATTACAATAAGGGACAAGAATATTTACCTCGACAAGCCCAAAATTATCCAAGTTATAATGTCGATCTCGAAAGGTTTAGCTCCAATTCGCGCCCAAACCACTTCAAACAACCCTTAGAAGTTCTAACTAACTTCTACTCAAATACTTCAACCAACTATGAAGATTTCCTTGTGGTTTGGCTTGAGACTAAAGGACAAAAGGTAGTATTTCCTGCTCTACGACAGAGGTAACTTTTGAAATACTACTAGGTAAAGGCTAAGGTATTTTGGGCATTATAACAATACTAGAGAGTATTTCTATACCACAAAAGTGGTATTATACGAAACAACTAGCAGTGGGGGTACCCCACTACTAGCACCTCCGGGGAGTGGAGGCTCTCGGCCACAAGTGCCACTCAAAGGGGAGGGGGAAGGCTTAGGACGAGAACACTCAAGAGGGAGGGAGAGTTTTCAAGGCTTAGACAGCGAGGAGTGATGAATAAGTTCATCACTAAGGGTATTTATAAGACAAGCCAAGGCCAACCAACGGCCAAGATCATGCCAAGCAAGGCAAGTGTAGGCCAAGATTAAGCCAAGTGCACCCTAACCCCTACTCCACAAAACATGCCACAAAACAATGCACCAAACAAGGCCAAACAAGGCACAAATAAGCGATAAGACGCCCCCGCTTACCCAAATCGTCACTGAGGGTGATGTTGTCACCCTCTCGCTGGCCCAAAATGTTCCGCCGCCGGAAAAATCCGCAAAATACAAACGACATAGTCGGAATTTTCCTCGCAAGTTATGCAAAACGCTTCATTAAAAACGACTTAATCAAAGGTCAGGCCCAATAAATATTTCGCCAAGGTGCCATGGGGTGACACGTGTCGCCTCAGATTCGCTGTAATATTTCGCCTTCCAAAATATCCAAAATACGGAAATCTCAAAACAAAGCTGCCCCACAAAATCAGAATTTCTCCCGGGCCCCACGTGACCATTTCCAAAAATAAAATCTCAAAATTTAATATAATTTAAGAAGCCCATATACCAAACTGGGAATCCAATTCTCATTAACTAACCTTTTCTTCACAAATTACCGGAAACTTTTCCGCTTTAAAAACTCACATCTTTCTTTCTTTTCAAAATTTCTCGCTGCACTCATACGCACGCCCTCACATACATACCCCGCAACTACGGGTATAACATTCTCTCCTTAGAAACATTCGTCCCGAATGTTCCTTCTCAAGCCTGATAACGATAAAGTTCCTCTAACAAGCTGCCGACGCCACACCGCCACGAATTAACACACGCTCTCTTCTCCCTAACTCGTCAGACTTCTCTAACACTCGAACTCTTTCTAGTATCCGCACCACACTTCACAATGCTTCGCTTTCCAACCTTCGAGTTACTACCTCCAAACTTGGTCATCTTACTAACTTCGATCTTCTCTAAGGTCGCTCCTACCCACGATCCGCTCGTCGAACATATCCACCAACTCATACGACGGTCATACAAACTGGGCCTAGCATCCTCGTGACTCTACCACCGGCGACCACCTAACCGACTCCCACCCCAAACCGGGTTACGGGTTGACCCGCAAATGGTCCTCAACCCGACCCCCAACCGCTAAACTCTTGTTCCCGATCCTAACAATCTTACTAATTCACATCACGAAAGCTACCACTTCCATCTCACACTACCCACTGACTTATCACACAAATAAATCCCACGATACTACTACTCCGATAAGTGGTCAAACATAAAATAAATCTTTAACTCAAGACGACCTTACCCCTAAGGTCTCGGGCCGTGACATAGTCTAAGGTTCACACTTACCATTCCCATACGTATCCTCCCAACTAAGCATGTTTTCTAACTCACAATTAACACAACGCTATTCGCACATAGCACATAATAACGAGACCATCATAACAAGCATACCAAAACTCTAGAGGGTTAAGGATATACCCGCTACCGCCCACTCTAATCATAGCTCACCGCAGGCGCATAATCAGGCGCGGCGAACCACCCATCGATCCTAGAGGTCGAGTCAGAACATCCGTATACCTCGGCCTGACAGCCGCAAAATGGCCCCGCCGGCCGCAAAAATAACAAGCTCCTCGCACCACGACACTTCAAATGCGGCCTACCACATCGACCACACCGAGGCAGGGTGACCGTGATCCGCCAACACCCTTACTTCCTCGAAACTCAACCTCGAGCCCCGACCGCCCCGAATACTCAAGGTCGCGGAGGACCACTCAGATCGGAGGTACAAAACTAGTATGCCGAGGCGGTCCGCCGAAAGTCACCAAAGGACCCCGTTGTTCGCCCTCTTCGCGATTCGTCATTCCGCCGACCTCCGTGCCTCACATCCCAGCCAGATGAGCTCGCACGCGGCAATGTCCATGCCCTACCAAGAGCTACTCCCGAACATGCCTCGACATGTAATCATCGAGCCTCAGAATATATCGTGCACTCGATCCTCCATACTAGCTACCAACGCTGACGCATCGCCAACGAGTCGAACTCCACATTGTACTCCAACCGCACCGCCTGCCTAAGCATCAAAAATCTGTACCGCCGTTCTCATCTCATGAGGCAAGAAGTGATGAGGAAAGCCTCAAAACTCATCCCATACCGCCGAGGTGCATGCTCTCCCGAAAGCTCCCATGAATCAAACCAATCGATCATGTATCACGCACCGATGCGAACCAAAGGTCACAGACTCGGTCTCAAGCTCGATCACCCGTGATGATCCGTCAGAATCGCCGGATGAACTCCTCGCGATCATCCTCGTGCCTCACCCATAAAATCAAGTGCTACAACTCGTAAAGTCTCGTGAGCCTCAAACTATTCGCTGGGTGAACCATCGCGCATCGAATCGAATCGCCGATCCAAATTTATCCTCATATCTCGCCACGACTCGCCAAGAATCGGGCCATCTCCTTGTAACCCATCTCTCTCGCCTGCATCGTGGATCGAGGCTCAGTATCGCGTCTCGCAGCCTATTGCCGCGCTTCTAACCTTCGCTGGGCCGGGCGGCCACAAAACCCGCTGCTCAAGCACAACTCGTGTATCGCTCGCTCGCGCTCGCATTCTCCTCAGATCTCACTAGCGGTTCCTCGGCCGCCTTGCCCTTCGTGGCTCGTTGCTCGCGCGGAGGCATAATCGTAAAAACGAGATACGCCGAGGGTCCAACTTACAACATGCCTTCTAAGGCACGATCTCGTAACGAGAAGAATGGAAACTAATCCTAAATGTCTCAGCCTCTCCGACATAGACGTGGTGCACAACACATCGATAATCAAGACTTACTAGACACGGTTCAGACACTTTCCGAGGATTAATCGCCTGATACCACTTTTGTAACGACTCGCCCCGGCCCAAGCATCGTGCCTTATCCTGCACCCTAGTGACACAACATCGTAGAAAACCAATGGAAAATAAAACTTTAAACAAGAAACAAGATATATGATCATAAACAAAGCAACCCAACTGCTACCTTCCAATAACATATATAAATACAACTCTTTCAAAACTAACAGCTTAATCCTTTTTTTACAAACCCCGCCACAACAAAGATTACATGCACTTAAGATTTACAACAACTATGACAGATGTGGCTCGCCATACCCCGAATGTACAAGAACCTACAACTCAGTGGAACACATACTAAAAGATAAGCCTCCGAGAAACGGAGCTTCCCAAAACGCCGAATCGAGATCCTAAGAGCGAGGATCCACGCATCGATGTACTCTACCGCTGCAGATGAACGCAGCTTCAAGGAGGTCAAGATAACAGTACCAAGTATGTGAAATCAGAAATATCAGAATGAAATCATACTAGTCTATATAAAGCAGAGACATGTATGATAACCAAACTACAGCTCACAACATAAAAGCAACATGTCAACATGTGACTCACGCCTCAAGTCATCACTCAAATATAACTGGGTCTCACGCCCACAACATCAATCATGTTCGATCACGGCCGCATGCCCCTGACTCGTGACGGCAGACATGTCCATGATGCAACAATAATACCAATGCCCACGGCCACACGCCCCTAATTCTACTCTGCAGACACGCCCATGTGACATCAACAATAATATACGGGTGATCAACTCGCCGCATGGCCACATGCCCCCAATTTACCCTGTAGACATGTCCATGTAACCACAATAACAATATATCGGTAATCAACCCGCCGCACGGGCCGCGATGCCCCTAATCGTGACGGTGTAGACATGTCCGCGTGACATCAACAACAAGACAAGAATCAAAATGGAAACATACCCGTGGAATTCTCCATCACCGCCAAAGACGCCCAAGTAAGTTCTCAATAAGTCGACCGCCTCATCGAGACGCCAGAATACGTAAATACCACACTTGCACAACAAAGGCTATCATCACAAGCATAGCAAGTTTCACACAACTCAAAGTACTTTCATTTTATGCCAAAGTCCGGTTTTAACCCCAAAGTACTACATACGTTAAGTTCTTTTAAAAGAGATCCATTACTTTTATAAAAGTCACCCTATACCCGTAGTATTAGAATGACCAACCCACATTCCTTTTCAAAATCAAGTAACAACATTCTTTCCTAAGTTCCAGCTTTTGCCTAGTTTAAATTACTCAAGCTTCTCATTTTCAAATGCTCAAGTCACTTATTTTAGAAAGGTTTCATAACTCATAGTCTTAATCTCTTTTAAAACAATCGAGTAACATATGTCATATATGCGAGTAGTTTATTCTTGTTTATAACGATCTTATTACAAAGAATGCATGATCTAGAAAATGTAATATCATTTTGTCTCATCTTAGCTTCTATAGTATGGAGGTTTCTACCGGTTTTAATACAACACATCATTATTCAATACATTTTCCTTTATTAACGCCGCAGTGGTCCTGTCGATACACATTCCGATTTCCAAATCAAGAAACATTATCCCTTTAAAAACCAAGTACTCATTACTCACGAACGAGGTTTCACACAAACATCCACATTAAAACAAATAAGTTAAGTCTCTTATCTTATAAGATCAAGTCTCTTAACTTCTAACATCAAGAAACCATTTTCTTACCTACATAAAGTCATATAACCAACTTCTCATAAAGCCGTTATAACACTTTATGTTTAAACCAAACAAATACACTTAGCACTGACGCCCACCGTACTACATAGCTACACACATATCATGCTAGAACAGATAGGAAGAGGTTCACATACCTCGCGACGAGTATCGATAATAAGCAAAATGCTCCAAGTACTACAACCTTGCTAGCCCTTTCCACTCTCAAGTAGAATACGCTACTCTTAGTACTTTCACCTAGAAAGGTCACAAACGCTCATTAACTTCAAAACACAAGGTTCCATTTCTACGTAAAATTCGCAAGACCTCCCCAACAACAGAAATCTCCTCCTCTAACGAGGTGTTATACCGTATTTCCAAAGTATGTACGTAAGGACGACGAGAAAATTTAAAACTTTAATATTGGCTTAAAATTATTTGTGCACAACACCCGCTTAGAGTCGCCGACGAAACGCTTTCACGCCTTTCGTAGGGAATTTCCGGCGATCTCATTTTTATTTTTTGGGGGTTTTTCCGAGAGACGAACGTGTCCAACAAGAGGGCGCCACTTGGCACCCTCCCATCGGACGTGAGGCTCTTGTGGCCGATTGGAATGGCTTTAGTTGGTAGGATATTTGTGTGTTAGTTGGTTGCGGCACTTGGCAAGATCTCGCCCTACACTTGCTAGCACTTGGCAGATCTCGCCATCGGTCGGCCTCGGCTTGTGCTATAAATACCCTCTAAGGTCAAGACTTCTTCATCCAAAATGCCTAAGTCTTGAGAGCCTTCCTCCCCATTTCGCAGGCCCTCGTCGAGAGTTTCCTCAGTGGGGTAGGCGGGTAGCCACCCCCTCCTTTGGTGTGGCCGTGGGTACCCCTAGCCTAGTTTGTTTTCATATAATACCCCCCTCTTGGTAGAAATACTCTCAAAAGTATTGTTATAATGCCCAAATTACCTTAGCCTTATACCTTGTTGTATTCTAAGGTTATACCTATACGAAAAGCCCAGAAATACTATTATACTTACCGTCACCACCAAACCGAAACCCTAGGAAAATCTCCATAGTCCGTTGAGTATTGTGTAGAAGTTGGTTAGAACTTCTAAGGGTGGTTTAGAGCGGGTCGAGCGCCAGAGTCGAGCTAAACGATTGCCCGTGATCGACTTTAAGCTAGGATAATTATGGGCTTATCGAGGTAAATATCTTGTCCCTCTATTGTAATTGGAAATTACATGTTGTTGGAATATATAGTTGAAGTATACGCATAATGATACTATGGGCGATTGACCTTGCTTCGATCATTCGCGCTAGGAAAGACCATTACATTATATCTATTAGTGTTCTTGTTTGTGATATGGCACTAGGTGCAATTGAACTGATTGTATTTGCAAATGGCTTTACATACTTTGATTTCATTTAAGTACTTTACAGTTTCACATACTTGGTACCGATCGACTCTCCTTCTGGGCTGCGCTCACGCCGCAGTAAGGGCAAGAAGTGCTAGATCCACATCCTTAGGATCTTTGCTTTGGTGCCTGAGCTCCATCTTCTCCTGAGGCTCTACTTTGGGTATAATCTCCTGTATTTTAGATAGTTTTTGTACATTCAGGTATGGCGGGCCCGTCCCGCCATAGTTGTTTACTTCCCAGAGGTCCAGTAGTCCTATTGTACAGCTTGGGATGTAATCGCAAAACTTGGGTTATATATATATATATGCCGAAAGGCAAGCTTTTCATCGATAAACCGCTTTCTCTTTCCATAATGTTTTTGTCTTGTCTTATGTTCCGATTACACTGATTTATGACTACTGGGTGCCCGTAAGGCACCACCACGCCCCGAATGGGTCGTGACAAAAGTGGTATCGAGCAGCTTAATCCTCTGAAAGTGTCTACAGACCGTATCTAGTAGTCTTGATTATCGGTGTGTTGTGCACACCAATAATCGTGAGGCTATAGGATATTTAGGATCGGTTTCATTCTTCTCACTCGAGATCGTGCTTTAGAGTTGTGTTATAAGTCGGACCCTCTAACATATTCCTTTCTCAGAATGCTTATGCCTCTACGTAAGGCAACCCGCCCAGATGGGCAAGGCAAATGGCGGAGCCGCTAGTAGGACACCGAGAGTTACGAGGGCTCGTGCCCGCCTATTCTCAGACGGCGAGTTCCATGACGCCGGCCCAAATAGAGACCACGACTGCACCTCGCCCCACCACACCGGGCGGAGGAGTTAGGTACAAGGAGATGGCCCACTATTGGCTAGGATTGTGGCTGACACGAGGATAGGCCGGATGCAGCCCAGCTTCAGAGCGCCCGTGGTTCACCCGAGGCGTATAGTAGCCTGAGGCTACGGACTTCGAGTCAGAGCCGCCAGAGTTTTACGGGTCGAGGCCGGAGGATGATCTGCAGGAGTTCATCCGTCAGCTACAGAGGATTATGAGAGTGATCAGGGCGTCGGAGACCGAGTCTGTGATCTTCGGTTCGCATCGGCTGCGTGATACCGCAGTCGATTGGTTTGATTCATGGGAGTTATCCCGGGGAGAGCACGCGTCCCCAGCCACTTGGGATGAGTTCTCGGGGGCTTTTCTCACTCATTTCTTGCCTCCACATATGAGGAGGGCACGGGCGGACAGATTTTTGTTGCTGAGACAGAGGGGACGCACAGTTAGGGAGTACAACGTTGAGTTTGATTCGTTGGCTCGATATGTCCCTGCGTTGGTAGCAGATATGGAGGATAGGGTGCATCGCTACGTCACCGGGCTAGATGATTATATGGCCGAGTCTTGTGCGGGTGTGGCTCTTCAGCCAGGCATGTATATTACCCGCATGCAGGCTCATGCACTGGGATGCGAGGAGCGTAGAGACCGCCGGGTCGACAGATATCAGCATCAGAGGAAGGCCAAGACGACCGGTTCTTTTGGTGGTTCTCGAGGTGGAAGGCCTCAGCAGCAGTCTAGATTTGCACCCCAGCCAGCTCAGAGCACTCCTACATCATTTTCGGTACAGCCAGAGCATTCGGGGCGTGTCGTGGCCCAGGACTTGGACTTCCGTGGTAGCGGTGCTAACCGATCGAAGTCTGCTCAGTGTGTCCGTTGTGGTAGATTCCATTCAGGGAGCTGTAGTACTACTCCGGGAGCTTGCTATACTTGCGAGGGCTTGTCCGATCGGGGGCAGCGCTGGTGGTAGGGCTCAGCCTACAGGATCTGTTGCGGCTCATCGCCTCCCATAGCTACTCGCCCGAGGCGTGGTACTCATGGGCCGCCAGTCGCGCAGGTCGTGGCGCGGGTCTCAGCCTAGCGGTCCTCGTAACCGCATTTATGCCTTGTCCACCGGCAGACTGCGAGGCCTCACTGATGCCGCCACAGTACCTTATCGCCTCCGACATGATGTGTATGCCTTGATAGATCCGGTTCTACTGGCCCTATATATTTCCCCTTGTTGCTAGTAGATAGAGATAGATCCCGAGTCCATAGACCCTTTCGAGGTAGCTACGCCAGCTGGTGGTTCGGTGGTAGCTCGGCGGGTATATAGAGCTTGTCTGGACTTTATGCGCCGCCGCACCTAGTAGACTTGATAGAGCCGACATGACCGATTTCGACGTGATCATTGGCATGGATCGGCTAGCTTCTGCTATGCCAATGTAGACCGCAGGAGAGAGTGGTACGGTTCCATTTCTGGGAGCCGGTTATCGAGTGGGAGGAACACCGTCGCCGAGTGGTAGGTTTATTTCCTACCTCAAGGCTAGGAAGATGGTGCGCATGGGTATATCTACCATCTCGCTCGTGTTTGATCCGTGGTCGCGTACCAGATTTTCACCCCAGAGTCGAGAGAGTTCCCACGATTTCCGCACGACCTCGTATCCCTCCCGAGAGGAGATAGAGTTTTGTATTGATGTGTTGCGACACCGCCTATTTCCATTCCTCCATACGTAACGGCACCGCCGAGTTGAGAGAGTTGAAGGACCACCGAGGATTTCCGGAGAAGCGGTTTCATCGCACCTAGTGTTTCTCCCCGAGCGCTGTATTGTTCGCGGAAGAAGGACGACGCCGCGCATGTGTGTTGATTACAGCGGTGAACAAGGTGACCATTAAGAATGTATACCCTTCCTGTGATTGATGATTTGTTCGACCACCGCAGGTGCGAGATGTTTCTCAAGATTGATCCGCGATCGCTATCATCGTGCACGAGTCGAGAGGCGGATGTCCCTAGATCGCATTCCGACCCGTGACGCATTATGAGTTCGTGGTCATGTCTTTTGGATTGACCAATGCTTCGCAGTATTCATGGATTTGACGAACCGAGTGTTCAAACCATTTTTGGACACGCCAGTGATAGTGTTCATCGATGATATCTTGGTTTATTCTCGCCAGAGCGTGAGCATGCGAGCATTTGAGGCGATCGTGGCCAGCTTCTCAGACCAGCGCTTATACGCCAAGTTTTCCAAATGTGAGTTTTGGTTAGCTTCGGTGGCTTTTCTTGGGCATATTGTGGGGCGATGGTATTCGTGGATACGGCCAAGATCGAGGCAATGAGTTGGCCTCGACCTACTACTCCGGCTGCAGGTTCGCATTTCGGGCCTTGCAGTTATTATCGGCGTTCGTAGAAGTTTGCTTCTATCTCGCACCATTGACTAGGCCGACTCGGCGGCTAAGTTTCGTGGACTGACGCGCGAGCGGTGGTTTCCATCTTGAAGGAGATCGACGACCACCCTCGCTTCTTACTCTTCCGCAGGGTCCACGGTTATGTCGTGGTATCGCGACGCGCTGCATCGGGTTGGGATGTGTGTTGACGCAGCAGGCAAGGTTATAGCGATGCATCCCGACACCCAAGAAACACGAGAGGAACTACCCCACCCATGATTGGAGTCGCGGCGGTGATTCACGCCAAGATCCGGAGGCACTATTTGTAATGGGTTCATGTGGATATTTATACGCACCACAAGAGCCTCCAAAGATATCTTCACGCAGGAGAGTGAACTTACGATGCAGACGGTGGTTAGAGCCGCCAAGGATTATGATGCTGACATCCTGCATCACCCGGAAGGCCAATGTCAGGCAGATGCTCTTAGTCGTAGATCACGGGTAGCCTATCGATGAGCAGCAGAGAGGACGGGCATGGTTCGCGATTTGCATCGCTTAGCGAGCCTCGTGTCCGCTTGATTGATTCCGATAGCGCTGGGGTTCGAGTTCGAGAGGTTGCGAGTCTTCCATCGCCGAGGAGGTGAAGAGGCAACAGCTGAGGATCCGCTTTGATTCGCATCGCGATACTCTTCGTGAGGCAAGCGGTCCTGAGGTAGCACCATGGGGTGCTAAGGTTTGAGGGCGTGTTGTGTGTTCCAGATGTTTCAGGACTTGGCAGCAGTTCTTGGGAAGCACAACGCTGCTATTTCATCCATCCGTGGTCGACCAAGATGTACCACGACCTTAGATCCGTGTATTGGTGGGATGGCTCGAAGAGGACGCTGCAGAGTTCGTAGCTCGGTGCGTGTTGTCGCAGTGAAGGTAGAGCACCGAGGCCCGGTGGTTTGCTGCGCGATTTATCGAGATCCCGACCGGAAGTGGGAGGTGATCAACATGGACTTTATCACAGGATTACCTCGCACTCGCAGGAGACATGATTCTATATGGGTTATCGCCGACAAATGTAAATCAGCCCACTTTCTTCCGTCAGATGACTTTTTCTACCGAGGATTATGCCGCACTTTATATCCGAGAGATCGCCGATCGCATGGAGTCCCTATTTCGATCATATCGCATGAGGAGCCTAGTTTACGACTAACTTCGAGGTCTTTCCGTATGGGTTTAGGACGCAGTGAGCCCGAGTCGCATTCCATCCACGCATGCAGACAAAGCCGAGCGCACTATCCGCACTCTCGAGGATATGTCATGAGCCCGTGTTATCGACTTCGTGGGTAGCCGGAGGATCATTTGCCTCTAGTTGAGTTTGCGCACAATAATAGCGACCACTCTAATATTCGGATGGCGCCATGAGGCCTTGTATGAGGAAGTGCAAATCGCGATAGGATGGTTTGATGTAGGCGAGGTGCGCAGTGGGACCAGATTTGCGGAAGAGTGGATAAGGTGAACTTATCCGCGAGAGGTTGCCGACACCTGAGTCGGCAAGTCATACGCAGATCATCGCCGCTTCAGATCCGGAGTTCGAGGTTGATGATTGGTTTTCTGAAGGTGTCACCCACGGCGGTGTGATGAGATTCGGGAGGAAGGAAACTCACTTTCAAGGTACATCGGGCCTATCGATTGTCCGCAGGTAGGCAAGGTTGCCTATGAGTTGGATCCGCCGTCCGATCCGAGGTAGTGCATCCTGTTTCATGTTTCTATGTCGGGAGATGATCGGATCCATCTAGAGTGCATCCGATTGACGATGTCCAGTGACCGAGGGGTTATCATACGAGGAGGTTCCATAGCGATAATCGATCGTCGTTAGGCGCCCGCGGACGGGACGTGGCTTCCGCCAAAGTCTTACGGCGAACGAGCTCAGGGAGGAGATGACGTGGAAGCCGAGGAGGACACGAGGTAGAAGTATCTCACCTATTCCCATACCTGTGTAATTCACTTTCCTACTTGTAAATTTTCATTGTCATATATGCCTAAGTGTTGTTTTGTGGCAGATGTGGCATTTGCAACTGCTTAAGTTATGAGGAACCTTATTGTTATCTGTCTTGGGAAGGAACATTCGGACGAATGTTTCTGGGAGGGAGAATGTTATACCCCGTATTTCCAGAGTATGTACGAAAGGGCATACGTACAAAAGTTTAGTCTTAAAGTTAGGCTATGGACTAAAAAGTTTGTGCACAACACTTAAAAGAATCATTTTTCGATTTAAACGCTTTACTAAACTCGCGTAGGTAAATTCCGCTATGTCATTTATAATTTTTGCGGATTTTTCCGAGAGACGAAATATTTTAGACCAACGGGAGGGTGACACTTGTCACCCTCATTGGACGACAAAATGGACATTGATTGGCACGTTTTTTGTGCCTTTGCACAAGTCAAGGAGTTGGTAGGATATTTGTGTAGTAGATGGATAAGACACTTGCCTAAATCTTCACCCCGCACTTGGCATCATCTTGGCCATTGGTTGGCCATTTCTTGACCTATAAATACCCCTTAAGATGAAGAGTTCTTCATCCACAAATCATTTCTCCAAGTCTTGAAAAATCCTCCCATCTCTTGTAGTGTTTTCACCCAAACACTCCTCCCCTCGAGAAAGCCTCGCCGAATACCCCTCTAAAAGAAGCTTTCCTAGCAAACACTACCCCCTTGGTAGATAATTGTCTTCCAAATACCCTAGCCCAATTCCCTTATAGTATTTTAGTAGAAGTTGTTGGGAACTTCTAAGGGTTCTTGGAGCTATCGGAGCGTACAAATTAGGAGCTAAACCTTGCTCAGGAGCGACTTTTAACTTGGATAATTTTGGGCTTACCGAGGTAAATACTTTTGTCCTTCTATTGTAATTGGATATTACATATAAAAATAGTTAAGACTTGAGTATAAGATATGAAAGAATATTAATGAATAGAATTGAATTATCACAAAGAGAAAGGTTTAAAAGAAGAATAATTGAACTATACTTACTTAGATCGCTTTCACAAAGAGACTCGAGTAGCTCACCGCAGGGAAGTGTCGATTTTGAGAATAGAGGACCCTCCGCTTAGAATCGCTTACAGAGTAGTCTAGATGTTGATAGACGTGTCGACTATTATAGGTTGATTCTTCCGCGCGACATATTCAACTTGGCGGTGGTTTTCCAAGGTATGTGATTCTTCCTACACTCTTGAGCATGATATTTTAAATATATATATAGTACGGTAGACGAGTGTTAATCGAATAATAATTACGGCAATGTCTTTGACTTAAGCTCGAATAATAACTACGGCAATGTCTCTCGACTTAAGCCCAATAATAAAAGATCTCAAGCAGCTCAAAAGAATCGAATCATTTTTTTTAAGAGAAACAGCTTGGTTTTAAAAGCTTAAGAGTTATACTAGCTTTATGGGAAGTTAGGTATAACAACTTAAGAAAGATAAAAAGAATCTGCTTACTTATTTGCTTATAAAAACCTTGTATTGATTGTAAGGCGAGTAAGATTGATTGATAAATAGACATATTATGATGCTACGTGTGTCTTGTGATGTTGTGAAAGGGGTCATTCTTGTTGTGCTTACGCTGCTAAACGGAAGTCGCTTGTCTTGTTATAATATCACCTACCCTCGACTTGTTATACCGAGGGCTTGCCACCCTTGACGCGGTCTATACGGCCTACGCGGTCCGCGAGACTACGCGAATCGCGGAGTTTCGTGATTGATCATTCCGTGTTTTAGCCCGACGCGGGGATGCCCTATGCGGTTCTGTGACTATGCGGTCTATTGAGACTATGCGGATCGGGAGTCCATGAGGTACCGGGGTTAGCTACCTCGACGCGGAATACCTCACGCGGGTACGTGTGACCTACGCGATGCGGGAAGTCCAGACTAGGTACGCATAATGATACTATGGGCGATCGCCTTGCTTCGATCATTCGCGCCTAGGAAAGACCGCTACATTATATCTATTAGTGTTCTTGTTTGTGATATGGCACTAGGTGCAATTGAACTGATTGTATTTGCAAATGGCTTTACATACTTTGATTTCATTTAAGTACTTTACAGTTTCACATACTTGGTACTGTTGTCGACCTCCTGGGGCTGCGCTCATGCCGCAGGTGGCAGCAGTGCTAGATCCACATCCTTAGGATCTTTGCTTTGGTGTCGGGAGCTCCATCTTCTCCTGAGGCTCTACTTTTTGGGTATGATCTCCGTATTGTAGATAGTTTTTGTACATTCAGGTATGGCGGCCCCGTCCGCCATAGTTGTTTACTTCCTCAGAGTCCAGAGTCCTATTGCATTGGGATGTAACTGCAAAACTTGGGTTATATATATATATGCCGAAAGGCAAGCTTTTCATCAGATAAACTGTTTTCTCTTTCCATAATGTTTCTTGTCTTGTCTTATGTTCCGCTGATTACTCTGATTTATGACTACTGGGTGCGGGTAAGGCACTACCATGGCCCGAACGGTCATGACAGAACATTCGGGACGAATGTTTCTAAGGGGAGAATGTTATACCGTAGTTCGACTCATACGCAAAGAGCGCACGTAAAGGAGTAAGACTTAAAAATTTCAAAGCGTAAGTTGTGGATTGTTTCGCACGGGTTTTAGTCAACTTTGGGGCGGGTTATGACCTGGTACATCGAGAGTTTCTAGGTGTTTCAAAGGCCTAGTGCGATTTCGCTGAGTCTAGTTTCCAACGCAACCAACCGCTCGTCGATAGGACATCGGAGTAGAAAGTTATGGGGTTACAAGTTCGGCGCAGCTGAATGAAAGGTGTTTCGGCCAGAGCCTGGCCGCGGTGCACGGGTGCGAGGCGGCCGGTTAATCTGAGGGTTCGCTAAAGTTGCAGCGCCGCGGCGCCGAAGTAGGTCGCGGCACAAAGTCTGTGGTGGCGGAAGTTTGCGCGCGGCGGTGCAGGCAGCGCGCAATGCGAGAATTCAGGAGGGTGACAAGTGTCCCCCATCTGATTTTTGCATGTCCTTTATATTGACCAAGTCTTGAAGACTTGGTCATCTTTCAAAGTCTTTCTCTCTCTCTAAAGCTAGAGCTCTCACTCTCTCTAAAATTCCAAGAGGAATTCAAAGCTTAAGGAAAATCAAAAGGTAGGACATGAATGAAGCTTGTGGCTAGCTTGTAGGGGTTGTTGTGGTGGTGTTCTTGGAAAGAGGCTAGCAAAATTGTTGGAATAATTTTGGCTAAAGCTCTAAGGTAACAATTCTTCTCAGAGCTAGTTATTGTGTTGCATGTGAAGAAGAAGGAACTTGTAGTAGTGAATAATGCTCTTAGATTCATCAGATGTAAGAAATATGGTTTGAATATGAAAGAATTGGTTAAGAAGATTATGTGAGCATGTTGTAGCCTAAAACTACCTTTAAACTTGTTAAGTTAATTGTTGTACCTTATGGGCAAAATTTTACACACCCATGTTTAGGTGTGTAATTGTCACGACCCGACTCGGCCGCGATCGTGCCCTACCTGGCACCACTGCTGTATACATCGAGCATAGCAATGAACATACACAACATAAGCACAGTGTAAACAATATAACAACACAGGCTAGCCGATCAGCCGCCTTCCATAATATAAACAAAGTCAAAGTACAACTTACAACTCGCTTCTTACATCCCAACCACATATGTGAATATAGACCTCTAGAATAACAATCGTGGCGGACAGGGCCCGCCATACCCCGAATGTACATAATCTATAACATCGGGAAAGATCGTACTAAAAGAAAGACAAGCCTCCGGAGAATGGAGCTTCGACGCCGATAAGTGATCCTAAGAGTGTGGATCCAAGCACCTTACCCTTTCTCGGCATGAACGCAGCCCCCGAGGAAGGGGGTCAGTACACAATATGTACTAAGTATGTAAAACTGGAAAGTACTGTAATTACAACATAAGTTTAAAAGAAAGCCGGAGACATGTATGATAACAAAATTACAGTACACAGTGCCTTACTAACAATGAGAGTAACAATAGGTGTATACTTACAACAAAAATAGGATTGGAATCCTACTCCTGAGACTATTTCACCCGTGATAGGTCCAGTGGACTCGCGTGAGGTATTCCTCGCACGGGACTATTTCACCCGCATAAGCCCTTACGACTCGCACGAGGTATTCCTCGCATAGGTCGGACCGCCCGCACGGGACTATTTCACCCGCATAAGCCCTTACGACTCGCACGAGGTACTCCTCGCATCGTGGTTAGCAAATCCACGGAAATATACTATGCCACAATCCGGGAATGACCCGCAACGAATAATATATCACTAGCCTAAATCGCTTATCACACACAACATAAGCTCCATCGGCTTATCATACAATATATAAGCAAGTTAAGAAATCCCTAACTTCTTACTATTCTTGTTCATATACACTCTCATTTTAGTTTACTTAAGGCACTAACATGTCTTTATGAAAATCCGGGAATTAACCCAAAGTACTACGTACTTCTATTCTTTTAAAATGACTCATTTCATTATAAACTTCCAAGATACTAATAGCCGTAGTATCAAGTGACAATTTCTTTTCAAGACAAGTCACAATACTTTTAGAAATAAAATATGGCTTCTAAATCAAGTGACTCGTGTCTTATAAAACCTTAGGCAATTGATGCCTTAAAATCGAATTGCCTTCCATTAAATCAAGTCATTTATCTTTCCATAAAGTCAATATAACCAACTCCCCATAAAGTCGTTATATTCACTTTATACCTTAGTCATGTACAATTTCCTATCCAAGGGACTTATACGTTTTTAAAACGACACAAGTATTACATACTTTAAAATTCTTCAAGTCCCTTATCTTTAACAAGACTTAAGACATCTTTAATATTCTCAAAGAAGTGAGTTAATCTCCTAACTCACCCGACTTGGCATTTCATAAAACAAGTAAAGAATGTCAAAGTCTCGTACGTCTACCGTACTATATACGTGAAACTAGTCATGCTCAAAGGATAGGAAAAGTTCTACATACCTTGTCGGGTCAAACCACTTGCCAAGTACAAAGTCCCGCCCGTATTATGTCAACCTATAATATTCACAATACGTCTATTAAAGCCTTACTTCAATCAGAGAATATTATAAGTGTTAAGTCTCTAATTTCTACGGAAAATCTGGACAAAGACCTCCTTTGTTTTTACTTACTTTGCCCCTTTTTCAAGGCCGAAATACAATAACCAAACAACCCCAATTGGCTCACAATTATATAGAAGGTAATCCAATACAAATGAATAACCAAACAGCCCCAATTGGCTCACAATTATATAGAAGGTAATCCAATACAACTGAATAACCAAACAGCCCCAATTGGCTCACAATTATATGTAGGTAATCCAATACAAATGAAAAACCAAACAGTACAAACTACAAGTCCAAATTCGGCCACCTTGAGTTCAACAATACCAATTCTATCCAATTTCCATTTCAATCCAAATTGGTAGCATAAAATGATATCAAGTCGCATTTGGTTATAACTACCATAATCTTCAAGTCAATAACATGCGACAATTCTAACAACGATTAAATTGTAATTCAACTTAGTAATGGCTTACATTACATCTCGGATTTCCAAGGCTATAATCAATCCATAATCCTTATAACTTCAATATAACAATTTCATGCTCGCAACATACAAAGCTAACAACAACAATATAAGTAATCTTGTAATACTTTCAAAGAACAAGATTATACCTCAATGATTCTTAATCCAACTCCAATCCGAAGTCGCTCCTTAGTAGTTTAGAGCCTCTCCAAGACACCTCAATCCTCTTGTTGAGACCCTTAGAACAATACCAACAATTATCCTTCAAAACTCCAATAAAACCTAGAAAGACCCTTAGGTTTTCGTTTTGCGACTAACCCGTAAACTACCTTTTTCCAAGACTTTTCTATTGAGATGTGTTTACAATACACCTAAGAACCTTGGTTTAAAGTGGGGAGTTGAATGAACAAGAAACAAATTTTTTCTTCTTCCTTTTGTGAAACCCAAACCTCACCAATGTGTTCTTCAATTTGTGCAATTTTTTCTAAGTGTTAAACTCTCCCTCTACTAGTAGTAATATATAAAGCACCTTGGAGGGTTATGATATAAACACATGGAAGGCTTAGATGTAGTCTTACAAAAGAATCAAGACCATTGTGGGACCTTTGACCTTAGTCAATATTATCAAGCCTCAAGTTGCAAGACTTGTCTTGCAACAAAGGTCAAATGACCCTTATGCCCTTGCTAAAAATCGTCCAAGGCATAGTAAGGGAGTGACACGTGTCGCCTCCCATTCACATACTAATACGTTTCCACAATTTCCATAATTTCCGATAAATTTTTACAAGTCTCAAATCTTAACATTTGTGAGTTCTTACTTACGTTCTTAAAACATGTCCTGAAATTACGGGGTGTAACAGTAATCCCCTTTGAAATGTTTGGATTGTTGGGCCTTAAATGTGGCGTTTGGATATTGAATTCGGCCTTATTAAAGGTGACAAGTATGTAGAAACAAAGGAAATGCTGCCCAATTTTCCATAGAAATTAGTAACCTTGAACTTGGAATATTCTACATTGAAATTAGAGGTTAATAAACGACATGGTCATTATAGGTTGACGACACGTGCGATATTTTGGACTTAACAAGTGGATTGACCCGAAGAGGTATGTGGAACTTTCCTATCTCTTGAGCATGAATAGTTGTACTTATATAGTACGGTAGATGTACCATACTTTGATATCCTTTACTTATTTAAGAATGGCCACGTTGGGCGAGTTAGGAGATTAACCCACTTCTTTAAAATTATTAAGGATGTCTTAAGTTTTCAAAGTTAGGGGACTTGAAGTGTTTTAAGTATATGATACTTGTTTTTTTTAAAAGTATAAGTCCATTGGATATAGGGAAATGTAATTGACTAAGGTATAAGGTTAATATAACAACTTTATGGGAAGTTGGTTGTAACGACTTTATGAAAACGAAAGAACGGTTCTATCTTTGGATTTAAATGGTAACTTGATGTTTTTAAGAAGTAATGAGGCTTAACTATTTTGAGAAATATATTGTACTTGACCTTTGAGAGGAGAAGTGTTTTGTTTAGAAAGAAGGCATGGTATTGTCTTGTTTTGGTTTAGAAAGCTAAACGATTTGATTTTGAAAGATAAGAGACTTGACTTATAAACGACTTGTTTTCGGAAAGGAGAAATAACTTGATTTTAAAGGCCTTGTAAAGATTTTCTGAAGGTGTAGTAATTTGAGTTGAAAAGAAAACGTGTTTTGATACTACGAGTATTAATATCGTGTGGCTTTTACATAAAAAGAGGTCTTTTTGAAAGGATGAAAGTATGCAGTACTTTGGGGTTAAAACCCGGATGTTTGGCATAAAATGAAAATACCTTAAGTGTGAGTAACTTGTTTATGTTGCTTGTGATAGCCTTGTGGTGCAAGTGTGGTATCCTTTTCCTACCGCGTCTCTCGAGGGAGGGCCGGTCATGTTATTCTTAACCATTTTGGACATACTGACGCGATGGATGGTCCACGGGTATGCAGCCATGATGAGGGTTCGTTTCCCTGTTGATAGTGTTGTTCCATGGATTAGCCCTCCATGAGGTTTAGGGACGCAGGTGGTATCTAGTAGTTAGCTTTCGTACCTGCCCCGGTCGTGGCTGATGCAGGCGGTATCTGGTAGTTGGCTTTCGTACTTGCCCCGGTCGGCATTATGGCGAAGTCTTGTGATGCAGGAGGTATCTGGTAGTTAGCTGCGACCGCCTGGCCGTGGTCGATGCAGCGATATCGGTAGTTGGCTTTACTTGCCGGTCGGCATTATGGCGAAGTCTTGTGATCAGGAGGTATCCGTAGTTAGCTTTCGTACTTGCCGGCCGTGACGTGGCGTGGTATTCGGTAGTAGCTTTGTACTTGCCGGCCAACTTCGTGGTACAAAGATACGATTGTTGGTATGGTAGGTATCTGGTAGTTGGCTTTCGTACTTGCCCCGGTCAGCGGAGTGACGCAGGAGGTATCTGGTAGTCGTCCTTCGTACTTGCCCCGTACGGTTCTTATGACACAGGTGGGACCTGGTGTTCACATGTACTACTTGGTGTTGTTATATCATAGACTGTCGACAGTGAGGAAGGGATTCCACGGGCACGTTTGACATTGTTGGGCATGAGACCCGTGGTTATATTTGGGTAATGACTTGGAGGGCATGCGTCCCTGACTTGACATGGTTGTTCATAGATTTTGAAATGGTCTTTTAAAAGACGATGTTGATTCTCATTACTCTTGTTGTTAATCAAGCCAGGTACCGTGATTTTTGCTATCATACATGTCTCTGCTTTATATAGAATATTATGATTTCATTACAGTATTTTCAGTTTCACATACTTGGTACCTGTTGTAGTGACCCCCTTCGGGAGGCTGCGTTCATGCCGTAGGTTGAGGTACATAGCTTGCTGATCCGCACTCTTAGGATCAATGTTCAGTTCTGAAAGCTCCATTTCTCCGAGGCTTTGTCTTTTGGGACGGTTCCCTGAAGTTGTAGACTTTTGTACATTCAGGGGTATGGCGGGGCCCTGTCCCGTCACAGTGTTATGTAAACTCTTAGAGGTCTGTAGTCATATCTTGTGGGTCACTTTATAAAAATTTGAGGTAATCGCTTGGGATTGTTTACATCCACTGAGGTAGCCTTATCGGCTAACCTATTATTTATTTCATTGTTAAGTTTATGTATGTTCCTGATTATCTCGATGTATACCGTAAGGGTGCCTGTAGGAGCACGATCGCGCCCGGTCGTGACAATTTTCACTCCTGAAATCAATCGTATATTAACCGTTCTTTTCCTTCTTTCAATAAGAATTAACATCATATTCTTACATACATACTTAAGAATTTAATCAAGTTTTTCCACATAACTTACATATCTTACATAACATAATCCGGTCCTTTATGGAGGGACTTCTTATTTGGGAGCTTACTTTGATTATTCATACGTGATAACGTATCCTGGCCCATTTGCGGGACACGATGTACTGATGAATCATGTGGCATAATCCGCCCGCTGTGGGGATCTGTTACACCGTAGTTTCGGACATATGTTATACCGTATTTCCAGTATATGCGTGGGACGCACGTAGAAAATTTTGAAGCTTAAAGTAGGCTTCGCCGATTTTATTTTGTGCACAACCCCGATTAGAGTCGTTTTAAACGCGTTTTAGACAACTTGCGAAGGGAAAATTCCGGCTATGTCATTTAGTATTTTTGCGGATTTTTCCGAGAGACGAAATATTTTGGACCAACGAGAGGGCGACACTTGTCACCCTCTAATTGGAGGATGTTTGGGCGGTAAAGGGGCCGAAAGTGTGGTTGGTTTGTCAAGGAGTTGGTAGGATATTTGTGTGGTAGATGGATAAGGTACACATGGATGAATCTTGACCCTACACTTGCCTTGCACTTGGCATGATCTTGGCCATTGGTCACATGGCTTGACCTATAAATACCCCCTGTGAAGACTTCTTCATCCAAAACTTTCCTAAGTCTTGAGAGCTCTTCCCCTTTGTGTTGATGTCTCGCCCTAGCCTCCCTCCCCTTTGTGAGGCCCCCTTGGCCGAGTCCTCCTCCCTTGGCCGAGTACCCTCCTAGTGGGGTTGGCCGAGGTACACCCCTCGTGGTGTTGTCTCGTATAAATACACCCCCCTCTTGGTTGAAATACTCTCCAAAGTATTGTTACTATACCTAAATTACCTTAGCCGTATACCTTGTAGTATTCCAAAGATGCCTCTACGTAGAGCCCGGAAATACTACCTTATGTCCTTTTTGTCTCAAACCGAAACCCTAAGGAAAATCTCCATAGTTGGTTGGAGTATTAAGAAGAAGTTGCGTAGAACTTCTAAGGGTTGTTTGGAGCGGGTTGGAGCACCCGGAGTAGGAGCTAAACGTTGCTCAGGATCGACATTATACTTGGATAATTATGGGCTTATCGAGGTAAATATTTTGTCCCCCTATTGAAATTGGAAATTACATACTGTAGTAATGTGGAAATGAATATAAGATTCATAGAAGAGATTTGAACTGTAATAGAAGGATATTACAGATAAGACTTGAACTAAAATCACATCAGAAGATTAACCTGCAGAGTAGTCTAGACTTTGATAGACTTGTATAACCGATATAGGTTGAAGTACGGCGAGTAGCATATTCTACTCGGAGGGTGGAAAAGGCTATCCGGACTACAGTACTTTGGAGCGTTTTGCTAATAGTCGATAATCGTCACGAGGTATGTGATTCTTCCTATGCTCTTGAGCATGATATTTTTAAAGTATATATAGTACGGTAGACGTACGCGTGTTAACTGAATAATAATTACGGCAATGTCTGTTGACTTAAGCCTGAATAATAATTACGGCAATATCTTTTGACTTAAGCCTGAATAATAATTACGGCAATGTCTTTTGACTTAAACCTGAATAAAAAGAATCTGAAGTATTTCAAAAGAATTAAGAAACCTTTTTGAAAGAAGAGTAACACTTGGTTTTAAAAGCTTAAGAGTTATACTAGCTTTATGGGAAGTTAGGTATAACGGCTTAAGAGTGATAAAAAGAATGATTTATTGATTTAAGAAGTTAAGAGACTTGATCTTAAAAGACAAGAGACTTGGCTTAATTTTATTAATGTGAATTTTGTTAAAAAGTGTGAAACCTCATTCGTGAGTAATGAGTATTTTGGTTTTCAAAAGAAATGATGTTTTACTGATTTCGGAAATCAGAATGAATGTCGAACAAACCACAGCAGCGCTAATAAAGGGAAATGTATTGACTAATAAAGAATTATTAATAACCAGTAGAAACCTCCATCTGCATAGAAGCTAAGATGAGACAAAATGATATTACATTTCCTGGATCATGGTTGATGTTATAAGATTGTTACAAACAAGAATAACCTACTCACATATAAGGCACATGTTTCTCAAATGGTTTTAAAATAGAATTATATCATTAAGTAATTAATACTATGAACTACGAAACCTTTCGAAAAATGAGAAACTTGAACATTTGAAATTAGGCAAACTTGAACGTTTGGAAAATAATGTTGTTACTTGATTTTACAAAGGGAAGTGTTTTGGTTTACTTAAAAGGATAGTCACTCTATTTTTATACTACGGGTATTGTGTGACTTTTGTGAAAGTAACGTATCTTTTAAGGAGTTAATGTATGAAGTACTTTGGGGATAAGAACCCGAACTTGTTTATCATAAAGTAGAAAGTATCTTGTGTGAATAACTTGATTGTGTTGGTTTGTGATAGCCTTGTAATACTTTCTTGTTGGTTTGATAAGTAAACATGTTAGGATGCTACGTGTGTTAATATCTTGTGATGTTTGTGCAAAGGGGTTTTTCCCTCGATCGCGCTTATATCGTTTAACTATCAATCGTTATGTTGGTATTGTACCACTCACCTTGACATGATCCCGGGGGTTAAGCTGCCCTCCGATGCGGGGTATATCTCAGGCGGTCTGGGACCATGATTCGAGAATACCTCATGCGGGTCCAGGGGACCTATGCGGAGCTACGAGAGTTCCAGGTTAGTGTGCGGCCTTTATGGTCATGCGGTCTATGTGGCCATGCGGACTGCGAGTCCAGGCGGATGCCGGGGAGTAGCTACCCTCGATGCGGGGAATACCTCATGCGGGCCATTGGAGTGGCCTATGCGGAGCTGCGGGAAGTTCCAGGGCTAGACGCGCACATTAGATACTGCGGGCGAGTGGCCAGCTTTGATCATGTGACGGTCTAGACAGATCTCATGATACAGTTTATGACCTTGTTTGTACTGTGGGTTTTTAGTAGTCGGCTATGCCTTCGTACTTACCCTGTACGGTTTTATGATGACACAGGTGGGACACGTGTTCATGTATTCCTTGGTGCTTTTATATCATAGACTGCCGGCAGTGAGGAAGGTATTCCACGGGCATGATTGATGTTATGGGCGTGAGACCCATAGTTATATTTGAGTGATGACTTTGAGGGCGTGAGTCCCTGACTTGACATGACTGCTTATTTATTGTGAACTGTAGTTTGGTTATCATACATGTCTCCTGCTTTATATAGACTACTATGATTTCATTTACAGTATTTTCAATTTCACATACTTGGTACATGTTATCGACCTCCTTCGGGCTGCGTTCACGCCGCGGTAGAGGTACACCATGTTGATCCTCGCCTTAGGGTCACGATTCAGCGTATGGGAAGCTCCGTTTCTCGGAGGCTTATCGGTGGTATGGTCCTGCGTTGTAGGTACTTACATTCGTGGTATGGCGGGCCCGCCCCGCCATTGTTGTCGTATCATTCTTATAGTGCAGAATCTTGTTGTGGCGAGTTGTAAAAAGGATGTAACTGTTCGGTTTTAAATTGATTTATATATGCCGAAAGGCAAGTTTTCTCAGATTACTGTTTCTTACTTCATAATATTTTCATGTCTTGCTTTATGTTCCGCTGATTTCTCTGATGTATGGCTACTTGGGTGCCCGGGTAAGGCACCAGTCACGGGCCCGAGTTCGGGTCGTGATAACATGTTTATAAGAAGGTACGTAAGAACTAAAAAATGTTAAGATTTGGGACTAGTAAAAATTTATCGGAATTCTGGAAATGTCGAAAAATGAAATATTGTGATGAATGGGAGGGCGACACATGTCACCCCCCTTAGTTGGTCTTGGACGAAATGGACATGTATTAAATGGTCATTTGACCAATGCTAAGATGATCAAGTCTTGCAAAGACTTGAGCTTGATATTGTTGACTAAGTCCAAGGGCCACTTGGCTAGATTTTTAAGTGGATTGGATCCAAGCCACCCAATTGTTCTCATCTTGACCCTCCATATTGTTTTATAACCACACTAAGTAGCAAGACAAGGCATTTTACACTTAGAAAAAAATTGGAAGAACTCTTGTTCTTGTTGCATAGCTCTCGGGTTTGAGGGTTTTAACAAGACAAGAATTTTCGTTTGTTGTCCAATAGTCTCCATACTTTAAACCAAGGTTCCTAAGGGTATTGTAAGGGTATCTCAATAGAAAGATCCCGGGAAAATATCGTTTTTGTATTAGTCGCAAGGTGAAAACCTAGTCACTTTCCTAGGTTTGGATTGTAAATTGAAGGAAAGTTGTTTGTGATCTTCTAAGGGCTTCAAGTGGCGGATTGGAGTGTCGAGAGGCTCTAAGTTTCTAGGCGACTTGGATCTTGAAGTTGGTTTAAGGCACGTCAAGGAAACAATCTTGTTCTCTTAAGTGTTATAAGATTACATATTGTTGTAGCCTTACTTTTTTAACTAGCATGAAGTATATGTTTAGTAGGTTGATAAGTGGTATGGATAGTGGAAGCCTAAAATCCGAAATGACATTGTTAGCCATTTGAAATTGAAATACAATTTGGTCGATAATTAGAATCGTCGCATGTTATCTACTTGAAGATTATAGTTGTTATAATCGATTGCGGCTTGATAACATGTTATACTAAACAACTTGAATTGGAAAGGAATTGGAAAGGTTGATATGTTGTTACACCTTTGGCCGAGAATGATATTGTATGTTGGACTAGTTTGATATCAATTGTGGGGCGGAATTTTGCACGTCTTGTTAGGCGTGTAATCCCCTATTGTTAACGACATTGTTGAGCCTTAAAAGTGGCGTGTTTGGTTATTGAATCCGGGCCTTGAAAAAGGTGGAAACGTATGTAGAAACAAAGGAAGTGCTGTCTGATTTTCCGTAGAATTTAGTGACTTTGCACTTAGAATATTCTACGTTTGAAGTAAGAAGTTAATAGACGTATTATGGTCATTATAGGTTGACATACTACGTACGTCATATTGGACTTGGCAAGTGGATTGAACCGAAGAGGTATGTGGAACATTCCCATCTCTTGAGCATGAATAGTTGTAAATATATAGTACGGTAGACGTACGAGATGTTGGCGAATCTAGTCCATTTGATATCCTTGGCTTATCTTAAGTGTTATACCCCGTAGTTCCAGGGTATATAGGTGAGGATGTACGTGCGAGATTACGACAGAAATTTTGGAAAGAAAGAAAGATGTGATTTTTCGACGGAAAAGTTTCCGGTTTTTGTGAAGAAAAAGGTTCGTTAATGGGAATTGGATTCCCAGATTTGGTATTCGGACTTCTTAGAATATTTGAGAATTATGGAATTTTATTTCGGAAATGGTCACGCTGGGCCCACGAGTGAAATTTACTGGTTTTGTGGGCCCGCTTAGTTTTTGAGATTTTGGCCATTATGGATATTTTCGGAGATGAAATATTTTGGGCAGTAGGAGGCGACACGTGTCACCCCCTAGGTGGCCCTGGCCGAAATTAGCTAGACAAGTGGCAAGACAGTGGCCAAGTCTTGCTAGATATTTTGTGTGGACAAGTGGCTTGTGGGTCCCACCCACACTTGTCCCCAATCTCAACCACACACTTGCCTTCATCCTATCCCTTGGTTGTCCTATATATGCACCCTTAGTTGATGAAATCTTCCACACTTAGACATTTGAAGACTTGAAAAACCCTCCTTCTCCCTCGACCTAGAGCTCTCGGTTTGCCCCATTTCTTGAGCAAAATTTGTCCAACAATTCTTAAACTCTCAAGTGTTCTTCCCAAGGTGTTAGGAAGATTGTGTACCAAGAGTTGGAAAAGATTTCACACCCTAGCCTTGAAGGGATGCCTTGGCGAAAGTTGTCATCTTGAAACCCTAAGTGTTCTTCACTTTTGGAGTTGAATCTTGAAGAGAAGTTGGTTAGGAGCTTCATGGGTTGCTTGTAGCGGATTGGAACGTAAAGATTTGGAGCTAAGACTTGCTTGGAGCGACTTTAAGAACTTGGATATTTTTGGGCTATTTGAGGTAGTGGAACTTAAACCTCTTTGTGAATTGGTTGTTATACATATATTATAAGTATATTATGGATTATATAATATATGGAGTAAGTTTGGAAGAGTTGGATCTTGTTAACTTGTTAAAAGAAAGGATTGGCCGTTTGCCATTAAAATGGTTAAAACGTATCTTACTTGCTAAGAAGCTAATAACAAAGTAACTATAACTGATATTTAGAATGGAAATTTTTGTTGGATTACTAATGAGTAAATTGGATAAGTAATATGGACAAAGTTGGCCAAGGACCCCAACTTAAGGATCGTATTTACTTTGGATGTATTTACTTTGGACCGTATTTACTTTGATTGTATTTACATTGACCGTATTTACATTTCATTAAGGGAAGATTTTTCAATCGCGTTCCGTTTGGGCGTGTGATCCCTTTTTAATTATTGTATTGTTATGAAGGCGTGATAGTAAACCGTTACACGGTTGTCGCGTAATCCCCTTCTTTTACTTATTGTTGTTATGGGCGTGATAGTAAACCGTTACCGTTTGGGCGTGTAATCCCCTTCTTTATGTTGTTTAATTATTACGCCTTATATATATATATGGTATATATATTACGGTTATTCGCCTTGGTAAAAGATGGAAAAGTGAGTATAAGCGGAAGTCTTCTAAATTTCCGTAGATTTTGAGGGCTTTTATTGGTATAAGTCTTCAATGATAAGAAAGGTTTGATAGGAGTACCATGACCATTTTAGGAGTGAGTACTACGTGTGGCGTGATCTACTTGGCTTAAGGAGTAGCCGGCGGGTTGAAGTACTTGAGCGTTTGCTTATTGTCGATAAATCGTCGCGAGGTATGTGAACCTCTTCCTATCTTTTCTAGCATGATTGTTGTGAACTATGTAGTACGGTAGACGCAAGTGCTAAGTGATTTGGTTGGTTTAAAACATAGGGTGTTATAATAGCTTTATGGGAAGTTAGTTATAACGACCTTATGTAGTGAAAATGGTTTCTTGATGTTAGAAGTTAAGAGACTTGATCTTATAAGATAAGACTTAACTTATTTGTTTTAATGTGGATGTTTGTGTGAAACCTCATTCGTGAGTAATGAGTACTTGGTTTTAAAGGGATAATGTTTCTTGATTTGGGAATCGAGAATGTGTATCGACAGCACCATTGCAGCGTTAATAAAGGAAAATGTATTGAATAATGATGTGTTGTATTAAAACCATAGAAACCTCCATCCGCATAGAAGCTAAGATGAGACAAAATGATATTACATTTTCTAGATCACGGTCTTTGTAATAAGATCGTTATAAACAAAGAATAAACTACTCACATATATGACATATGTTACTCAATTGTTTTAAAAGAGATTAAGACTATGAGTTATGAAACCTTTCTAAAATAAGTGACTTGAGCATTTGAAAATGAGAAGCTTGAGTAATCAAACTAGGCAACCGGAACTTAGGAAAAGAATGTTGTTACTTGATTTTGAAAAGGAATGTGGGTTGGTCATTCTAATACTATGGGTATAGGGTGACTTTTATAAAAGTAATGGATCTCTTTAAAGAACTTAACGATGTAGTACTTTGGGGTTAAAACCCGACTTTGGCATAAAATGAAAGTACTTTGAGTCAGGTGAAACTTGCCTATGCTTGTTGTTGTGAAACTTGCCTATGCTTGTTGTTGTGGAAACTTGCCTATGCTTGTGATGATAGCCTTTGTGCAAGTGTGGTATTTACGGTTACCGCCTCTCGATAGGCGGCCGACTTGTCGAGAACTTACTTGACGCGTCCGCGGTGATGGAGAATTCCACGGTATGTTTCCATTTTGATTATCGTCTTGTTGATGTCACATGGACATGTCTACACCGACGCAGATTCCGGCACGCGTTACGCGCCGCCGTTGATTACCCGATATATTGTTATTGTGGTTACATGGACATGTCTACATCGAGGTAGAATTCCGGCATGTGGCCACGCGCAGGTTGATCACCCAAAGATATTATTGTTGATGTCACATGGACGTGTCTACACCGAGGTAGAATTCCGGTACGCCACGGGGCATATGTATTATTGTTGCATCATGGACATGTCTACACCGATGCAGATTCCGGGCATGCGCCGTGACGCGAACATGATTGATGTTGTGGGCGTAAGACCCATAGTTATATTTGAGTGATGACTTGAGGCGTGAGTCCCCGATCGACATGATCGCTTTATGTTGTGAATCAGAGTTTGGTTATCATACATGTCTCCCGCTTTATATAGACTAGTATGATTTCATTCTGATTTTTACGATTTCACATACTGGTACTGCCAGATCGACTCCTTCGGGCCGCTCATGCCGCAGTAGAGGTACATCGGCCGTGGATCCTCGCCTAGGATCTCGCCTGTTTGGGAAGCTCCGCTTCTCCGAGGCTTATCTTTGCATGTGTTCCTCGAGTTGTAGGTTCTTGTACATTCGTGGTATGGCGCCATGTCCCGTCATAGTTGTTGTAAATCTTAGAGGTCCAGTAATCTGCCAAGTGTGGTTTGTAAAAGGGATTAAACTGCTCGCTTTGAAAGAGTTGTATTTATTATGTTATTGGAAGGTAACCGCTGGGTTGGCCTGCTTTATGTTCATATATCTGCTTCTTGTTTAAGTTTTATTTTCCGCTGGTTTTCTCGATGATTGTATCACCAGGTGCCCGATAAGGCACGATGCCCCGAACGGTCGTTACAAAAGTGGTATCGAGCGCTTAATCCTCGGAAAGTGTCTACGCATCGTCTAGTAGTCTTGATTATCGATGTGTTGTGCACCACATCTATAATCAGGAGGCTGCAGGACATTTAGGATTGATTTCCATTCTTCTCATTCCGAGATCGTGCCTTAGAGCTGTGTTGTAAGTTGGACCCCTCTGACGTATCTCGTTTTACGCTTATGCCTCCGCAGTGCAACCAGAGCCACGGGCGGCAAGACAGCCGAGGGAACCGCTAGTGAGATCTGAGGAGTACGAGCGCGCAGCCCGCACAACACTGAGGTTGTGCTTCGTGACGGCGGGTTTTGTGACGCCGCCCAAAGCAGAGGTTAGAGCCGCAACAATGGCCGCCGAGACCGCAGCACTGAGCCTCCACCCCACACCGGGGGAAGAGAGATGGGTTATAAGGAGATGGCGATTGCCGGCCGTGGTCGTGGCCGAGATATGAGGATAGGCCGGACGCAGCAGCCCAGCCCATTAGCACCAGCCGGTTCACCCCGAGCAGATAGTTTGAGGCTACGGACTTTACGAGTCAGTAGCCCGCGAGTTTTATGGGTCGAGGCTCGAGGATGATCCGCAGGAGTTCATCCGGCGATAGCCGATCACGCGGTGATCAAGGCTTCGGAGATCGAGTCCGTGACCTTGTTCGCATCGGCCGCGTGATACCGCGATCGATTGGTTTGATTCATGGAGCTTTCCGGGAGAGTACGCACTCCAGCAGTATGGGATGAGTTTTCGGGCGCTCACGCACTTCTTGCCTCCGCAGATGAGAGGGCACGGGCCGACAGATTTTTGATGCTTAGACAGAGCGCGACGGTTCGGGGTACAATGTGGAGTTCGACTCATTGGCCCGGTACGTCCCAGCGTTGGTAGCTAGTATGGAGGATCGAGTGCACCGATATGTTACAGGGCTCGATGATTACATGTCAGAGGCATGTTCAGGAGTAGCTCTTCAGCCGGGCATGGACATTGCCCGCATGCAGCTCACGACCGATGCGAGGCACGGAGAGGTCGACGGAATGACCAAGATCGCGAAGAGGCCGAACAACAGGTCCTTGGTGACTTTCGAGGCGGACCGCTCAAGAAGATACTAGTTTTGTACCTCCGCCCGGCAGAGTGGTCCTCCACAACCTTCGAGTATTCGGAGCGGTCGTGGCTCCGCTGTTGAGTTTCGAGGAAGTAAGTGTTGGCCAGATGAGGTCACCCCTACCTCGGAGTGGTCGATGTGGTAGACCTCATTTCGGGGAGTGTCGTGGTGCCAGCGGAGCTTTTTATTTTTGCGGACAGCAGGGCCATATTGCGAGGAACTGTCCGACCATGGGTAGCACGGATGTTACGACTCACCCAACGGATCGATGGCGGTTCATCGCCTTCTAGCATACGCGGCAGGCGTGCCTATGATTAGAGTGGAGCGGTAGCTTCGTATATCCTTAACCCTCTAGAGTTTGGTTTGCGCGATATGATGATCTTATTATTGTGTGCTATGTATGCGGATAGCGTTGTGTTGTTTGTAAGTTAGAAAACATGGCTAGTTGGAAGGATAAGTGTGGGCATGGAAAGTGTGAACCTTAGAGTTTTATTAGTGGTGACCTTAGAGGGGAGGCCGTCTTGCGTGGGTTATTTTACGGTTGGTCTTTGCGATGTACTTGGTATGCGGGGAAATATTGTGGGATAATTACACGGGTAGTGTGAGATGGAAGTGGTAGCTTTCATGACGTGAATTAGTAAGATTGTTCGGATCGGGAACAAGAGTCGACGCGTTTAGGGTCGGGTTGAGGACATTTGCGGGTCAACCCGCAGCCCATATTGGTGGGTCAGTTCGAGGTGGTCCCGCCAGGTGGTAGGGTCACGAGGGTGCTAGGCCCAAGTTTAGGTAACCATCGTACGAGTTCGTGGATGCGTTCAACCAGAATCGGATCGTGAAGGCCGGGAATGGCCTTAGAGTAAATTGAAGCTAGTGGGAGCTGTTGTAAGATTAGAAATGATTCCTCGTTGGCTTGGATTTGAGTTTTGCGCACATGTTATATTCTGGCCATTGGTGGCGTGATCGGTTTTGTAAGTATAGTAGTGAAGACTATACCGACACAAGTACGGGTGGAGACTTAGAATGAACATTCGGGACGAATGTTTCTAAGGGGGGAAGAATGTTATACCCCGTAGTTCCAGGGTATATAGGTGAGGATGTACGTGCGAGATTACGACAGAAATTTTGGAAAGAAAGAAAGATGTGATTTTTCGACGGAAAAGTTTCCGGTTTTTGTGAAGAAAAAGGTTCTTTAATGGGAATTGATTCCCATTTGGTATTCGACTTTAGAATATTTGAGAATTATGGAATTTTATTTCCTGAATGGTCACGTGGGGCCCACGGGTGAAATTTACGGTTTTGTAGGGCCCGCTTAGTTTTTGAGATTTTGGCCATTATGGATATTTTCGGGAGATGAAATATTTTGGACGAGTAGGAGGGCGACACGTGTCACCCCCCTAGGTGGCCCTTGGCCGAAATTAGCTAGACAAGTGGCAAGACAAGTGGCCAAGTCTTGCTAGATATTTTGTGTGGACAAGTGGCTTGTGGGTCCCACCCACACTTGTCCCCAATCTCAACCACACACTTGCCTTCATCCTATCCCTTGGTTGTCCTATATATGCACCCTTAGTTGATGAAATCTTCCACACTTAGACATTTGAAGACTTGAAAACCCTCCCTTCTCCCTTGACCTAGAGCTCTGCTTTGCCCCATTTCTTGAGCAAAATTTGTCCAACAATTCTTAAACTCTCAAGTGTTCTTCCCAAGGTGTTAGGAAGATTGTGTACCAAGAGTTGGAAAAGATTTCACACCCCTAGCCTTGAAGGGATGCCTTGGCGAAAGTTGTCATCTTGAAACCCTAAGTGTTCTTCACTTTTTGAGTTGAATCTTGAAGAGAAGTTGGTTAGAGCTTACATGGGTTGCTTGTAGCGGATTGGAACGTAAAGATTTGGAGCTAAGACTTGCTTGGAGCGACTTTAAGAACTTGGATATTTTTGGGCTATTTGAGGTAGTGGAACTTAAACCTCTTTGTGAATTGGTTGTTATACATATATTATAAGTATATTATGGATTATATAATATATGGAGTAAGTTTGGAAGAGTTGGATCTTGTTAACTTGTTAAAAGAAAGGATTGGCCGTTTGCCATTAAAATGGTAAAACGTATCTTACTTGCTAAGAAGCTAATAACAAAGTAACTATAACTTATATTAAGAATGGAAATATAAGTTGGATGACTAATGAGTAAATTGGATAAGTAAAATGGACAAAGTCGCAAGGACCCCAACTTAAGGATCAGATTTACTTTGGATCGTATTTACTTTGGACCGTATTTACTTTGGACTGTATTTACATTGGACTGTATTTACATTTCTGTTAAGGGGAAGATTTTTCAATCGCGTTCCGCTTTGGGCGTGTGATCCCCTTTTTAATTATTGTATTGTTATGAAGGCGTGATAGTAAACCTCGATACCGGTAGGACGCGTAATCCCCTTCTTTTACTTATTGTTGTTATGGAGTCGTTATAGTAAACCTCGTTACCGATTGGTCGTGTAATCCCCTTCTTTATGTTGTTTAATTATTACGCCTTATATATATATATGGTATATATATTACGGTTATTCGGGCCTTGGTAAAAGATTGAATAGTGTGTATAAACGGGTGAAGTGCTGCCTAATTTTCCGTAGATTTTGAGGGCTTTTTATTGGTATAAGTCTTCAATGATAAGAAAGGTTTGATAGAGTACCATGACCATTTTAGAGTGGAGTACTACGTGTGGCGTGATCTACTTGGCAAGGAGTAGCCGACGGGTTGAAGTACTTGGAGCGTTTTGCTTATTGTCGATAAATCGTCGCGAGGTATGTGAACCTCTTCCTATCTTTTCTAGCATGATTGTTGTGAACTATGTAGTACGGTAGACGCATGCTAAGTGATTTGGTTGGTTTAAAACATAGGGTGTTATAATAGCTTTATGGGAAGTTAGTTATAACGACCTTATGTAGTGAAAATGGTTTCGATGTTAGAAGTTAAGAGACTTGATCTTATAAGATAAGAGACTTAACTTATTTGTTTTAATGTGGATGTTTGTGTGAAACCTCATTCGTGAGTAATGAGTACTTGGTTTTAAAGGGATAATGTTTCCGATTTGGGAATCGTAATGTGTATCGCACTACCATTGCAAGCGTTAATAAAGGAAAATGTATTGAATAATGATGTGTTGTATTAAAACCAAGAGAAACCTCCATCCGCATAGAAGCTAAGATGAGACAAAATGATATTACATTTTCTAGATCATGGTCTGTAATAAGATCGTTATAAACAAAGAATAAACTACTCACATATATGACATATGTTACTCAATTGTTTTAAAAGAGATTAAGACTATGAGTTATGAAACCTTTCTAAAATAAGTGACTTGAGCATTTGAAAATGAAGCTTGAGTAATTGAAACTAGGCAAACCGGAACTTAGGAAAAGAATGTTGTTACTTGATTTTGAAAAGGAATGTGGGTTGGTCATTCTAATACTATGGGTATAGGGTGACTTTTATAAAAGTAATGGATCTCTTTTAAAGAACTTAACGTATGTAGTACTTTAGGGTTAAAACCCGGACTTTGGCATAAAATGAAAGTACTTTGAGTTGTGTGAAACTTGCCTATGCTTGTTGTTGTGAAACTTGCCTATGCTTGTTGTTGTGAAACTTGCCTATGCTTGTGATGATAGCCTTTGTTGTGCAAGTGTGGTATTTACGTTACCGCTGGCTCTCGATAGAGGCCTCGACTTGTGAGAACTTACTTGGACGCGTCGGGCGGTGATGGAGAATTCCACGGTATGTTTCCATTTTGATTACTTGTCTTGTTGTTGATGTCACATGGACATGTCTACACCGACGCAGATTCGGGGCACGCGCCACGCGCCGTTGATTACCCGATATATTGTTATTGTGGTTACATGGACATGTCTACATCGAGGTAGAATTCCGGGGCATGTGGCTACGCGGCAGGTTGATCACCCAAAGATATTATTGTTGATGTCACATGGACGTTCACACCGAGGTAGAATTCCGGCATGTGGCCGTAGGGCATATGTATTATTGTTGCATCATGGACATGTCTACACCGATGCGTAATTCCGGGGCATGCGCCATGATGCGAACATGATTGATGTTGTGGGCGTAAGACCCATAGTTATATTTCCGATGACTTGAGGCGTGAGTCCTCGATCGACATGATCGCTTTTATGTTGTGAGCTGTAGTTTGGTTATCATACATGTCTCCGCTTTATATAGACTAGTATGATTTCATTCTGATTTTTACGATTTCACATACTTGGTACTGTTATCGACCTCCTTGGGCCGCGTTCATGCCGCAGTAGAGGTACATCGGCCGTGGATCCTCGCTCTTAGGATCTCGCCAGCGTTTTGGGAAGCTCCGTTTCTCCGGAGGCTTATCTTTTGGTATGTGTTCCCTGAGTTGTAGGTTCTTGTACATTCAGGGGTATGGCGGGGCCATGTCCCGTCATAGTTGTTGTAAATCTTAGAGGTCCGTAATGTTGTGGCGGGTGGTTTGTAAAAGGGATTAAACTGTTCGTTTTGAAAGAGTTGTATTTATTATGTTATTGGAAGGTAACCGTTGGGTTGGCCTGTTTTATGTTCATATATCTGTTTCTTGTTTAAGTTTTATTTTCCGCTGGTTTTCTCTGATGATTGTATCACTAGGGTGCCCGGGATAAGGCACCAGTAACGGGCCCCGGAACGGGTCGTTACATTAAGAATGTCCAAGTTGGTTGAGTTAGGGAATTAACTCACTTGTTTAAAAATATTAAGGATATCTTAGTTTCTAAAAGTTAAGAGACTTAAAGTATTTTGAAAGTATATGATACTTGTTTTGTTTGGAAAGTTTAAGTCTCTTGGTTATAAAGAAGAATGTAAGTATCAAAGGTATAAAACTAGTATAACGGCTTTATGGGGAGTCGGTTATAATAGCTTTATGGAAAGTTATAAGAGTGGTTTGCTCTAAGTAATGTAAGTAATAATAAATGACTTGAAATAATGAAAGGCAAATTGATTTGAAGGCATCAATTGCTTAAGGTTTTAAAAGAAAGAAGTCACTTGGTTTAGAGGCCTATAAATGTATTTTCTAAAAGGTATTGTGACTTGTCTTAAAAAGTAGATATAACTTGATACTACGGTTATTAGTATCTTGAAAGTTTTATATGAAAAAAAGTCATTTTAAAAGAGTAGAAGTACGTAGTACTTTGGGTTAGATTCCCGGATTTTTATAATGACATGTTAGTGCCTTAAGTAAACTAAAATGAGAGTATTTATGAACAACGCTAATAAGAAGTTAGGGGGATTTCTTAACTTGCTTATGTTATGTATGATAAGCCGGTAGTGCTTATGTTATGTATGATAAGCCGGTAGTGCTTATGTTATGTATGATAGCCAGGTTGCTAGTGATATATCGTTAATTACGGGGTCATTCCCCGGGTTTGTGGCATTTGCATATTCCGTGGATTTGCTACCCATGATGCGAGGAATACCTCATGCGAGTCCGTAGGGCTTATGCGGGTGAAATAGTCCTATGCGGGCGGACACCTATGCGAGGAAATTACCTCATGCGGTCCACACGACTATGAGGGCGGATACGCCATGCGCGGCGAAGTTACCTCACGCGGGTCCATACGACCTTTGCGTGAAATAGTCCAGAGTAGGATTGCTCGATGATACTACGGGCGGGTGACCCTACTTTGATCATGAGCATCCTATTTTTATGCAGTAAAGTATACTCTTGTTTACTCTCATTGTTAGTAAGGCACAATGTACTGTTAATTGAGTTATCAGACATGTCTCCAGCTTTATTTTAGACTTATGATTCATTACAAGATTTCTGGCCACATATTTGGTACATGTTGTACTGACCTCCTTCGGGGGGCTGCGTTCATGCCGTAAGAAGAGTATACAGGTCGCTGATCCTCACTCTTAGGATCAATGTTCAGCTGTTGGGAAACTCCATTACTCCGGAGGCTTATCCTTGGTTCAGATCCCTGGTATGGTCGGATGTTGTACATTCAGGGGTATGGCGGTGTCACGACCCGACCCCGGGGCCGCGACTGGTGCCCTACCTGGGCACCCCGTTCAGGTATACATCATAGAATAGCAGTGGAACATACACAACACATAAATATGTCCAGACAATAAACATCATAGACTAGCCGATAAGGCCGCCTTCCATAACATATACATAATCGAAAGTAAATCAAGATAACTCGTTTACAAACCCAAACCATAAAATGTGACTACTGCACTTAGAATAACAATCTGGGCGGACAGGGCCGCCATACCCCGAATGTACATAAAATCTACAACATCGTGGAAAATCAGATCAAAAGACAAGCCTCCGAAGAAATGGAGCTTCTGACACTTGATCAGTGATCCTAGGAATGAGGATCCACCACCGCTACTCCCTACCTGCAAGATTTAATGCAGCCCCCCGATGAAGGGGGTCAGTACACAATATGTACTAAGTATGTAAAACTGGAAAAATACTGTAATTACATCATAAGTCTAAAACAAAGCCGGAGACATGTATGATAATCAAATTACAGTACATTGTGCCTTACTAACAATGAGAGTATATAAGAGTATACTTACAACATAAAAATAGGAGGCTCACGATCAAAGCGGGACAACCCGCCCGCAGTATCATTAAGCAATCCTACTCCTGGGACTATTTCACCCGCAAGGGTCGTGTGGACCCGCATGAGGTATTCCTCGCATAGTCTGTATCCGCCCGCATAGGTCGTGTAGACCCGCATGAGGTATTCCTCGCATAGGACTGGTCCGCCCCGCATGGGACTATTTCACCCGCATAAGCTCTTACGGACCCGCATGAGGTATTCCTCGCATCATGGGTAGCAAATCCACGGAATATGCAAATGCCACAAACCCGGGGAATGACCCCGTAATGAATAATATACCACTAGCACAAACCGGCTATCATACATAACATAAGCACTACCGGCTTATCATATATAACATAAGCACTACCGGGTTATCATACAATATATAAACAAGTCAAGAAATCCCCTAACTTCATATTAGTCTTGTTCATATACACTCTCATTTTAGTTTACTTAAGGCACTAACATGTCTTTATAAAAATCCGGGAATTTAACCCAAAGTACTACATACTTCCACTCTTTTAAAAATGACTCTTTTTCATATAAAACTTCCAAGATACTAACAACCGTAGTATCAAGTCACAATTACTTTTCAAGACAAGTCACCATACCTTTAGAAATAAAATTAGGATTCTAAATTGTTATACCCCGTAGTTCCGAAGTATGTATGTAAGGACGTACGTACGAATGTATAAACCCTAATTAGGGTAAGAATGAAAGAATTGTTTTCCGACGGAAAAATATTCCGAAATTTGTGAAGGAAATTTTACGTTTTCAATATTTTAACCAACTATGGAATTTTTCCGAGAGATAAATGTTTTGGATCAATAGGAGGGCGACATGTGTCACCCCAAGAGCCATGTTGGACGTTTTTTTTTCAAGACAAGTGGGCAAGACAAGTGGCCAAAAGTCTTGCATGGCATTTGCATGGTAGTGGACGGTTTTTGCAAGAATTAGTGGGCAAGTCAAATGGTCAAAGTCTTGCATGGCATTTGTGGGACAAGTGGAGAAAGGAACCTACACAAACAATCTATACCATACACATGTTTCAATCCTAACCCTTGGTTATCCTATATAAACACCTCTAGTTGATGAAAATCTTCCACACTTAGAACATTTCAAGACTTGAAAATATTTTCTCTCCCTCCCTAGTTGCTCTCGTCCAACCTTGTATTTTTTTGAGCAAATTGTTGTCCGAAAATTCCCAAACTTCTAAGTGTTCTTCCTTAATGTATTAGGAAGATTATTAACCAAGAGTTAGACAAGATTTCACACCCCTAGCCTCAAAAATCCTCACAAAGCCGAGAGCTAGTATATTTGGAACTTTAGTGTTCTTCACTTTTTGGAGTTAATTCTTGAATAGAAGTTGGTTAGGAACTTCTAAGGGTGACTTGTGGTGGTTTGGAACACAAAGATTTGGAGCTAAAACTTGCTTAGGAGCGACTTTAAGTTCTTGGATATGTTTGGGCTATTTTGAGGTAATGAACCTTAACCTCTTTGTGAAGTTGATTATTATGTATATTGGATATTATACATATAATGAAAGTATATTATGGAGTATGAGATATAAGGAAAGATTTGGATCTTGTTAAGATGTTAAAAGGAGAATTGGCATATTAGCCATTAAAATGGTAAAAATGTATCCATTACTTACTAAGAAGTTAACAACAAAGAAACTATAACTTATATAAATATTGGAATATAAGTTGGAAGACTAATGAAGTAATTGGATAAGTAAAATTGTAAAAGTTGGCCAAGGACCCCAACTTAAGGACTGTATTTACTTTGGACTGTATTTACTTTGGGCTGTATTTAATTATTGTTGTTGTTAAGGGGAAGATTGTTAATCGCGTTCCGTTTGGGCGTGTGATCCCCTTCTTTATTATTGTTGTTGTTAAGGGGAAGATTGTTAATCGTGTTCCATTTGGGCGTGTGATCCCCTTCTTTATTATTGTTGTTGTTAAGGGGAAGATTGTTAATCGCGTTCCGTTTGGGCGTGTGATCCCCTTATTTAAATTATTGTTGTTGTTAAGGGGAAGATTGTTAATCGCGTTCCGTTTGGGCGTGTGATCCCCTTCTTTAAATTTCGGAATTATTGCGCCTTATTTATGGCATGTTGGTTACTGTTATCGGGCCTTGAAAAAGGTGGAGAATTGAGTAGAAACGGGGAGGTGCTGCCCAATTTTTCGTAGACTAAGAGAAATCTTACTTAGAAGAATCCCACGTAAAACTAGAAGTTGATAGGCGTGTTTTGACTATTATAGGTTGACACTCTGCGCGCGACATATCCGACTTGGCAAGTGGATTTAGCCGAGGAGGTATGTGATTCTTCCTATCCCTTTGAGCATGATATTTGTGAAATATATATAGTACGGTAGACGTACGTGTGTTAAACTAAATTTGGCTTTACTTTGATGTCTTTGGACTTGAGTTCTAATTAATAAGAATCTTGAATATTTCAAAAAGAGTTATGAATCATTTTGGAAGAAAAGTAATACTTGGTTTTCATAAAAAGTTTAAGTGTTATACTAGCTTTATGGGAAGTTAGCTATAACGACTTAAGAAAGATAAGAAACGGTTTAATTATTTGTTTATCAAATGCTTGAAATGATGTTTGAAGGTATGGTAAGTTGGTTTGATAAACATGTTATGATGCTACGTGTGTTAGTATCTTGTGACGCTTGTGTAAGGAGGTTATTCTTGTTGTGCTTATGTTATTTAACGATAAGTCGTTGTGTTAGTATTATATCACTCACCCTCCTGACTTGTTACGATGTCGTGGGTTGGCCGCCCCCGATGCGAGGAATACCTCATGCGGGTCCATGGGACCTATGCGGAGCTGCGGGAGTTCCAGGATGATCACTCCGGGTGTGTTACGCCTATGCGAGGAATACCTCATGCGGTCTATGTGTCCATGCGGACTGTGGGAGTCCAGGACGATGCCGCGGGTTAGCTACCCCCGATGCGAGGAATACCTCATGCGGGCCTAAGGGGCCTATGCGGACTGCGGGAGTTCCAGGATTAGGCTCGCATAATGATACTATGGGCGATTGGCCTTGCTTCGATCATTAGCGGCCTAGAAAAGACCAGTTACATTATATCTATTTTTGCTCTTGTTTATGATGTGGCACTATGTGCGGTTAACTTGGTTGTTTCGTACATATTTGTGAATTGGTTTTAAAATGTTATAATTATATATGTCAGTACTTTACAGTTTCACATACTTGGTACCTGTTGTACTGACCTCCTTCGGGGGGCTGCGTTCATGCCGCAGGTAAGGGAAAACAGGTGGTAGATCCTCATTCTTAGGATCTTTACTCAGGTGTCAGGAGCTCCTGTTCTCCGGAGGCTCGACTTTTGGTACGGTTCTCCCCGATGTTGTAGATGTTTTGCACATTCAGGGGTATGACGGGGCCCTGTCCCGTCATAGTGTTTACACCTTCTTAGAGGTCTGTAGTCCTGTTGTAAAGTTGAGATGTAACTGTTCACTTTTGGTATTTATATACATGCCGAAAGACAACTTTTCTTTGGATAGACTGTTCTTATTTTACATTGTTTCATGTTTGCAAGTTTATATTCCGCTGGTTACTCTGATGTATGTCTACTTGGGTGCCCGGGTAAGACACTCACCACGCCCGAACGGGTCGTGACAAAAGTGGTATCGAGCGATTAGTCCTCGGAAAGTGTCTACAGACCGTATCTAGTAGAGTCTTGATTATCGGTGTGTTGTGCACCACACCAATAATCAGGAGGCTGCAGGATATTTAGGATTGGTTTCCATTCTTCTCATTCTAAGATCGTGCCTTAGAGCTGTGTTATAAGTTGGACCCCTCTGACGAATTTCTTTTGTTTACCAGTTATGCCTCCACGCAAGGCAACCCGGGCCCAGAAGGGCAAGGCAGCCGAGGGAGCTGCTAGTAGGACACAGAGGGTCACGAGGGCCCAGGCCCAGCCTTTACCCGAGGTGATACCCCAGACGGCGAGTTCCACGACGCCGCCGGCCCCAGCAGGGTTTAGAGCCGCAGCAGTGGCTACTGAGGCCACGACACCTGAGCCTCCAGTCCCACAGCCTGGAGCAGAGGAGATGGGTTACAAGGAGATGGCCCAGTTATTAGCCAGGGTCGTGGCGAGGCACGAGGATAGGTTGGATGCATCAGTTCCAGTTCCAGTGGTTCACCCGAGGTCGGATAGTTTGAGACTTCGGGACTTTCTGAGTTGCAGCCCGCCAGAGTTCTATGGGTCGAGGCCTGAGGATGATCCGCAGGAGTTCATCCGACAGTTACAGCGGATCATGAGAGTGATCAAGGCTTCGGAGACCGAGTCAGTGGTCTTAGGTTCACATCGGCTGCGTGATACTGCAGTCGACTGGTTTGATTCATGGGAGCTGTCCCGGGGGGAGCATGCGCCTCCAGCTGTTTGGGACGAGTTCTCAGAGGCATTTCTCACTCACTTCTTGCCTCCGCAGATGAGGAGAGCACGAGCCGACAGATTTTTGATGCTGAGGCAGAACGGGCGCACAGTTCGGGAGTACAACGTGGAGTTCGACTCGTTGGCTCGGTATGTCCCCGCGTTAGTGGCAGATATGGAGGACAGAGTGCACCGCTACGTCACAGGGCTTGATGACTACTTGGCAGAGTCTTTCTCGGGTGTAGCTCTTCATCCGAGCATGGACTGTTACACCCCGTAAATTCAAGAGGATAAGTTAAGAACGTACGAAAGGAAATAAGATTTGAATTTGGGAAGTTGGGTTGGCAAAATATTGTAGGCAGACGTTCAGTCAACTCTGGAGTGGTATATCTCCTAATTCTTTAAGAGTTTTGAGGTGTTTTAAAAATACTAGTAGGAAGTTCGTTGAGTCTAGTTTCCAACGCAACAAACCACTCGTCGATTGGACATCGGGGTAGGAAGTTACGGGCGTTAGAAGTTCTATGGGCTGACGCAGAGGACAGACTTCCCAGCAGGCGTCGCAGGCGCGCCGCTGCCGCCAGGTCGCGGTGCCAATATTTCTGAAAATCCTCTGAGGTTGCAGCGCATGGCGCCGCAGGTCGCGGCGCCAAGGCGGATTTTTACGTGAAAGGTGCGAAAAATAGGGGATATTTTGATAGAAGGCCTATGGGATGGTGACAAGTTTCCCTCCCATCTTTTTGACCAAGGGAGGGTCTTATTTTAGGACCAAGTCTTCAAGACTTGGCCATTTGCAAGGGTTTCCTTAAGAAAATTCCTCTCTCTCTCAAATTGATAAACCCCGGTGAGATTTTTGGAAAGGCTTCAAGAAAGAAAAGTGTTGGCAAGCTTGTAGAGGGTTCGTGTGGGTAATTTTAAAGTGAGGAAGATTTCGGAAAGAGGGCTTCTTGAGGTAAAAATCTTCACCTTCTTGTGTAAATGAAGATTTCAAGTTATAGTATTTAAGAAATGAGCATGTGGTTGTTATATTAAGGTTTGAAAAGATTTAGATCTTGTCGTCTTATTGAAAACCAAAAATAGGCATGTGAGCCACTCATGTTGTAATCAATTCGGTTGTTAGCTATAAATCATTGCATGTTATAAATAGGAGGGTATATAATTGGTTATGATTTATATAACATGTTGGAATAACGAGTTGGATTAAGATGAAATTGAAAGGAAATTGATAATTGTAGTGATTTTGTAGCCGAATGTGGCTTGGAATTTTTGGATTGTTTTGAATTATTGTGGGGCAGAATTTTACGCGTCCTGTAAAGGCGTGTAATCCCCTTTTGGTTAGCTGAATTGTTGTGCCTTAAATGCGGCGTTTGGTTATTGAATTCGGACCTTGAAAAAAGTGGAAAAGTACGTAGAAACAAAGGAAGTGCTGTCCAATTTTTCCCGTAGAACAAGGGACTTTACATTAGAACATTCTACGTTGAAGCTAGAAGCTAATAGACGTATTATGGTCATTATAGGTTGACATCTACGGACGGCATATTGGACTTGGCAAGTGGATTAAACATAAGAGGTATGTGGAAACTTTCTTATCTCTTGAGCATGAGTAGTTATAACTGTATGGTACGGTAGACGTACGTTATTTAAACAAGGTAAAGTCATTTGATATACTTGACTTGTTTTAAAGATGCCTAGTCGGTTGAGTTAGAGGATTAACTCACTTGTCCATGAGAAAATGTTATAAGAATGAGTTATTCTAATGGGGGTAGACAAGGACTTCTTGATGTGGAAAGTATGGAATACTTGATTTGAAAGTATTGATTCTGGAACTATTATAAGGATAAGATTGTCTTAGTTTCTAAAGCATAAAGTTAGTATAACGGCTTTATGGGAAGTTAGTTATAATGACTTATGAAAGGATAAGATTGTCTTAGTTTCTAAAGCATAAAGTTAGTATAACGGCTTTATGGGAAGTTGGTTATAATAACTTTATGGAAGGTTAAAGAAATGTTTTTGTTATACCCCGTAGTTCCAGGGTATGTATGTGAGGACGTACGTACGAGAATACGACAGAAATTTTGGAAAGAAAGGAAGATGTGATTTTTAAACGGAAAAGTTAGGTTTTGTGAAGAAAAGGTTCGTTAATGGGAATTGGATTCCCAGATTTGGTATTTGGACTTCTTGGATTATATTAGAATTTTGAGATTTTATTTTCGGAAATGGTCACGTGGGGCCCACGGGAGAAATTTACGGTTTTGTGGGGCCCGCTTTGTTTTTGAGATTTCCGGTATTTTGGATATTTTCGGAAGACGAAATATTTTGACCAGTCGGGGCGACACGTGTCACCCCATGTGGCACCTTGCCGAAATGGTGGGACAGTGGCTAGCCACTTGTCCTGGCCGAAATGGGTTGACAAGTGGCAAGCCACTGGCCACTTGTTTCGTTGGCCATGTGGTGTGGTGGGACCCACACACACATGGCCCAATCTTGACCCTACACTTACCTTAATCTTGGCCCTTGAATCCTCTATATAAACCCCCTTAAGTTGAAGAAGTAAATCATCCCTCACTTGAAAGCTTTCCAAAGCAAATGTTTTCCCTCCCTTTGTGTAGATTTCGTCCCCCTCCCCTCTTGTGTAGAAAATACTTGGTGTATTGTTGTATAATCCCAAATACCTTGGCCTAGTATCCCTAGTAGTATTCCAAGTTATTTCAATACTAGGAGCCCGGAAATACTACTTTATTCCAATAGTCAGAAACGAAACCCTAGAAAAATCTTCCTAGCTTGGTGGAAGTATTTAGAGAAGTTGTTTAGAAACTTCTAAGGGTCGCTTGGAGCGGGTTGGAGCGTAAGGATTGGAGCTAAACGTTGCTCAGGATCGACTTATAACTTGGATAATTTTGGGCTTATCGAGGTAATGATCTATGCCCCTATCAGAATTGGATATTACATGTTGTAGTAGTTATACTTGAGTATATTATATTGGAAGGATGATTATAAAGGATTGAACTGTATTTACATTGGACTGTACTTACAGTAGACTTGTGTAAGTATTTTTGTGAAGCATATTTGAACACGTCCGGTTAGACGTGTAATCCCCTGGGAGTTGTTGGCCTGGTAGCGGGCCTGGTTAGGGGAGGAGATTTATGTGATAGCGGGGGTGAGGTGCTTCCGAAATTTCTGTTGAATAAGGAATCTTGTGTTTAGAATATTCTACGGAGAGTGCTAGAAGTTGATTTATATATTATGGTTGTTATAGGTGGATCTTTCACGGCATACTTGACTTGGCTTGTGGTTTAAGCTAAAGGTATGTGATTCTTCCTATACTCTTGAGCATGATTGTTGTGAACTATATAGTACGGTAGGCGTACGTGTGTGAAACGATTTTTGTTTGTTTTAAAACATAAAGTGTTATAATGGCTGTATGGGAAGTTAGTTATAACGACTTTATGAAGATACAAGAAAGATTTGGTTTTGACAGTAAACGACTTGATTTTGAAAGTTAAGAGACTTGATCTTGAAAGATAAGAGACTTGACTTATAACGACTTGTTTTCGGAAAAGGAGAAGTAACTTGATTTAAGTATAGGTTACTTGTTTTGAAAAGAGTAAGTTAATTGGGTTTTAAAAAGAGTATACTTGATGTTGTTCTAAAAGAAAAGCACTTGGTTTATAAAGTATAGAGTACTTGATTTTAAAAGCCTTGTAAAGATTTTTACGAAGGTGAAGTAATTTGGTTTTAAAAGTAAAACGTGTTTTCTTTATATACTACAGTATTAGTATCGTGGCTTTTACATAGAAAGAGGTCTTTTGAAAGAAGGAAAGTATGTAGTATTTTGGGTTTGAAACCGGATTGTTGATTAAAATGAATGTATGTTAAACTTGCCTATGCTTGTTGTGATAGTCTTTGATGTGCAAGTGTTTTGTTGATGTGCTTAGTGACTCTGGGAGGGCATTATCCGATTGATCGATGGACATACCGACGGCGTTGGGTGGTCCACGAGTATCGTCCCACTTTGAGTATCGATGGTTGTTTCGCATGCGCGTGACTCTGGGAGGGCCGCTATCTCGATTTATTTCCTTTGGACACGCCGACGTGATGGATGTTCCACGCACGCGTCGAGGATGGTTTCATGGCCATGACTTCGAGGTAAGATGCCGGCACGCGGTCATTGTGAGGTTCAGATCGTTAGTCCATGGACCGCTAATCCATGAAGCTTGCCGCGACGGCGATCACGGGCTTGGTTTGTACGTGTGGTTCGCACACTTTAGATACTTGTTACGGTCATTTTCTCGCACCGGTAGCCTCCGGTAGATAGCTTAAGATACTTGCCTCGGCCATATCTTGTGAGACGGTAGGCTATTATGCGTTAGCTTAAGATACTTGCCTCGGCCGATTCGTGGCTAGCTTTTGGGTAGTTGGCTTCCGTACCTTGCCCGTGATGGGATATGACTAGCTTTTGACCGGTAGTTGGCTATTCACTTGCCCGACGGTTTTGATGACGCAGGCAGGATCTAGTGTTCAGGTTCACATATGGGTGTTGTTTTACATCATGTACTGCCGGCAGTGAGGAATGAGTTCCACGGGCATGAGTGGTATTATGGGCGTGAGACCCATAATTATGTGCGAGTGATTATTCGGGATATCGTCCCTTACTTGACATAATTCACGTATTGCGAAATGGTTTTATAAAATGATGAAATGTGATTTCATTACGATTTTCGATTTCACATACTTGGTACTGTTATCGACCTCGGGGGCTGCGTCATGCCGCAGAGGTACACCAGTTGGTTGATCTCGCCATAGGATCGCAGATTCGGCGTTGAAGCTCGTTCCTCGAGGCTTATCTTTTAGTATAGTCACATCATTGTAGGTACTTGTACATTCGTGGGTATGGCGGGCCACTGTCCGTCATAGTTGTTGTATATCTTAGAGTGCAGAGTAATCAGCGTGTGGTTTGTAAAAGGATAACTGTCGGGTTTTATGTATATATACTAAAGCCAACCGGTTGGGTTGGCCTGTTTATTTATTTATGTCTCTCATTTCATGTAAAGTTTTTATTTCCATGGTTTTCTCGATGTTGTATCACTAGGGTGCGGGTAGGCACCCGATGTGCCGAGTTTCGGCTACGCTTTTTCTCGAATAAGTAAACCTAGATGAAAGAATTGAAACTAAGAAGGGCAATTTGATTTAAAGGCATCAATTGCTTAAAGTTTAAAAGGAGGGTCACTGATTTAGGTTCAAGTATATTTCTAAAAGTATAGTGACTTGTTGAAATGTAGATAAGCCTTGATACTACGGGTGTTAGTATCTTGGGGTCTTATGTGGAAAAGGGATCTTTGGAAAGAATAGAAATACATAGTACTTTGGGTTGAATTTCCCCGGACTTGTTAAGTGATATGAAAAGTGCCTTAAGGTCATAAAATGAGATCCATTTTGTATGTTAATGAAAGTCTAAAGAAGTTATGAATTTACTTGGACGTACCGACAGTGATGTGAGATTCCACGAGTATGCTTCCATTGTCTTATTGTGAACTTACTTGGACGTACCGACAGTGATGTGGGATTCCACGGGTATGCTTTCATTGTCTTATTGTGAACTTACTCGACGCATCGACGCGATGTGAGATTCCACGGCATGCTTCCATTGTCTTATTGCGAGCTTACTTGGACGTACCGACAGTGATGTGGGATTCCACGTGTATGCTTCCATTGTCTTATTGTGAACTTACTTGGACGTACCGACAGTGATGTGGGATTCCACGGGTATGCTTCCATTGTCTTATTGTGAACTTACTTGGACGTACCGACAGTGATGTGGGATTCCACGGGTATGCTTTCATTGTCCTAGTATGAGTTTACCGACGCATCGAAGCGGTGATGTGGATTCCACGTGTCACGACACCCGACTGGCCCATCGTGCCTTACCCCGGGCACCCTAGTGATACAACATCAGAGAAAATCAGCGGAAATAAAAACTCATAAAAGATAAACAGTGAAATAAGAAAACAGGCTAACCAAAACGGTTACCTTTCTGTAAATAAAAGAAAACTTGAACAGTTACATCCTTTACAAACCCTGCCCACTACAGTGCTACAGACCTCTAAGAATTTTATAACAACAATGACGGGACAGGGCCCCGCCATGCCCCTGAATGTACAACAGTCTACAACTTCAGGGAACCGTACCACAAGACAAGCTTCCGGAGATATGGAGCTTTCCGAGAACTGAACAGCGATCCTAAGAGTGCGGATCAGCAAGCTATGTACCTCAACCTGCGGCATGAACGCAGCCCCCCGAAGGAGGTCAGTACAACAGGTACCAAGTATGTGAAACTGAAAATACTGTAAATGAAATCATAACAGTTTATATAAAACAGGAGACATGTGTGCTAACCATACTACAGAACACCATATATATTAGCAGTCATGTCAAGTCAGGGACTCACGCCCGTAAAATCATCACTCAAATACAACCCGGGAATTTAACCCGCACAAGGGCCGCATGCCCCGGCATCTCACCTCGGTATAAGCATGGCCCTGGAACCATCCTAGTGGGCCCATACCCGTGGACCATCCAACGTGTCAGTATGCCCAAAGGAGATAACAAGATGACACCCATAGTGGAAGCATACCCGTGGGCCACCCAACGTGTCAGTATGTACAAACAATAACAAGATAATACTCACTGTGGAAGCATACCCGTGGGCCACCCAACGTGTCAGTATGTCCAAACAAATAACCAGATAATACTCACTGTGGAAGCATACCCGTGGGCCACCCAACGTGTCAGTATGTCCAAACAATAACAAGATAACACTCCTAGTGGACGCATACCCGTGGGCCACCCAACGTGTCAGTATGTCCAAATAAATAACAAGATAACACTCCTAGTGGACGCATACCCGTGGGCCACCCAACGTGTCAGTATGTCCATCAATCAAACAGATAGCCGACCCTCCATCGAGAGACTCGGTAGCACAAAATCAAACACTTGCACAACAAAGGCTATCTCAACAAGCATAGGCAAGTTACACACAACTCAAGGTACTTTCATACATTAATTCTTTCAAAAAAGAAGATCTCCCCCTTTTCTTACGTAAAAACAACTCGATATTAATATCCGTAGTACCAAACACGTTCATGTTTAAATCAAGTACTTTAAACACTTTTAACACAACGTCAAGTATACCATTAAAACCCAAGTAACTAACCCCTTTAAGATCAAGGTACTCCTACCTTTTAAAACCAAGCCACTTATATTTTTCCATCAAGAAGAGTTCAATATTTGAAAACAAGTTACTTATACTTTTAAACTCAAGTTACTTCTCTTTTCCCAAAATCAAGTTACATGACCTTCAAAAAGCCTTTAAGTCTCCTTACTTTAGAATGTCAAGAAACCAAATAAAATGTTATTCTTTTAAAGACCAAGTACTCATTACTCACGAATGAGGTTTCACACTTTTCAACACCATTTAGGTCAATTATAAGTCAAGTCTCTTACCTTTTGAAATCAACAAACCATTATTTTACCTACATAAAGTCGTTATAACTAACTTCCCATAAAGTCATTATAACACTTTATGTTTTAAACCAACCAATTACAACTATAAGCATTTATAAGACCAATAGGGCTTTTTCTTTAACAACCGAGTACCCATTACTAACGAATAAGATTTTACTACTTATCCACACAATCAACCCCTTTACACTTCATAACAAGTCAAGGCACAAAAAAAGGGAAATCAAACTCCTTCAACACACGTGCGTCTACCGCACTATATTTTCACAAATAATCATGCTCAAGAGGATAGGAAGAATCACATACCTCGCGACGATTATCGACAAGTAGCAAACTGTTCCAAGGTACTATACTCTTGCTAGCCTTTTCCACCCTTCAAGTAGAATATGCTACTCGTAGTACTTCACCCTATAATGGCCATAATACGTCTATTAGCTCCTAGCTTTAACGTATAATACTCTAATTGCAAAGCCCCTTATTCTATGGAAATTTGGGCAGCACTTCCTTTGTTTCTACTTACTTTGCCACCTTTTTCAAGGACGAATTAAGTAACCAACCGCGCCACATTTAAGGCTCAACAAATTAGTTAACAATAGGGGATTACAGGCCTATAAGACGTGTAAAATTTTGCCCCACAATTTCAAACTAGTCTAAACTACAATGTCAATTCGGCATATTTGAGGGACAACAACACAAGGTCTTCTTTCCAATTTCTTTTCAATCCAAGTTGTTTAGTAAGAAATGTAATTAAGCCGAAATCGATTAAAACTACTACAATCCTCTAGTAGATAACATGCGACGATTTTAGATAACGACCAATTTGTACTTTAATTTCAAATGGCTAAACATGTCATTTACGGCTTTCTAGCCTTCCAAAATCCATAGTACTTACAAATCTTTAATACATGATTCACGTGGTCTATATCAACTATAACAAGTATTATAACCTATTTCCAAGAGAAGAGGGAATCTTTTACCTTTTGGATTAGCCCACTAAAGCCCTTTTTCTTCAACTCCTTTCCCGTCAAACTCGTCCACGCGCGCCTCCTACAAGTTTACCAACACTTTCCTTCTTGCCGCCGCTCCAACAATTCTTTTCCTTAGGCTAGGTTTTCTTTAAAAATCTAGAGAGAAAGGGAGAGGAGTTCTTAGGAGGGTTAGATGAAATGACCAAGTCTTCCAAGACTTGGCCCTAAAATAGGACCCTTTTCTTGGTCAAAAAGATGGGAGGGACACTTGTCACCCTCCCATAGGCTTTTCTCTAAAATATCCCCAGTTTTTCTCCCTTTGCTGAAAATCGCTTGGCGCCTGCGCCACGTGGCCAGCGGCGCTTCCACCTCTGAGAATTTCTGATTCGCGCCATGCCTCAGATTCCGGCGCGGGCGATGCAACCCCGTGAACCCCAAGATACAATCGGGCGCCATGCCGCCTCGCGCTGCCTCGCGGCCACGCGTGGCCCCTGACCGAAAATACCTATATGCCCGATCACAAGACCGAACTTGTAACTTCCATATCTTTCGACTCCGATGTCCTATCGATGAATGGTTTGTTGCGTTGGGAACTAGATTTAACAGACTACACACTAGGCGTTTGAAACACCTAAAACTCCTGATGTAACGGGGCATAAACCGCCTCCAAGTTGACTAAAACCCGTCCGAAAATAGTCCATCACCCTATCTTTCTAAATTTTTGATCTTAGTTCCTTTCGTACGGTCTCATAAGCTAGACCTGAAATGTGGGGTGTAACATTCTCTCCCCCTTAGAAACATTCGTCCTGAATGTTCCTTCTAAGTCTCCATAACACATGTGTCGGTATAGTCTTCACTACTACACTTACAAAAATCAATTATGCCACTCATGGCCATAATATACTAATCACGCAAAACTTTAAATCCCAGCCAACGAGGGATCATCTCTAATATCACAAAAGCTCCCACCACTCATGGACTTATCACCCGAATATACTCCATGTATACTATGTACTCCGACAAAGATAACCGTAAAAATCTTTTACTCAAGACGGCCTTACATCTAAGGTCTCGATTGTTATAAATTCTAAGGTTCACAATTTTCTCATTCCCAGACTTACCCTTTTCACTAATCAGGATTCTAAATCACATTTTAACACCAAGCTATCCGAACATAACACTTAGCACATCACCATAACATCAATGCATACTAGTCTCTAGAGGGTTAAGAATATACCTGTAACTATTGCTTCACTTTCCCTTTGTCGTTCTAATCATGTTCCTTCCCTGCACGGCGCATAAAAGAAGGAGATGAACCAGTCGCTGATCCCGAAGGCTGAGTCTCTACATCCGCGCTACCTCTGGTTGGACAATTTCTCGCAAAATGGCCCCGTCGGCCGCATGTAAAACTGTCACGACCCGATCTCAGGCCCGCGACTGGTGCCTTACCCCGGGTACCCTAGTGATAACAACATCAGAGAAAATTAGCGGAAATAAAATTTAAACAGGAAACAAAAGACAACATAAGAAAACAGGCTAACCAAAACGGTTACCTTCATGTATATACATAAAACCGAACAGCCATAATCCTTTACAAACCCCGCCACAATAGTACTACTGACTCTAAGAATGTAATAACAACTATGACGGACAGGGCTCGCCATACCCCGAATGTACAAGTATCTACAATGACAGGACTATACCAAAAGATAAGCCTCGAGAAACGGAGCTTCCTAACGTGAATCGCGATCCATGAGCGAGGATCAACAATCGTGTACCTCTACTGCGGCAGATTTAACGCAGCTGGGCGAGGTCAAGACAACAGTACTGTATGTGAAACTGAAAATACTGTAAATAAAATCATAATAGTCTATATAAAACAGGAGACATATATGATAACCAAACTACAATACACAACATGTAAGCAGTCATGTCAAGACAGGGACTCACGCCCTCAAAGTCATCACTCAAATATAACCGTGGGTCTCACGCCCACCATATCAATCATGCCCGTGGAATTCCTTCCTCACTGCCGGCAGTCTATGATATAACAACACCGAGGAGTACACATGAACACCAGGTCCCACCTGTGTCATAAAAACCGTACGGGGCAAGTACGAAGGCATAGCTACTGTAACCACCGCATCATCAATCGATCGGCAAGTACGAAAGCCAACTACCAGAACCTACCGTACCAACCATACTAAATAATCAGATTACGGCCGATCGGTGGTACGAAGGCATAGCCACGAACCAACTGCGTCGCGCGATCCGATCGGCAAGTACGAAGCCAACTACCGAACCGGCCACCAACCTCATTCCACTGCCACGAAAGCCGGCCGGCGAGTACTTAAGCTAACTACGTAACCACTCGCCACGCCGACCGGGCAAGTACGGAGGCTAACTACCAGAACCTCCTGCATCACGAGACTTCGCGGGGAACTAGACCGTGGAACCACACTATAAATAACTGACCGGGGCAAGTACGAAAGCCAACTACCGTAACCAACTGCATCAAGAACGCATCGGGCAAGTACGGGGCTAGCTACCGTAACCAACTGCATCAAGAACCTCATGGAGAGCTAGTCCATGGAACAACAATCCTAACGAAACCCTACCCGGCCACCCAACGTGTGTCAAGGGTCCAAGGATATAACAAGATAACCGACCCTCCATCGAGAGATGCGATAGTCATAGAAATACAATACTTGCACAACAAAGGCTATCACAACTAGCATAGGCAAGTTTACTCACACTCAAGGTACTTTCTTTTTATGCCAAAAATCCGGGTTTTAACCCCAAAGTATGTCATACTTAAATTCTTTCAAAAGATCCCTTTCTTTTACAAAAGTCACACGATACCCGTAGTATCAAAAATAGAGTAACTATCATTTCAAGTAAACCAAAACAATTTCCATACCTTCTTTTTAAACCATCTTAAGACAAAACCATGCATTTCTTTTAAACCAAAATACTTCAAATTCCTCAAGTCTCTTTTCTTTTAGAAAATAAGTTCCTTACTTTGGAATTTTTAAGAAAAATCAATACTTGTTATTAATGATCGTATTAAAGCATCCATGATCTAGGAAATGTAATACAATTTTGTCTTATCTTAGCTTCTATGCAGATGGAGGTTTCTACTGGTTTTAATATAATTAATTATTTGTCAATACATTTTCCTTTATTAACGCTGCAGTGGTTTGTTCGATTCTTATTCTCATTGCTGAAATCAATAAAACATTATCCTTTTAAAAACCCAATTACCCATTCTAAAAAAATGCGGTTTCACAACTTTTTAACACAAACCAAGTCCTTAATATCTCATATCAAGTCATTTATAAGTCAAGTCTCTTATCTTTTAAAAACCACAAACCATTTCTTTACCTACATAAAGTTGTTATAACAAACTTCCCATAAAGCCGTTATAACACTTTATGTTTTAAAACCAACCAAATTCATTTAGCACATGTACGTCTACCGTACTACATAGTTCACAACAATCATGCTAGAAAAGATAGGAAGAGGTTCACATACCTCGCGACGATTATCGACAATTAGCAAAATGCTCCAAAGTACTACAACCCTGCTAGCCTTTTTTACCCTTCAAGTAGAATACGCTACTCGCAGTGTTTCAACCTATAAAGGCCACAAAACGTCTATCAACTCCTCGATCTCTTTTTAGCACATTTCAAAGTACAAGGTTCCTTATGCTACGGAAATTTCGGCAGCACCTCCCCCCCGCAACCACATAAATCTCCTCCTCTATCAAGGCCCGCTACCAAGCCCACAACTCCAAGGGGGTTACATGTCTAACTGGACGTGTATAACACTGCCCCATAATAATACTACAAGTCTACTGTAAATATAGTCCAATGTAAATACATTTCAATTCTTTATAATTATCTTTCCAATATATCTTATACTCAATTCTAAACTACTACAATATGTAATATCCAATTACAATAGAAGGGCATAGATCATTACCTCGATAAGCCCAAAATTATCCAAGATTATAAGTCGATCCTGAGCAACGTTTAGCTCAAATTCCTTACGCTCCAACCCGCTCCAAGCGACCCTTAGAAGTTTCTAAACAACTTCTCTAAACACTTCAACCAAGCTATGAAGATTTTTCTAGGGTTTCATTTTGCGACTATTGGAATAAAGTAGTATTTCCGGGCTCCTAGTATTGAAATAACTTTGGAATACTACTAGGGATACTAGGCTAAGGTATTTGGGATTTATACAACAATACTTGAAGTATTTTCTACACAAGTGGGGTGGGGACGAAAACAAGCTAAAGGGAGGGGATATTTTTGCCTTGGAAAGCTTAAGTGTGGATGATATGAAGTCTTGCATTAAGGGGGGTATTTATAGAAGAATCAAGGGTCAAGATCTATGCAAGTGTGTGGTCAAGATTGGGCCATGTGTGTGTGGGTCCCACCATACCACATGGCCAACGAAAATGGTGCCAAGTGAGGGCCATTTTAGAGGACAAATGTCAAGACACTGTCCCTCCACCAAGGCGCCATGGGGTGACACGTGTCGCCTCTACTGCCCAAAATATTTTCGTCTTCCGAAAATATCCAAAATACCGAAAATCTCAAAAACAAAGTGGGCCCCACAAAACCGTAAATTTCTCCCGTGGGTCCCACGTGACCATTTCCGAAAATAAAATCTCATAATTCTAAAATAATCCAAGAAGCCCAAATACCAAATCTGGGAATCCAATTCCCATCAACGAACCTTTTTCCTTCACAAAACCCGGAAACTTTTCCGTCGAAAAATCACATCTTTCTTTCTTTCCAATATTACCGTCGTATTCTCGTATGTACGTCCTCACATACATACCCTGGAACTACGGGGTATAACATTTTTCCCCCCTTAGAAACATTCGTCCCGAATGTTCCTTCTAAGTCTCTAAACATACATGCGCCGGTGTAGTCTCCACTACTACACTTACAAAACCGATCATGCCACCAATGGCCAGAATATAACATGTACGTAAAAACTCAAATCCAAGCCAACGAGGAATCGCCTCTAATATCACAAAAAAAAAACTCCCACCCATGGTCTAACGGATACTCCATTCGCATCTTCACTTCACAAAAGAAATGGTCACTTACGAACTCTTAACACATGTTCACTTCTTTCCTTACTCGTCGTACCCTTCTCGTACAATCTTACTAATTCACGTCCCCAGACTTACCTTTTCTACTAATCAGGCTACCTTAAACACAATTTAACACCATATAACACTTAACACATAACCAACTTATCAATGCATACAAATCTCCAAAGGGTTGAAGATATACCCGTAAATATTGCTCCGCTCCCCTTTGTTGCGCCAATCATAATCCTGCCCTGCAGGGCGTTGTTATACCCCGTTTTTCCAGAGTATGTACGTATGGACGTACGTACGAAATTTGAGCCTTAAGGTAGGCATTGGATTCGAAATTTGGGCACAAGTCGACAGAGTCGTCGATTTAAACGCTTTCCAGCTTTCGTAGAGAAAATTCCGGCTATGTCATTTATAATTTTTGGCGATTTTTCCGTGATTTAAACATTTTGGACCAACGGGAGGTGACATGTGTCACCTCACATTGGAAGCAAATGGATTGGCTTGACGATTTGGGCGCCCAAGAGCCTCGTTGGCCTCGCCGATCGGCTCCTCTTTGTGCCTTGCTTTGTGGCTTGTTTTCAGGAGTGTTTTATGGAGTAGGGTTAGGGTGCACTTGGCTTGATCTTGGCCTTACACTTGCCTTGCACTTGGCTAGATCTTGGCCATTGGTCGCCTTTGGTTTTGCTATAAATACCCCCTTTGTGAAGACTTCATTCATCCACAAATGTTTCCAAGTCTTGAAATCCCTCCTCCTCTTGTGGCTCTCGCCCTAAGCCTCTCCCCTCCTCCTAGTGGCCTTTGGCCGAGAGGTCTCCTCCCCTTGTGGTGTTCAGCCTGGGTACCCCCTAGCCTAGTTACTGTGATAATACCCCTTTGTCAGGTATAGAAATACTCTCCTAGTATTGTTATAATGCCCAAATACTTTAGCCCATATACCTTGTAGTATTCCAAAAGTTACCTCTTTGCGTAGAGTACGGAAATACTACCTTTTGTCCTTTTTAGTCTCAAACCAAAACCCTAAGGAAAATCTTCATTGTTGGTTGAAGTTTTGGAGCAGGTTGGTTAGAACTTCTAAGGGTTGTTTGTAGCACTCGGAGTAGGAGCTAAGCGTTGCTCGGGATCGACTTTTTACTTGGATAATTTTGGGCTTATCGAGGTAAACACTATCGCCCTTCTATTGTGATTGGAAATTACATGTTGTTGATTATATAGTCAAGTATACTATATATAGTAATCGAACGTAGTTAGTTGGCAATGTCTTTTGACTTAAGCTCAAGAATACAGAATCGAATCGAATCAGTAATTACATAGATCAGACATAAAGAGACTTGCATCGTGGTAGAATTGTACGCGTCCGGTTAGATGTAAACCCCCGTTGGCTGCAGTAGCCTCGATAGAGGAGGAGATTTACGCTCATGCGGGAGGCCGCGAATTTTCGTAGAAAGATAGAAACTTGTGTTTTGGGGTTAATAGACGTTTGTGACCTTTATAGGTGAAAGTACTAAGAGTAGCGTATTCTACTCGAGGAGTGGAAAGGGCCAGTGCGTTGTAGTACTTGGAGCTTTTTGCTTATTGTCGATAATCGTCGCGAGGTATGTGAACCTCTTCCTATCTCTTCTAGTACGATATGTGTGAACTATGTAAGTACGAGACGCATACGTGTTAATCGTGTTTGATTGTTCTTAAAACATAAAGTGTTATAACGGCTTTATGGGAAGTTGGTTATAATAACTTTATGTAGGTAAGAAAATACTTTATGGTTTTAAAAGGTAATCACGAGAATTATAATCGGCTTGTTATAATAAAGGACTTGATGTATTTCAAAAGATTTATAAATCGCTTTTGAAGGGAGAGTAACACTTGGTTTTAAAAGGTTTTAAAAAGAGTTATACTAAGCTTTATGGGGAGTTAGGTATAATGTCTTAAGAGAGGTAAAGAAAATGGTTTACCGATGTTAGAAGTTAAGAGACTTGATCTTATGAGATAAGAGACTTAACTTATTTGTTTTAATGTGAATGTTTGTGTGAAACCTCATTCGTGAGTAATGAGTACTTGGTTTTATTTAAAGGATAATGTTTTATCGATTGAAATCGAACGTGTATCGTGCACCACCGCAGCGTTAATAAAGGAAAATGTATTGAATAATGATGAATTGTATTAAAACCAAGAGAAACCTCCATCCGCATAGAAACTAAGATGAGACAAAATGATATACATTTTCTAGATCATGGTCATGTAATAAGAATGTTGTAAACAAGAATAACCTACTCTCACGTGAGACATATATTACTCAATTGTTCTAAAAAGGAATCAAGTGATTAAGTTTGGGAACTATGAAACCATTCAAGATGAGAAGCTTGAGTAATTGAAACTAGGCAAACCGAACTTAGGAAAAGAACGTCATTACTTGATTTTGAAAAGGAATGTGGGTTGGTCATTCTAATACTACGTATCGGGTGACTTTTATGTAAGTAATGGATCTCTTTTAAAAGAACTTAACGATGTAGTACTTTGGGGTTAAAACCCGACTTTGGTATAAATGGAAGTACTTTGAGTTGTTGTGAAACTTGCCTATGCTTGTTGTTGTGAAACTCGCCTATGCTTGTTGTTGTGAAACTTACCTATGCTTGTGATGATAGCCTTTGTTGCAAGTGTGGTATTTCAGGTTACCGCTCTCTCGATAGCAGGCCGGTTGACTTGTCGAGAACTCATCGACGTCGGCAGTGATGGAGAATTCCACGTATGTTTCCATTTTGATTCATGTCTTGTTGTTGATATCACACGGACATGTCTACACCGACGCAGATTTCAGGCACGCGCCACGCGTCGTTGATTACCCGATATATGGTTATTACCGCAACATGGACGCGTTCACACCGATGCAAGATTCCGGGACATGTGGCTACGCGGCAGGTTGACCACCCAAGATATTGTTATTGAGGTTACATGGGCATGTCTACACCGGCGCAGATTCGGTACGTGGCCACGCGCCTTGTTATTATTGTTGCATCATGGACATGTCTACACCGGCGCAAGATTCCGGGGCACGCGCCACGACGCGAACATGATGGATGTTGCGGGCGTGAGACCCATAGTTATATTTGAGTGGTGACTTTGAGGCGCGAGTCCCCGACTTGACATGATCGCTTTTTATGTTGTGAATCAGAAGTTTGGTTATCATACATGTCTCCCGCTTTTTAGACTAGTATGATTTCATTTACGATTTTTACGCTTCACATACTTGGTACCGTTGATCGACTCTCCTTCGGGCCGCTCATGCCGCAGTAGAGGTACATGGCCGTGATCCCCGCCTTAGGATCTCATTTCAATGTTGAAAGCTCTGCCTTCCTGAGGCTTATCTTTGGTATGTTTCCCCGAGTTGTAGGTTCTTGTACATTCGTGGTACGGCGGCCCCGTCCCGCCATAGTTGTTGTAAATCTTAGAGGTCTCAGAGTTGCAAGCGTGGTTTGTAAAAGGATAACTGCTCGTGTTTTTATGTATATACCAAGGCAATCGCTTTGGTTGGCCTGCTTATTTATTATATCTCTTGTTTCATGACTCGTGTTTTATTTTCCGCCGGTTTTCTCGATGTTGTATCACTAGGGTGCCCGGGTAAGGCACCAGAACCTGCCCGGTTCGGGCGTTACAAAGTGGTATCGAGCGCTTAGTCTCGGAAAGTGTCTCATGCACCGCGTGTCTAGTAGAGTTCGTTATCGGCGTGTTGTGCACCACATCTATAATCGAGGCTATAGGACATTTAGGATTGGTTTCTATTCTTCTCATTCTCGAGATCGTGCCTTAGAGCCGAGTTATGAGTCGATCCTCCGACGTATTCCTTCGTTACCGCTATGCCTCGCGCAAAGCGACCTGTGCCAGTGGGAAAGGCAGCCGAGGAGCTGCTAGTGAGATACGAGGAGTACGAGGCGCAGCTTGGCCAAGACTGAGACAAGCTTCCGACGGCGAAGTTTCAGCGCCGCCAAAGACCAAAGAGGTTAGAGTCGCAGCCGTGGTGATGAGACTACAAGACTCGAGCCTCACCCCACACCGAGCAGGGAGACGGGTCACGGAGACGGCCCGCTTGGCCGTGGTCAGGCTGACATGGCGACAGCCGATGCGGCAGCTCAGTTCCAGACCGTGCACCCGAGAGCAGATAGTTTGAGGCTACGGACTTTCTAAGTTGTAGCCCGCGTAGTTTTACGGGTCGAGGCTCGAGGATGATCCGCAGGAGTTCATCCGCCGCCATGAAGGATCACGCGGTGATCAAGGCTTCAGAGACCGAGTCCGTGATCTTTCGCATCGGCCGCGTGATACCGCAATGATTGGTTTGATTCGCGAGCTTTCCGGGAGAGCATGCACTCCAGCCGTATGGGATGAGTTTTCGGGGCTTTTCTCACGCACTTCTTGCCTCCGCATGAGGAGGGCACGCCGACAAATTTTTGTTACCGAGACAGAGAGCGACCGCCGTGGAGTACAATGTCGAGTTCGATTCTTTGGCTCGATATGTCCCCGCACTAGTTGCGAATATGGAAGATAGGGTGCATCGCCACGCCACCGGCTCGATGATTACCTAGCGAGAGTTGTTCGGTGTTTCTCTTCACCGCATGACATTGCCGCATTCGTGCTCACGACCGTGCGAGAGCGCAGATCGACGCTGGGACCGCCACAGGTAAGGCCAAGACGGCCGGATATTTTGGCGACTTTCGAGGCGGACCGCCTCAAGAAGCAGACTAGTTATGTACCTCCGCCATTGCAGTGGTCCTCCGCAGCCTTCGGGACCTCGGATATTCAGGAGCGGTCGTGGCTCCTGTGTTTCAGATGTTCGGGAGTAGGGTGTTGGCAGATGCGCCCACCTACCTCGGTGGTCGATGCGTAGACCGCATTTCGGGAGTGTCGTAGTACCAAGGGAGCTTGTTACTCTTGCGCCAACAGGGCCATATGACGAGACTGTCCGACTGGGTAGCGCTGGTAGACAAAGACAGATTACTAGAGCAATTGCGGGCCACGGTAGAGGTCGCGTGGAAGTTCCGCTTTAGCGCCTCGAACCGCCTAGTTTCGTATATCCTTAACCTCAGAGATACTTGTATGTATTGATGTTAATGATGTGTTAAGTGTTATGTTCGGATAGCTTTGTGCTATAGTGTGATTTAAAAATCTGGTTAGTGTGAGATGGAAGTGGTAGCTTCCATGATGTGTTCCGTGGTCGGCGAGCGGAAGTTGGCGCTACGGGTCGGGTTGGGGCCATGTTGCGGGCCAACCCGTCCCCGCTTCGAGGAAGGGTCAGCGGGTGGTCCCGCCAGTGGCGGTGGTCACGAGGGTGCTAGGCCCAAGTTTAGATGACCATCGATGAGTTCGTGGATACGCTCGACTGCATCATTCGTGAAGGCCGAATGGCCTTAGGGAAATCGAGATTAGTGAGATGACCAAGTTCGAGGTAGTGATTCCAAGGGCGGGAAAGTAAGCTGGATGTATGTGGTACGGATACTAGAACGAGTTCGGTGTTCGAGACGAGTACTACGAGAAAAGGGAGAAGTGAATGTGTGTTTTGTGGCCGATGGCATGATTGTTTTCGTAAGTATAGCGGTGAAGACTATATCGCACCGCTTGTTTTGAGACCTAGAAGGAACATTCGACGAATGTTTCTAAGGGAGAATGTTATACCGCTTTTTCCAGTAGTATGCGTATGGACGACGCATTTAAATTTGAGCCTTAAGGTAGGCATCGATTCGAAATTTGGGCACAAGTGCCGACAGAGTCGTCGACGAACGCTTTCCATTTTCGAGAGAAAATTCCGGCTATGTCATTTATAATTTTGGCGGATTTTTCCGGTGACGAACATTTTGGATCAACGGGAGGGTGACATGTGTCACCTCACATCGAAGCAAATGGATTGGCTTGGACGATTTGGGCGCCCAAGAGCCTCGTTGGCCTCGCCGATTGGCTCCTCTTTTGTGCCTTGCTTTGTGGCTTGTTTTGTGGAGTGTTTTATGGAGTAGGGTTAGGGTGCACTTGGCTTGATCTTGGCCTTACACTTGCCTTGCACTTGGCTAGATCTTGGCCATTGGTTGCCTTTGGTTTTGCTATAAATACCCCTTTGTGAAGACTTCATTCATCCACAAATGTTTCCAAGTCTTGAAATCCCTCCCTCCCTCTTGTGGCTCTCGCCCCAAGCCTCTCCTCCTCCTCCTAGTGGCCTTTGGCCGAGAGGTCTCCCCTCCCCTTGTGGTGTCTAGCTGGGTACCCCAGCCTAGTTACTTTCAGATAATACCCTTGTTGTGGTATAGAAATACTCTCCTAGTATTGTTATAATGCCCAAATACCTTAGCCTTATACCTTGTAGTATTCCAAAGTTACCTCTTTGCGTAGAGTACTAAATACTACCTTTGTCCTTTAGTCTCAAACCGAAACCCTAAGGAAAATCTTCATTGTTGGTTGAAGTTTTGGAGCAGAAGTTGGTTAGAACTTCTGGGTTGTTTGGAGCACTCTGAGTAGAGCTAAGCGTTGCTCAGATCGACTTTTTACTTGGATAATTTTGGGCTTATCGAGGTAAACACTCATCGCCCTTCTATTGTGATTGGAAATTACATGTTGTTGATTATATAGTTGAAGTATACTATATATAGATCGAACGAAGTTAGTTGGCAATGTCTTTTGACTTAAGCCCAAGAATACAGACCGAATCGAATCAGAATTACATAGGATCAGACATAAGAGACTTGCATCGTGGGTAGAATTGTACGCGTCCGGTAGATGTAAACCCTCGTTGGCTTGGTAGCACCGATAGAGAGAGAGATTTACGCTGTGTGGGGAGGTGTCGCGAATTTTCAGAGAAAGATAGAAACTTGTGTTTTGGGGTTAATAGACGTTTGTGACCTTTATAGGTGAAAGTACTAAGAGTAGCGATTCTACTCGAGCGAAAGCGGCTGGCAGTGCGTTGTAGTACTTGGAGCTTTTTGCTTATTGTCGATAATCGTCGCGAGGTATGTGAACCTCTTCCTATCTCTTCTAGCATGATATGTGTGAACTATGTAAGTACGCAGACGCATACGTGTTAATCGTGGTTTGATTGTTCTTAAAACATAAAGTGTTATAACGGCTTTATGGGAAGTTGGTTATAATAACTTTATGTAGGTAAGAAAATACTTTGTGGTTTTAAAAAGGTAATCATGAGAATTATAATCGGCTTGTTATAATAAAGGACTTGATGTATTTCAAAAGATTTATAAATCGTTTTGAAGGAGAGTAACACTTGGTTTTAAAAGGTTTTAAAAAGAGTTATACTAAGCTTTATGGGAGTTAGGTATAATGTCTTAAGAGAGGTAAAGAAAATGGTTTATCGATGTTAGAAGTTAAGAGACTTGATCTTATAAGATAAGAGACTTAACTTATTTGTTTTAATGTGAATGTTTGTGTGAAACCTCATTCGTGAGTAATGAGTACTTGGTTTTATTTAAAGGGATAATGTTTTATCGATTTGGAAATCGAATGTGTATCGACCAATCGCAAGCGTTAATAAAGGAAAATGTATTGAATAATGATGAATTGTATTAAAACCGAGAAACCTCCATCCGCATAGAAACTAAGACGAGACAAAATGATATACATTTTCTAGATCATGGTCGCGTAATAAGAATGTTGTAAACAAGAATAACCTACTCTCACGTGAGACATATATTACTCAATTGTTCTAAAAAGGAATCAAGTGATTAAGTTTGGGAACTATGAAACCATTCAAGATGAGAAGCTTGAGTAATCAAACTAGGCAACCGAACTTAGGAAAAGAATGTTACTTGATTTTGAAAAGGAATGTGGGTTGGTCATTCTAATACTACGTATCGGGTGACTTTTATAGAAGTAATGGATCTCTTTTAAAAGAACTTAACGATGTAGTACTTTGGGGTTAAAACCCGGACTTTGGTATAAATGGAAGTACTTTGAGTTGTTGTGTAACTTGCCTATGCTTGTTGTTGTGAAACTTGCCTATGCTTGTTGTTGTGAAACTTGCCTATGCTTGTGACGATAGCCTTTGTTGTGCAAGTGTGGTATTTCTGTGTTACCGCCTCTCGATAGAGGCCGCTTGACTTGTTGAGAACTTATCGACGTCGGCGGTGATGGAGAATTCCACGTATGTTTCCATTTTGATTATCGCTTGTTGTTGATATCACACGGACATGTCTACACCACGCAGATTCGGTGCGCGCCACGCGTCGGGTTGATTACCCGATATATGGTTATTATCGCAACATGGACGGTCTACACCGACGCAGATTCCGGGGACACGTGGCTACGCGCGGGTTGACCACCCAAAGATATTGTTATTGAGGTTACATGGGCATGCCTACACCGGCGCAGATTCGGCATGTGGCCACGCGCCTTGTTATTATTGTTGCATCATGGACATGTCTACACCGATGCAAGATTCGGGCACGCGCCATGACGCGAACATGATGGATGTTGGGGCGTGAGACCCATAGTTATATTTGAGTGGTGACTTTGAGGCGTGAGTCCTCGACTTGACATTGTTTTTATGTCGTGAATCGTAAGTTTGGTTATCATACATGTCTCCGCTTTTTAGACTAGTATGATTTCATTTCTGATTTTCTGATTTCATACTTGGTACTGGCCAGATCGACCTCCTTCGGGGCTCATGCCGCCAGAGGTAGACGTCGCCGTGGATCCCCGCCTTAGGATCTCATTTCAGCGTGTTGAAAGCTCCGTTCCTTCGAGGCTTATCTTGTATGTTTCCGAGTTGTAGGTTCTTGTACATTCGTGGTATGGCGGCCCCGTCCATAGTTGTTGTAAATCTTAGAGTGCAGTAATCGCTGGGCGTGTGGTTTGTAAAAGGATAAGCTCGTGTTTTATGTATATCCAAGGCAACCGCTTGGTTGGCCTGCTTATTTATTATATCTCTTGTTTCATGACTCGTGTTTTATTTTCCGCCGGTTTTCTCGATGTTGTATCACTAGGGTGCCCGGTAAGGCACCGAACGGGCCCGGTTCGGCGTTACAGCGCCTAGCTATAGGAGGTGATGAACCACCACGGATCCCGGGCGTTGAATCGTAACATCCGCGCTACCGCCTGACACTTCTTCGCAAATGGCCTGTCGCCGCAGTAAAGCAAGTTCCCAATAACATGACACTCCTAGTATGGAACTCGCTACAATGGCCACACCGAGGTGGGGGTGGTCTCATCTGACTAACATCCTTATTCCCCCGAAAACCTGAAACCTGGGAGCCCTGACCTGCTCCTAAATATCCCGAACGCCCCAAGATCGTGGTGGAGCACTCAGACTAGCCGAGGTATATAATTCAGCTCGCCAGGCGATCTGTCTCTGAGTTATCAAGGACCTCGCTATCCCGGCCTCTTATGCGATCTCGGTCCCTACGCCGCCTCTACGCTCTCCATCCCCTGCGCATAAGCCTGCATACGGGAAATGTCCATGCCCGGCTGAAGAGCTACACCTGAGCAAGCCTCTTCCAAGTAGTCATCCAGCCCCGTGACGTAGCGGTGCACTCTGTCATCCATATCTGCCACTAACGCAGGGACATATCGAGCCAACGAGTCGAACTCCACGTTGTACTCCCGAACCGTACGCCTCCCCGCGTCTCAAAGATCGTAAATTGTGGCCCGTCCTCCTCATCCGGGAGGCAAGAAATGTGCAAGAAATGCCTCGAGAACTCGTCCCAACCAGGAAGCGCATGCTCCCCGACGCTTCCCATGATCAAACCACGATCGCAGATCACGCACGATGCGAACCTAAGACCACTGACTCGGTCTCTGAAGCCTTGATCACTCTCATGATCCACTGTAACTATCGGATAAACTCCTGAGGGTCATCCTCAGCTCTCGATCCATAGAACACTGGTGGACTACAACTTAAGAAGTCCCGAAGTCTCCAACTATCGGCCCTGGGTGCACTCATCGTACCACTGGCTCCGTCGCCTCAAGTCTCGCCATAAACCTAACTAGTAATCGGGCCATCTCTTGTAACCCATATCCTCTGTTTCGGCCGTGGACCTGAGGCTCGATATCGTGGCCTCGTGAGCTACCGCCGCCGAAACTCGCTGGGCCGGCATCGTAGAATTCGCCGTCTGTAGCACCACCTCAGGTAAAGACTGGGCCTGTGCCCTCATAAGCCTCTCGTGTTTTCTCGCAGCCTCCTTCACGCTTTGCCTTCTGGGCCTCGGTTTTGCGCGAGGCATAATCGTACATAAGAATACGCCGAGGAGTCCAACTCATAACACATGTAACGACTCGCTCGGCCCGCATCGTGCCTTATCCCGCACCCTAGTGATACAACATCGAGAAAACCAAGGAAAATAAAACATGAGTCATGAAACAAGAGATATAATAATAAATAAAGCAACCAAAACGGTTGCCTTCAAGATATACATAAAACCCGAACAGCTTTAATCCTTTACAACCCCGCCCACAACAAGATTACATGCACTTAAGATTTACAACGACTATGACGGACAGGCCCCGCCATACCCCGAATGTACAAGAACCTACAACTCAGTGGAACACATACTAAAAGATAAGCCTCCAAGAAACGGAGCTTCCCAATACGCAATCAGTGATCCTAAGAGCTGGATCCACGACCGATGTACTCTACTGCAGATGAACGCACTTTCCAAGGAGGTCAAGATAACAACAGTACCAAGTATGTGAAATCAGAAAGATATCAGAATGAAATCATACTAGTCTATATAAAGCAGAGACATGTATGATAACCAAACTACGGCACAACATAAAAGCCATATGTCAATCGTGGACTCACGCCTCAAGTCATCACTCAAATATAACTATGGGTCTCACGCCCACAACATCAATCATGTTCGCATCATGGCCGCATGCCCCGAATCGTGATCGGTGTAGACATGTCCATGATGCAACAATAATACCAATGCCCTACGGCCACATGCCCCGAATTTACCTCGGTGACACGCCCATGTGACATCAACAATAATATCCGGGTGATCAACCCGCCGCATGGCCACATGCCCCGAATTTACCTCGAGTAGACATGTCCATGTAACCACAATAACAATATATCGTAATCAACCCGACCGCACGGCCGCATGCCCCCTAATTCTCAGACGGCAGATACGTCCATGTGACATCAACAACAAGACAAGAATCAAAATGGAAACATACCCGTGGAATTCTCCATCACCGCCAAAGACGCCCAAGTAAGTTCTCAACAAGTCGACCGCCCTATCGAGACGCCAGAATACGTAAATACCACACTTGCACAACAAAGGCTATCATCACAAGCATAGGCAAGTTTCACAACAACAAGCATAGGCAAGTTTCACAACAACAAGCATAGGCAAGTTTCACACAACTCAAAGTACTTTCATTTTATGCCAAAGTCCGGGTTTTTAACCCCAAAGTACTACATACGTTAAGTTCTTTTAAAAGAGATCCATTTCTTTTATAAAAGTCACCCGATACCCGTAGTATTAGAATGACCAACCCACCTTCCTTTTCAAAACCAAGTAACAACATTCTTTTCCTAAGTTCCGCTTGCCTAGTTTCAATTACTCAAGCTTCTCATTTTCAAATGCTCAAGTCACTTATTTTAGAAAGGTTTCATAACTCATAGTCTTAATCTCTTTAAAACAATTGAGTAACATATGTCATATATGTGAGTAGTTTATTCTTGTTTATAACGATCTTATTACAAAGACCATGATCTAGAAAATGTAATAGAAATTTGACTCATATTAGCTTCAATGAAGATGGAGGTTTCAACTGGTTTTAATACAAAACATCATTATTCAATACATTTTACTTTTATTAACTCTGCAGAGGTCTGTCGATACACATTCGATTCCCAAATCAAGAAACATTATCCCTTTAAAACCAAGTACTCAGTACTCACGAATGAGTTTTCACACAAACATCTACATTAAAACAAATAAGTTAAGTCTCTTATCTTATAAGATCAAGTCTCTTAACTTCTAACATCAGTAAACCATTTTCACTTACATAAGGTCGTTATAACTAACTTCCCATAAAGCTATTATAACACCCTATGTTTTAAACCAACCAAATCACTTAGCACATGTACGCTCACCGCACTACATAGTTCACAACAATCATGCTAGAAAAGATAGGAAGAGGTTCACATACCTCGCGACGATTTATCGACAATAAGCAAAATGCTCCAAGTACTACAACCTTGCTAGCCCTTTCCACTCCTCGAGTAGAATACGCTACTCTTAGTACTTTCACCTATAAAGGTCACAAACGTCTATTAACCCCAAAACACAAGTTTCCTATCTTTCTATAGAAAATTCAAAGACTCTCCCCGCAACAACAGCGTAAATCTCCTCCTCTATCGAGGCCGGCTACCAAGCCAACCAGGGGGGGTTTACACGTCTACCCGGACGTGTACAATTCTACTCAGTAATACTACACAAGTCTACTGCAATACAGTCCTACGTAAATACAGTTCAGTTCTTTTCTTTACTCTTCAGGCTTAAGTCAAAAGACATTGCCAAAGTACTAAGCATAGTTCCATATATAGTATACTTCAACTATATATTCTAACAAACATGTAATTTCCAATTACAATAGAGGGACAAGATAATTACCTCGACAAGCCCAAAATTATCCAAGTTATAATGTCGATCCTGAGCAAGGTTTAGCTCCAATTCGCGGCGCCCAAACCACTCCAAACAACCCTTAGAAGTTCTAACTAACTTCTACTCAAATACTTCAACCAACTATGAAGATTTCCTTAGGGTTTGGTTTGAGACTAAAAGGACAAAAGGTAGTATTTCCTGCTCTACGATAGAGGTATCTTTGAATACTACAAGGTACAAGGCTAAGGTATTTTGGGCATTATAACAATACTAGAGTATTTTTATACCACAACAAGGGTATTATACGAAAACAACTAGCAGTGGTACCCCACGCCAAGCCTCACAAAGTGAGGGGAAGCCTCGCCAAGCTCCTCAAAAAGTGGGGTAGACCTTTGACGAGAACAACACTAAAGGGGGAGGATATTTCAAGACTTAGAATGAAATGAGGATGAAGAAAAACCTTCAAGCAAGTGGTATTTATAGGACACCAACGGACAAGATCAAGCCATGTGGGGCAAGTGCTGAGGGCCAAGATTGGCACAAGTGCACCCTAACCTACTCCTTAAATCCTCACAAAACAAAGACCCATGAAAAGGCCTTAAAACCTCCTACCGTGCCCTCTCAAATCACAACGAGGTGACAAGTGTCACCCTCCCGTTGGTCCAAAATGTTCCGTCGCCTAAAAATCCGCAAAAATACAAAACGACATAGCCGAATTTTCCTTCGCAGTTACGCAAAACGCTTCACAAAAACGACTCTAACCGTGTTGTGCACAAATGTCATTTCGCCAAGTTACTTAAAGTGGGTGACACGTGTCACCCTCCTAATGGCCCTCATAAAACGCCTTCCAAAAATATCCACAATGGCCAAAATCTCAAAACAAAGTGGTTCTACAAAACCAGAATTTCTCCCGTGGCCCCACGTGACCATTTCCAAAAATAAAATTCCATAATTCTAATATTCCAGAAGTCCGAATACCAACCGGGAATCCAATTCCCATTAACGAACCTTTTTCCTTCACAAAACCGAAACTTTTCCGTGGAAAAATCACCTCTTTCTTCCTTTCCAATCTTTCGTCAGATTCTCGCACGCACGCCCTCGCATACATACCCCGGAACTACGGGTATAACATTCTCCTCTCTTAGAAACATTCGTACCGAATGTTCCTTCTCAAGACGGATATCGATGAAGTTCCTCTAACAAGTTGCCAACGCCATACCGCCACGAGATAACACACGCTATCTTCCTCCCTTACTCGTTGTACTCTTTCAACACTCGAACTCTCCCAAGACGCACCATACTTCACCATTACTCGCTCTCGAAAATCTGAGTCACTACCTCCAAACTTGGTCATCTTACTAACCTCAAACTTCCTAAGGCCATTCCCGCCTTTACGAACCGCTCGTCGAACGCGCCCACGAACTCATACGCTGGTCACACAAACTTGGGCCTAGCATCCTCGTGACCCTACCACCGGGACCACCCAGAATCGACCCCACCCCAAACCGGTTACGGGTTGACCCGCAAATGGTCCTCAACCCGACCCCCAACCGCTAAACTCTTGTTCCCGATCCTAACAATCTTACTAATTCACATCATGAAAGCTACCACTTCCATCTCACACGCCCCACGGACTTCTCACCCCAATAACTCCCACGTATACTACTACTCTGATAAGGGTCAAAAATAAATCTTTAACTCAAGACGACCTTACCCCTAAGGTCTCGCCGTGACATAGTCTAAGGTTCACACTTACCATGCCCCCATACGTATCCTCCCAACTAAGCATGTTTTCTAACTCACAATTAACACAACGCTATTCGCATACATAGCACATAATAATGAGACCATCATAACAAGCATACCAAAACTCTAGAGGGTTAAGGATATACTGGCTACCGCCCACTCTAATCATAGGCACACTGCAGGCGCATAATCGTAGGCGCGAACCACCATCGATCCGGTAGGGTGAGTCGTAACATCCGTGCTACCTTGGTCGGATACCGCAAATGGCCCCGCTGGCCGCAAAATAACAAGCTCCCCGCACCACGACACTTCAAATGCGGTCTACCACATCGACCACACCGAGGTAGGGTGACCGATTCGCCAACACTTACTTCCTCGAAACTCAACCTCGAGCCCCGACCGCCCCCGAATACTCAAGGTTGTGGAGGACCACTGCACCGGGCGGAGGTACAAAACTAGTATGCCGAGGCGGTCCGCCTCGAAAGTCACCAAAGGACCTCGCCGCCCCGCCCTCTTCGCGATCCAGTCATTCCGCCGACCCTCCGTGCCTCACATCCCAGCACGAGCTCGCACGCGGCAATGTCCATGCCCTACCGAGAGAAACACCCGCACAAGACTCACCCATATAATCATCAAGCGGTGACGTAGCGATGCACTCCTATCCTCCATATTCGCAACTAGCGCAGTGGACATATCGAGCCAAAGAATCGAACTCGACATTATACTCCCGACGGCGCCTCTGCCTCAAGAATAAAAATCGTTTACCGGCGCCTCCTCATGCGGAGGCAAGAAGTGCGTGAGGAAAGCCCCCGAAAACTCATCCCATACTGCTGGAGGTGCATGCTCTCCCCGGGAAAGCTCCTACGAATCAAACCAATCGACTGCGGTATCACGCAGCCGATGCGAACCGAAGTTCACGGACTCGGTCTCAAGCTTGATCACCCGTGATGATCCGTCAGAATCGCTTAAGAACTCCCGCGGATCATCCTCGTGCCTCACCCGTGAAACTCGCGGCTACAACTCGTAAAGTCCCGTAGTCTCAAATCGCTCGCCGGGATGAACTACGGGTGCTATCGAATCGAATCGCCAGATTCACTGCGTCCTCATATCTCGCCACGACTCGCTAGTAATCGCCATCTCCTTGTACTTCATCTCATCCGCTTGTGCCGCGGACCGAGGCTCAGTATCGTGGTCTCAGCAGCCATCGCCGCGTTCTAAATCGCTGAGCCGGCGGCGCCACAAAACCCGCCGTCAAGCACAACTCAGTCTTGCCCGCTCGCGCTCGATTTCTCTCAGATCTCACTAGCAAAGACTCGGCCGCTTTGCCTCTCTCGGGCTCGCGTTTGCTCGCGGAGGCATAGCCGGTAAAAACGAGATACGCCGAGGGTCCAACTTACAACACAAATTTCTAAGGCACGATCTCGTAATGAGAAGAAATGGAAACCAATCCTAAATGTCTCGCGACCTCCCGATTATAGATGTGGTGCACAACACACCGATAATCAAGACTCTACTAGACACGGTGCAGACACTTTCCGAGGACTAATCGCTCGATACCACTTTTGTAACGACTCGCCCGGCCTGCATCGTGCCTTATCCGGGCACCCTAGTGATACAACATCGAGAAAACCGGAAAATAAAACATGAGTCATGAAACAAGAGATATAATAATAAACAAAGCAACTAAAACGGTTGCCTTGATATACATAAAACCGAACAGCTTTAATCCTTTACAACCCCGCCCACAACAAGATTACATGCACTTAAGATTTACAATGACTATGACGGACAGGCCCCGCCATACCCCGAATGTACAAGAACCTACAACTCGGGAACACATACCAAAAGATAAGCCTCCAAGAAACGGAGCTTCCAATACGCTGAACTGATCCTAAGAGCGGGATCCACGGCCGATGTACTCTACCATGCAGATGAACGCGGCCTCGGCGAGGTCGATAACAGTACCAAGTATGTGAAATCAGAAAAGATATCAGAATGAAATCATACTAGTCTATATAAAGCAGAGACATGTATGATAACCAAACTAGCTCACAACATAAAAGCAACATGTCCATGTGACTCACGCCTCAAGTCATCACTCAAATATAACTATGGGTCTCACGCCCACAACATCAATCATGTTCGCATCACGGCCGCATGCCCCGAATCAGACGGTAGACATGTCCATGATGCAACAATAATACCAATGCCCCATGGCCACATGCCCCGGAATTCTACCTCGGTGTAGACACGCCCACGTGACATCAACAATAATATCGGGTGATCAACCCCGCCGCACGGCCACATGCCCGAATTCTACCTGTAGACATGTCCATGTAACCACAATAACAATATATCGTAATCAACCCGACCGCACGGCCGCATGCCCGAATTCTCGTGACGGCAGACATGTCCACGTGACATCAACAACAAGACAAGAATCAAAATGGAAACATACCCGGAATTCTCCATCACCGCCAAAGACGCCCAAGTAAGTTCTCAACAAGTCGACCGCCTCTATCGAGAGACGCCAGAACACGTAAATACCACACTTGCACAACAAAGGCTATCATCACAAGCATAGGCAAGTTTCACAACAACAAGCATAGGCAAGTTTCACAACAACAAGCATAGGCAAGTTTCACACAACTCAAAGTACTTTCATTTTATGCCAAAGTCCGGTTTTTAACCCCAAAGTACTACATACGTTAAGTTCTTTTAAAAGAGATCCATTTCTTTTATAAAAGTCACCCGATACCGTAGTATTAGAATGACCAACCCACCTTCCTTTTCAAAACCAAGTAACAACATTCTTTCCTAAGTTCCGCTTGCCTAGTTTCAATTACTCAAGCTTCTCATTTTCAAATGCTCAAGTCACTTATTTTAGAAAGGTTTCATAACTCATAGTCTTAATCTCTTTAAAACAATTGAGTAACATATGTCATATATGTGAGTAGTTTATTCTTGTTTATAACGATCTTATTACAAAGAAGCATGATCTAGAAAATGTAATATCATTTTGTCTTATCTTAGCTTCTATGCATGGAGGTTTCTACCGGTTTTAATACAACACATCATTATTCAATACATTTTCCTTTATTAACGCCGCAGTTGGTCCTGTCGATACACATTCTAATTCCCAAATCAAGAAACATTATCCCTTTAAAACCAAGTACTCATTACTCACGAATGAGGTTTCACACAAACATCCACATTAAAACAAATAAGTTAAGTCTCTTATCTTATAAGATCAAGTCTCTTAACTTCTAACATCAAGAAACCATTTTCACTTACATAAGGTCGTTATAACTAACTTCCCATAAAGCTATTATAACACCCTATGTTTTAAACCAACCAAATCACTTAGCACATGTACGCTCACCGCACTACATAGTTCACAACAATCATGCTAGAAAAGATAAGAGGTTCACATACCTCGACGATTTATCGACAATAAGCAAAATGCTCCAAGTACTACAACCTTGCTAGCCCTTTCCACTCCTCGAGTAGAATACGCTACTCTTAGTACTTTCACCTATAAAGGTCACAAACGCCTATTAACCCCAAAACACAAGTTTCCTATCTTTCTATAGAAAATTGGCAAGACCTCCCCGCAACAACAGCGTAAATCTCTCCTCTATCGAGGCCGCCACCAAGCCAACCGTGGGTTTACACGCCTACCCTGACGTGTACAATTCTACTCAAGAATACTACACAAGTCTCATCGCAATACACCCTACGAAATACATTCGCTTCTTTTCTTTACTCTTCAGCTTAAGTCAAAAGACATTGCCAAAGTACTAAGCATAGTTCCATATATAGTATACTTCAACTATATATTCTAACAAACATGTAATTTCCAATTACAATAGAGGACAAGATAATTACCTCGACAAGCCCAAAATTATCCAAGTTATAATGTCGATCCCGAGCAAGGTTTAGCTCCACGCGCGCTCCAAACCACTCCAAACAACCCTTAGAAGTTCTAACTAACTTCTACTCAAATACTTCAACCAACTATGAAGATTTCCTTGGTTTCGGTTTGAGACTAAAAGGACAAAGGTAGTATTTCCTGCTCTACGATATAGAGGTATCTTTGGAATACTACAAGGTACAAGGCTAAGGTATTTTGGGCATTATAACAATACTAGGAGAGTATTTTTATACCACAACAAGGGTATTATACGAAACAACTAGCAGTGGGTACCCCACGCCAAGCCTCACAAAGTGGGGAGGAAGACTCTCGCCAAGCTCCTCAAAAGTGGGTAGACCTTTGACGAGAACAACACTAAAGGGGGAGGATATTTCAAGACTTAGAATGAAATGAGGATGAAGAAAAACCTTCAAGCAAGGGGTATTTATAGGGACACCAACTGACAAGATCAAGCCATGTGGGGCAAGTGGAGGGCCAAGATTGGCACAAGTGCACCCTAACCTACTCCTTAAATCCTCACAAAACAAAGACCCATGAAAAAGGCCTTAAAACCTCCTACCGTGGCCCTCTCAAATCACAATGAGGTGACAAGTGTCACCCTCCGTTGGTCCAAAATGTTCCGTCGCCTAAAAATCCGCAAAAATACAAAACGACATAGCCGGAATTTTCCTTCGCAGTTACGCAAAACGCTTTCCAAAAACGACTTAACCGTGTTGTGCACAAATGTCATTTCGGCCAAGCCACTGGCTGGGTGACACGTGTCACCCTCCTAATGGCCCTCATAAAACGCCTTCCAAAAAAATATCCAAAATGGCCAAAATCTCAAAACAAAGTGGGCCTACAAAACCAGAAATTTCTCCCGTGGGCCCCACGTGACCATTTCCGAAAATAAAATTCCATAATTCTCTAATATTCCAGGAAGTCCGAATACCAAATCTGGGAATCCAATTCCCATTAACGAACCTTTTTCCTTCACAAAAACCGGAAACTTTTCCGTGGAAAAATCACCTCTTTCTTCCTTTCCAATCTTTCTGTCGTATTCTCGTACGTACGTCCTCGCATACATACCCTGGAACTACGGGGTATAACAACACAGATCTAAGGCGCGATCTCAGAATGAGAAGAATGGAAACCAACCCTAAATATCCTGTAGCCTCCTGATTATAGGTGTGGTGCACAACACGCCGATAATCAAGACTCTACTAGATACGGTCTGTAGACACTTTCCGAGGATTAACTGCTCTGATACCACTTTTGTCACGAACCGATCTCGGGCCCATGACTGGTGCCTTACCCCGGGCACCCTAGTGATAACAACATCAGAGAAAATCAACGGAAATAAAATTTAAACAGGAAATAAGAGACAACATAAGAAAACAGGCTAACCAAAATGGTTACCTTCATGTATATACATAAAACCGAACAGTTACAATCCTTTACAAACCCTGTCCACAACAGTACTACAGACCTCTAAGAATGTAACAACAACTATGACGGGACAGGGCCCCGCCATACCCCTGAATGTACAAGTATCTACAATGACAGGGGACTATACCAAAAGATAAGCCTCCGGAGAAACGGAGCTTCCCAACGCTGAACTGCGATCCTATGAGCGAGGATCAACAACTGGTGTACCTCTACCTGCGGCATGAACGCATCCCCCCGAAGGAAGATAGGAGACTTGACTTATAAACAACTTGATTTTGGGAAAGGAGAAGTAACTTGATTTAAAGGTATAGGTTACTTATTTTGAAAAGAGTGAGTTACTTGGGTTTTTAAAAAAAGTATACTTGACGTTGTTTTAAAAAGTGTAAGCCACTTGGTTTAAAAAGTATATTGCTACTTGACTTTAAAAGGAGAAGTGTCTTTGGTTTTAAAGGAAGGCATGATATTGTCTTGTTTTGGTTTAAAAAGAAGGCATGATATTGTTTTGATTTGCTTGAAATGATAGTTACTCTATGATAGATATTACGGGTATTAGTATCGCGTGACTTTGTACTTAAAAAGGGTTCTTTTTAAGAGAGTTGAAGTATGTATTACTTTGGGGTTAAAACCCGGATTTTTGGCATAAAATGAGAGTCTAAGAGTATGTTAAACTTGCCTATGCTAGTTGTGATAGCCTTTGTTGTGCAAGTGTCTTACTTCTATGCTACCGTGTCTCTCGATGGAGGGCCGGTTATTACGGTTGTTTTATGGCTGTGGGACTCGTGTTCATGTGTACTTCTTGGTGTTATATCATATCATAGACTGCCGACAGTGAGGAATGAGTTCCACGGGCATGATTGATTTTGCGGGCGTGAGACCCATGGTTATATTTGAGTGATGACTTGAGGGCGTGAGTCCCTGACTTGACATGATTGCTTATATATAGACTGTTATGATACTACGGGCGTTAGTATCTGAGACTTGTTGTATTAAGGGGGTTTTCTTGTTGTGCTTATGTGGTTTACGATAAGCCTGTTGTGCTGGTATTATATCACTTACCCCCCTGACTTGATACATGTGTCGCGGGTTAGCTACCCCCGATGCGAGGAATACCTCATGCGGGTCTATGTGACCTATGCGGGCTACGTTAGTCCAGGAATCACTCCGGGTGTGTTACGCCGATGCGAGGAATACCTCATGCGGTCCAAGTGGCCATGCGGACTACGGTAGTCCAGGGAAATGCCGCGGGTTAGCTACCCCCGATGCGCGGAGTACCTCATGCGGGCCTAGGTGGCCTATGCGGACTACGGGAGTCCAGGATTATGCTCGCACAGTGATACTATGGGCGAATGGCCCTGCTTCGATCATTAGCGTCCTGGAAAAGCCCGGTTGCGTTACACCTATTTGCTCTTGTTTATGTTGTGGCAGTATGTGCGGTTAATTGGTTTTTCATACATATCTGTGGATTTGGTTTGGAAATGTTATGATTTCATTACAAAGATTTCTGGGCACATACTTGGTACTGTTGCATCGACCTCCTTCTTGCGTTCATGCCATGCAGTAGGTACACCGCTTGTTGATCCCCGCTCTAGGATCAGTTCAGCGTTTTGGGAAGCTCCGTTTCTCCGAGGCTTATCTTTGGTATGATCCTCGAGATTGTAGGTTCTTGTACATTGGTGGTATGGCGGCCCCGTCCGTCATAGTTGTTATAAAAACTCTTAGAGGTCTGTAGTACTGTTGTGGGCAGGGTTTGTAAAGGATGTAACTGTTCAGGTATATTTATGTATATATGCTGAAAGGTGACCGTTTTGGTTAGCCTGTTTCTTATTTTATATCTTGTTTCATGTTTAAGTTTTTATTTCCGCTGATTTTCTCTGATGTTGTATCACTAGGGTGCCCGGGGTAAGGCACCAGTCGCGGGCCCGAGGTCGGGTCGTGACAAAAACCAAGTATCATATACTTTCAAAATACTTCAAGTCTCTTAACTTTAGAAATAAAGTTTCTTAACTTTAGAAACTACGATATCTTTAACCTTTAAAACAAGTGAGTTAATTCTCTAACTCAACCAACTTGGATATTCTTAAAACAAGTCAAGGATATCAAATGAAACTAAATTCATTTAAATCTCGTACGTCTACCGTACTATACATTTACAACTACTCATGCTCAAGAGATAAGAAAGTTCCACATACATCTTCGGTTCAATCCACTTTCTAAGTCCAATATGTCGTACGTAGTATGTCAACCTATAATGACCATAATACGTCTATTAACTTCTAACTTCAAACGTAGAATATTCTAAGTGTAAAGTCACCAAATTCTACGGAAAATCGGACAACACTTCCTTTGTTTCTACGTACTTTTCCACCTTTTTGAAGGCCCGAATTCAATAACCAAAAATGCCACATTTAAGGCTCCACAATGTAGTTAACAAAAGGGGATTACACGTCTAACAAGTCGTGTAAAATTCGGCCCCACAATTGATATGAAACTAGTCCAAAAGACAATGTCATTCTCGGCAATATGAGGTACAACAACACAAAGTCTTTTCCAATTCTTTTTCCAATCCAAGTTATTTAGTCTAACATGTTATATAGCCGCAATCGATTATAACATCTACAATCTTCAATTAGATAACATGCGACGATTTTAACTATCGACCAAATTGTATTTCAATTTCAAATGGCTAACAAGGTCATTTCGGATTTAGGCTTCCAATATCCATAACACTTATAAATCTCTAATACATATATCTCATGTTTGTTAGAATGTATAACTACAACAATATGTAATCTTATAACACTAAGAGAACAAGATTGTTACCTTGACAAGCCTTAATCCAACTTCAAGGTCTGAAGTCGCCCTTAGCATCATAGCTCATCTCCTTGACACTCCAATCCGTCACTTGAAGCCCTTAGAAGTTCACAAAAAACGTTCCTTCAATTTCCAATCCAAACCTATGAAAGCGACTTAGGTTTTCACCTTGCGACTAATGCAAGAACGTTACTTTTCCGGGATCTTTCTATTGAGATACCCTTAAAATACCCTTAGGAACCTTGGTTTAAAGTATTGGGATTATTGAACCACAAACAAAAAAATTCTTGTTGGATGGACATCAAACCCGAGAGCTCTTAGACATGGACAAGATTTTCTTGAAATTTTTAGTAAGTGTGGGAAGCTTGTCTTGCTACTAGTGTTATTATATAACAACATGGAGGGTCTAGATTAGAACAAATGTGTGGCTTGGATGAATGGGATTTAAATATCAAGCCAAGTGGGCTCTTTGACTTAGTCAATAAACTCAAGCTCTAGCTTGCAAGACTTGTTCATCTTTACTTTGGTCAAATGACCTTTCTACCCATGGTCGAATTCGACCATGACCAACCAAGGGGTGGTGACACGTGTCACCCTCCCATTCATCGTAATTTTTTGTTTCCCGACATTTCCATAATTCCGATAAATTTTTACTAGTCTCAAATCTTAACGTTTTTTAGTTCTTACGTACGTTCTTATAAACATGTCCTGGAATTACGGGGCGTAACATTCTTCCCCCCTTAGAAACATTCGTCCCCGAATGTTCTTTCGGAGTCAAACTTATAGATAGCGACATAGTCTCCTTTTACAACCCCTAGATACCAATAATGCCACACGTGGCCACATAATAGCACTTAAGCAAAATACTTCATTTAAAACTTGACAAGTAAGGGAGATGAATTACCTGAAGGTGTAGAGAATAAGTGAGGATACTTCCTCAACATGTCCTCCTCTGCTTCCCAAGTCATCTCCTCCCTATTATCATTCCGCTACAAGACTTTGACGGAAGCCACATCCTTGGTCCGCAGTCGCCTGACCTGGCGATCGAGTATCGCTATGGGACTCTCCTCATACGATAACCCCTCTATCACCTAGACCTCGCTAGCTGGGAAGACTCTCGATGGATCTCTGATACACTTCCGCAACATACAAAGCCTCATATGGCGCCATCTGAATGCTAGAATGGTAGCTGTTGTTATAAGCAAACTCCACAAGAGGCAAATGATCCTCCCAGCTACCCCTCAAATCAATAACACAGGACGGCAACCTATCCTCAAGTGTCTGGTTATCATGCCCTGCATGTCCGTCGGTCTGAGGGTGAAATGCAACACTGAGACTCACATGTGTGACATCATAAATGTAGGAACCCCGTGCAGTCTCGCAATCTCCCTGCTATATAATCTAGCATAATCCTCAGCCGAGTAAGTGGTCCTGACCGGAAGAAAATGGGCTGATTTCGTCAGCCTGTATACTATAACCCATAAGCAGTCGCACTTCCTCTGAGTACGATGCAACCCTGTAATAAGATCCATATTAATCACCTCCCATTTCTAAGTCGGGATCTCAATCGCCTGTAATATCCCAATGGGCTTCTGGTGCTCCACCTTGACCTGTTACTAATTCGGACACTAAGCAACAAACTCTGCTACATCCCTCTTCAGGCCATCTTACCAACACATACATCTGAGGTCACGATACAGCTTAGTCGACCCTGAACAAATAGAGTAATGAGCACTGCGTGCCTCCCCTAAAACCTGCTGACAAGTCCTGCAGCATCGGGCACACACAATCTATCCTCATATCATAGCACCCTATCCGGTGCTACCCATACAGGTCCTTCTCCTCTTGGAGAGCCGTATCTCAAATTCGCCCAAGAACTGGATCCTTATACTGTCGCCTCTTCACCTCCTCAATGAAGGAAAATTCGGCAACCTCTCGAATCTGAGCTCCACTATCATGCTCCCGTAGCTGCCGGGAAAAATATAGGTTGTTACCTTATCGTGTTGCATCCGCACACGACCCAGCCAAACACTCAAAGTGTTACCATAATAACCTAACCCTCTAGTCTCTCAGGCCTCAGGAGGGGTTAGAACTGTAGTCGTAGTCAGCTTATCTTCCAATAACTGGAAGCCTGTCTCATACTTCCGAAATATTCGGGGACATAATCTCAATTATGATTCATGTTTCCATTTCTCTGTTGCAACCAAACTTGGTCACTATACTTAGATTCGATTCCTTTACTTGACTCATGGCTAAGACTTCCTGCCAACCACAATTTAGAGGGAGATTTCCTTGATCTCGTCAAGTAGTAATCCTATTATTCTCTCCCAGCTCGTAGAGCTTATAGTCAGGTGTCCAACCTCAATTCATGGTATTACATAATCCAATGGCTTGCCAAGCTTTCTTATCGTTCGAGTGTCTACTCGTCTTACCTTTATATTTCATTTCAAGTTGTCCTGGGGAGCCTTACCCCCCCCCCCCATATTTTTCCTACTATCCTTCTATGTTACACTCCGTAATTCCAGGACATGTATATGAGAATAGACGTGAGAGCACAAGACTTATAAATTTGAACGAAAGAAAGAATTATTTTCCAAAGGGAAAAGTTTTCCGAGCCTTGGGAAGAAAAAAAATGTTCGTTGATGAGAATTAGATTCTCAAAATACATTATTTGAGGAGTATGGAATTTATTAACATTGTGGAAATTTATTTACGGATTTGGTCACGTAGGGCCCACCCGAGAAATTTTACGTTTTGTGGGGCCCACGAGGGTTACGAAATTCTATGGAGGAATAGAAGGGCGACACGTGTTACCCCTACATAGGCTTGTTCGAAATATGCCAAGGGTAAATAGGTCATTTGACCAAGGGAAAAGGTGCAAGTCTTGAAGACAAGCTTGACAAAATTGACTAAGTCAACTTGCCAACATGACAAAGACATTAGTCTTGATAAATCCAAGCCACACAAATGGTTTAATCTAGACCATTGGTTGTAGTATATATCCATACTAGTAGTGTCACGACCTGAACCCCGGGCCCGTGTGTCACGACCCGACCTCGGGCCCGCGACTGGTGCCTTATCCCGGGCACCCTAGTGATACTACATCAGAGAAAATCAGCGGAAATAAAAACTTAAACAGGAAACAAGATACAACATAAGAAAACAGGCTAACCAAAACGGTCACCTTCATGTATATACATACAACCGAACAGTTACAATCCTTTACAAACCCTGCCCACAACAAGATTACATGCACTTAAGATTTTTACAACAACTATGACGACAGGCCCCGCCATACCCTCGAATGTACAAAACTTACAAACTCGGGAAACATACCAAAGATAAGCCTCCGAGAAACGGAGCTTCCTAATACGTTGAATCGTGATCCTAAGAACGAGGATCAACAACCGACTGCACGCGACCCGCCCGGCCCGTGATCGTGCCTTACCCGCACCCTAGTGATACAACATCGAGTAAATCAGTGAAATAAAACTTAAACATGAAACAAGATATATGATCATAAACAAAGCAACCAAACGGTCACCTTCCAATAATATATATATACAAGTCTTTCAAACGCAGCTTATCCCTTTTACAAACCCCGCCCACAACAAGATTACATGCACTCTAAGAGTTTTATACAACATGACGACGACAGGGCCGCCATACCCCGAATGTACAAGGACCTACAACTCGGGTAACATACCAAAGATAAGCCTCGGAGAAACGGAGCTTCCAACGCCGAACGATGATCCAAAGAGCGAGGATCGCGAATCGATGTACCTCTACTGCGGATGAACGCAGCCTCAAGGAGGTCAAGATAACAGTACCAAGTATGTGAAATCGAAAATATCAGAAATGAAATCATAACGCTTATATAGAAAACAGAGACATGTATGATAACAAAACTACGATTCACAACATAAAAGTAGTCATGTCAAGTCGTGACTCACGCCTCAAGTCATCACTCAAATATAACCCGAATTTAACGCACAACGACCGCATGCCCCGTCTCACCTCGGTATAAGCATGGCCATGGAACCATCCCAATGGAAACATACGTGGGCCACCCATCGTGTCGGTATGTCCAAAGGAAATATCCAGATAACAATCGAAATGGAAGCATACTCGGGCCACCCATCGTGTCGGTATGTCCAAAGCGAATAACAAGATAATAATCAAAATGGAAGCATACTCGTGGCCACCCATCGCGGTCGAGATGTCCAAGAAGGAAACAACAAGACAGCAATCTCAATGGAACCATACCCGTGCGCCACGCATCGTGTCAGTATGTCCAAAAGGAAACAACTAGACATCAATCAAAATGGAACCATACCCGTGCGCCACGATCGTGTCGAGATGTCCAAAGCGATTAGCATAAATAACTCTATCAGCGAGGCATCTGCGGAATTCTCTCCGCCATCGCCGCACGCCGGTAAGTTCTCAACGGATAGCCGACCTCCAACGAGGCGCGGTAACGAAGATACAACACTTGCACAACAAAGGCTATCACAACAAGCATAGGCAAGTTCAACAAATTCATAGACTTATATTTTATTACAACAAATCCGGGTTTTAACCCCAAAGTACTACATACATTAACTCTTTTTAAATGATCCGTTCCTTTTACAAAAGTCACATAATACCCGTAGTATAAAAATAGAGTGACTATCTTTTTAAGTAAACCAAAATACTTCCCTTTGTAAAATCAAGTAACAACATTATTTTCCAAACGTTCAAGTTGCCTAATTTCAAATGCTCAAGTTCCTCATTTTAGAAAGGTTTCATAACTCGTAGTCTTAATCCCTTTTAAAACCATTGAGTAACATATGTCTTGAGTCGTTTATTCTTGTTTATAACAATCTTGCTACAGCAGCCATGATCTAGGAAATGTAATACAATTTTGTCTTATCTTAGCTTCTATGCAGATGGTGGTTTCTACAGGTTTTAATAAAAATTATCCATTCACAATACATTTTCCTTTATTAGCGCATTGTGGTTTGTTCGACACTTATTCTCATTTCCGAAATCAGTAAAACATTATTCTTTTTAAAACCAAGTACTCATTACTCACGAATGAGGTTTCACAACATTTTTAACAAAATGTTATATAACAAGTCAAATAAGTTAAGTCTCTTATCTTACAAGATCAAGTCTCTTAACTTCTACAATCAATAAACCATTCTTTTACCCACATAGAGTCGTTATAACTAACTTTCCATAAAGCTATCATAACACCCTATGTTTTGAACCAACCAACTCATTTAACACACGTATGCGTCATCGCACTACATAGTTTACAAAACATCATGCTAGCGAGGATAGGAAGAGGTTCACATACCTCGCGACGATTATCGACGATAAGCAAACGCTCCACAAGATCAGAATCGGCTAGCCTTTTCCACTCTTCAAGTAGAATACGCTACTCGTAGTACTTCCACCCATATAGGCCACAAACGTCTATTAACATCTAAACGCATGCCCATATTCTACGTAAAAATTCGCGACTCTCCCGCAACCGCGTAGAAATCTCCTCTCTATCGAGGCCGCTACCAAGCCAACCAGGGGGTTATACGCCTAACCTGACGTACACAATTCTACTACACAAGAATACTACAAGCCATCAGAAATACGATCCTATGTAATTACTGTCGATTCTCTTCTTTATTATTCAGGCTTAAGTCAAAAGACATTGCCGCAAAGCTATGTTCAGTTCTATATATAGTATACTTCAACTATATAATCCAACCACATGTAATTTCCAATTACAATAAGGGGACAAGAATATTACCTCGATAAGCCTAAAATTATCCAAGTTAAAAGTCGATCCTGAGCAAGGTTTAGCTCCTACTCCGTGCGCTCCAATCTGCTCCAAACAACCCTTAGAAGTTCTACACAACTTCTTCTATATACTTCAACTCGCTATTCAGATTTTCTTAGGGTTTCGATTTGAGACTAAAAGGACAAAAGGTAGTATTTCCGGGCTCTACGTATAGAGGTAACTTTGGAATACTACAAGGTATAAGGCTAAGGTATTTTGGGCATTATAACAATACTTGGAGAAGTATTTCAATACCACAAGGGAGGGGGTATATTTCTCGAAACAACTAGGCTAGGGGGGGTACCCCTCGGCTAGAACACTACCAAGGGGTGGCTCTCGCCAAGGGCTCACAAAGGGGGAGAGGCTTTGGACGACACAACAAGAAGAGGGGAGGGAGATTTCAAGACTTAGAATGAATTGAGGGATGAAGAAAAAGCTTCAAGCAAGGGGGGGTATTTATAGGGACACCAATGGACAAGATCAAGCCATGTGGGGGGCAAGTGGATGGCCAAGATTGGCACAAGTGCACCCTATCCTACTCCTCAAATCCCTCACAAAACAAAGACCCATGAAATAGGCCTTAAAATCCTCCAAGCCGTGGCCCTCTTTACCGTCCAATGAGGGTGACAAGTGTCACCCTCCGTTGAATCCAAAAATGTTAGTCAGCCGGAAAAATCCGCAAAAATACTAAGCGACATAGCGGAATTTTCCTTCGAAGTTCAGTAAAACGTTTCGTCGAAAAACGATTCTTTACGGGGGTTGTGCACAAAATTTCGAAACTAGCCAAACTTTAAGTCTCAAATTGTCGTACGTACGTCCTTACGTATATACTCTGGAAATACGGGGTATAACAGTACCTCTACCTTGTTACACCCCGTATTTACAGGACATGTTTTAAGAACGTACGTAAGAACTCACAAGTGTAAGATTTGAGGCTTGTAAATTTATCGGAATTATGAAATTGTCGGAAAACATTTTATTGTGACGAATGGGAGGGCGACACGTGTCACCCCCCCTTAGCAATGCCTTGGACGAAATGGCATGGCCAATATGGTCATTTACCATAAGTCTTCTATGGCTAAGTCTTGCAACTTGTAGCATGAGAACATTGACTAAGTCAAAGGACCCACTTAAGCCTTGATATTTCATAAGACAAAATCCTAACCACCCATTTGTTTGTAGCATGACCCTCCAATACACTATATATTATACTAGTAGCAAGAGAGGACTTAACAGTTAGCAAAAATTTCACAAATTTTGAAGAACACACTAGGCTTGCTCTCGGGTTTGCTAAGCTCTCACACAAAATTTTTTTGTTTGTTATCCATTAAGCCCCACACTTTAAACCAAGGTTCATAAGGGTTTTGTAAGTGTATCTCAATAGAAAAATCCCGAAAAAAGAGAGTTTTCGTATTAGTCGCAAAGTGAAAACCTAGTGACTTTCTAGGTTTTGGATTGGAGGTTTGAAGGAAATTGTTGGTGTTGTTCTAAGGGTTTCAAGGAGCGGATTGAGGTGTCTTGAAGAGGCTCTAGGTTGCTAAGGAGCAACTTCGGTTTTTGAAGATTGGATTACAATTCGTTGAGGTATAATCTTGTTCTTTGAAAGTGTTACAAGATTATTTATATTGTTGATTAGCTTTACTTGTTGCTAGCATGAAGTATATGGGTTAAAGTTTATAAGGATTATAGATTGATTGTAGCCTTGGAAGTTGAAATGTAATGTAAGTCACGTTATGTTGGAATACAATTTGATCGTTATTAGAAATCGCATGTTACTTACTTAAAGATTATGGTTGTTATAATCAACGCGACTTGATAGCATGTTATGCTACCAATTTGGATTGAAATGGAAATTGGATAAGAATTGGTATTGTTGAACTCAAAGTGGCCGAATTTGTACTTATAGTTTGTAATAGTTTGTTAATTATTTGTATTGGACTACCTTATAGATTGTGGTGAGCCAATGGGGCTGTTTGGTTATTGTATTCGGCCTTGAAAAAGGTGGCAAAGTTAGTAATAACAAAGGAGGTCTTTGTCCGATTTTCCGTAGAATTTAGCGACTTAGCACCTAGAATATTCTACGATGAAGTAAGAGGTTAATGGACGTTTTGTGACCATTTTAGGTTGAAGTACTTTGGAGCCTTTTTGCAACTTGTCGCTAGTCGTCGCGGTATGTGAACCTCTTCTTTCTTTGGCATGATCCTACGTATGAAATATCCATGTGATAATATTTCAAGATTCCTTCTACTCTTAGAAGTTAAGAAGTATTTACATTGTTGATTCTAAATTAAGAGCGTTTAAATTGTCCTAAGTCCTTACTAGGTCTTATGGGAGGCGTTAGTAAGAATGGTTAGGAAATTTTGAGATTGGATTTAAAGGCTATGTGCCTTGATTTGTTTAAAGTAAGTAAGTGGATTTTATGTTGAAAATGACTTGAAGTTATATGATTTTAAGGGAATAAAATTACTTGGTTTTGGAAGGTATGGAACTTTATACTTTTTGTATAAGTAATTGGGCTTGAAAGGAAGTATGTTATGAAGTTTTAAGACTAAGAACTTTGATTGTCTTTTAAGGATTATGAAGTTGTTTGATATGATTCTTTTTAAGTATGTATGTATGTAGTATCTTTGGATCCAGTTTTCCTAAGTGTTGTAAGAATAAAAGTGTCTTAAGTTCTCTAAAATGAAAGGTTGTTATAACAGCTTTATGGGAAGTTGTTATGACGACTTAAGAAGAAGTAATAAGACGGTTTAAAATGTTATGTAAGGAAAAATCACACTGAGCCTACAAATAGGTAGGATTATGTTATGAAATACAGAGCCTACAAATAGGCGAATTACGTTATGAGATACACTGACCCTACACATAGGCCGGATTACGCCATATTACCCCGAGCCTACACATAGGCCGGGTTACGTCATCTTACACCGAGCTCCACAGGCGGGCCGGCTTATGCTACATGATTCCACATTACACCGAGCCCCACAGGCGGGCCGAATTATGTCACATGATTCATCAGTACACCGTGTCCCGCAAATGGGCCGGATTATGTTATGTAAGATATGCAAGTTATGTGAAAAAGATGGATTAAACTCTTAAGTATGTATGTAAGAATATGTTGTTAAATTTTATTGAAAGGAAAGGAACTAATATATGATTGATTTGAGGAGTTAAAGGACATTCTTTTATACATATATGATTTGGTTATTGCATTTTATTTCTGCTCCATACTCTGCACTGTTATTATCGACTTTCCGAAGCTGCGTTCATGCCCGCAGTGATAGTACACAGTTGGTGATCCTTGCTCTTAAGATCTCTGTTCGATTTTTGGAAAGAAGCCCTTTCACTCGGAGGCTTATCTTTTAGTGCAGTTTCCGATGTGGTAGACTTATGTACATTCAGGGTATGGCGGCCCCATCCCGCCAGCTTGTAATTCTTAGAGGTCTGTAGTTACATATTGTGGGTTGGTTTGTAAAAGGAAAGGGATGTGACTGCTGTTGTTATGTATATGTGTCCAGGAAGGTAGCCTTATCGGCTAACCTGTGGTTTAGTTTCTCGATATTTTATTTTATAAGTTTCATGTATGTTCCGCTGCTATTCTCTGATGTATACCTGAACAGGGTGCCCAGGTAGGGCACCAGTCGCGGGCCCGGGGTCGGGTCGTGACAAAAGTGGTATCAGAGCAGTTAGTCCTCGGAAGGTGTCTACAGACCGTGTCTAGTAGAGTCTTGATTATCGGTGTGTTGTGCACCACATCTATAATCAGGAGGCTGCAGGACATTTAGGATTTGTTTCCATTCTTCTCACTCTGAGATCGTGCAGTAGAGCTGTATTAATAGGTTGATCCGTCTCTGACGTATTCTTATGTATGTGAATCAGCTATGCCTCCACGGAAGGCGACCAGGGCCCAGAAGGGCAAGGCAGCAGCAGGAACTGCCAGTGGTGCGCAGAGAGTTACCAGGAGTCGGGCACAGACTATGCCTGAGGTAGTAGGCGGGTCGGCGAGTTCAGCCACGCCGGCAGTATTAGAGGAGCCGAGAGCGGCAGTAGCTCCAGAGGTTCCGGTACCCGAGCCCCCAGTTCCGCAGCCGGGGGCAGAATTTAGAGATTATGGAGAGCAGATCAGGCTTTTGACTAGCATAGTGGTAGGGAAGCGCCGTCAGGAGCAGGTAGCTAACCCTAGAGCCGACAGTTTGAGGATTCGGGACTTTCTGGGTTGTAGTCCACCCGAGTTTTATGGTTCGAGATCTGAGGATGATCCCCAAGAGTTTGTTCGGCAGCTACAGCGGACTATGCAGGTGCTTAGGGCCTCGGAGTCAGAATCAGTTGTGTTAGCTTCTTACCGGTTACGCGATATTGCGTTGAACTGGTTTGAGTCTTGGGAGCTGTCGAGAGGGGTGGGTGCTCGTCCAGCGGTTTGGGATGAGTTCACAAAGGCCTTTCTTGGTCACTTTTTGCCTCCTGAGATGAGGAGAGCCCGTGTTGATAGGTTCTTATCATTGAGGCAGAATGGGAGGACCATCAGGGAGTACAACCTAGAGTTTGACTCGTTGGCTAGGTATGCGCACACTATTGTGGCTAACATGACCGATAGAGTCCATCGCTATGTTATGGGACTAGACCGTTATATGATCACTGCTTGCCTGGGAGTGGCCCTTCAGCCAGGAATGGATATTGCCAGGATGCAGACATATGCACAGGGGATTGAGGACAGGGAGAGAGAGGACCGACCAGACCAAGGCCAGCCCAAGAGGGCCAAGACGGCAGGGGTTCAGGGTGATTTTCGAGACGGAGAGCCTCAGCAGCAGGCTAGGTCTACAGTTCAGCCGGCACAGAGTGCTCCTTCCCAGTTTTCTGGTGGGAGGTTAGATCAGCCGGGTAATCCGGGAGCCGGTCAGAGCTCCAGGGCTTCGGATTCGTATACACACATGGGTTCTAGGCAGTCGGGGCCCCTCTTCCCTCAGTGTTCACAGTGTGGCCGGCATCACCATGGGGAATGTCGTCGTGCTACTGCTGCCTATTTTACCTGTGGCCGTCAGGGCCATATGTTGAGGGATTGTCCTAGTAGGAGAGTTGCAGGAGGGATAGAAAAGTCTACCGGATCGGGCCATGGGTTCTTCGCCTTGAGCTAGGCAAAGATGTTCATACACCTACAGCCGTGGCGGTCGTGGTGGAAGTTCCCGCTTTAGCGGTCCTTTGAACCGCCTATATGAATTCAGGTATATCTTCGGCCCTTTACAGATTTGTATGCATGATAAGGTTATTTTATGTTTAAGTATCAGGAACGGATAATATTGAAATTATGTACGTATGCTAGAAGTAAGTTGGAAGTACGAAAAGATAATCTTTTTAGACCTTGAATGTGAGTATATAGTGATGATGCACACTATGGATTGTTTCCTCGTTTGGTTTGTGATGGATAAATATGCAAGTGCGGTATATTAGGGCCATATGTGGCATAATTAGGTTTTGCTAAGTGCAAGTTTATGAGACTATGCCAAGGAATGATAGATTGAGCTCCGAAAGAACATTCGGGGACGAATGTTTCTAAGGGGGGAAGAATGTTACACCCCGTATTTACAGGACATGTTTTAAGAACGTACGTAAGAACTCACAAGTGTAAGATTTGAGGCTTGTAAATTTATCGGAATTATGAAATTGTCGGAAAACGTTTTATTGTGATTTAACGGGAGGCGACACGTGTCACCCCCTTAGCAATGCTCGACGAAATGGCACGCCAATATGGTCATTTACCATAAGTCTTCTATGGCTAAGTCTTGCAACTTGTAGCATGAGAACATTGACTAAGTCAAAGGACCCACTTAAGCCTTGATATTTCATAAGACAAAATCCTAACCACCCATTTGTTTGTAGCATGACCCTCCAATACACTATATATTATACTAGTAGCAAGAGAGGACTTAACACTTAGCAAAAATTTCACAAATTTTGAAGAACACACTAGGCTTGCTCTCGGGTTTGCTAAGCTCTCACACAAAATTTGTTTGTTTGTTATCCATTAAGCCCCACACTTTAAACCAAGGTTCATAAGGGTTTAGTAAGTGTATCTCAATAGAAAAATCCCGGAAAAAGAGAGTTTTCGTATTAGTCGCAAAGTGAAAACCTAGTGACTTTCTAGGTTTTGGATTGGAGGTTTGAAGGAAATTGTTGGTGTTGTTCTAAGGGTTTAAAGGAGCGGATTGAGGTGTCTTGAAGAGGCTCTAGGTTGCTAAGGATCAATTTCGGTTTTGAAGATCGATTACAATTATTGAGGTATAATCTTGTTCTTTGAAAGTATTACAAGATTATTTATATTGTTGATTAGCTTTACTTATTGCTAGCATGAAGTATATGGGTTAAAGTTTATAAGGATTATAGATCGATTGTAGCCTTGGATGTTCGAAATGTAATGTAAGTCACGTTATGTTGGAATACAATTTGATCGTTATTAGAAATCGTCGCATGTTACTTACTTAAAGATTATGGTTGTTATAATCAACGCGACTTGATAGCATGTTATGCTACCAATTTGGATGGAAATGGAAATTGATAAGAATTGGTATTGTTGAACTCAAAGTGGCGAATTTGTACTTATAGTTTGTAATAGTTTGTTAATTATTTGTATCGACTACCTTATAGATTGGCGAGCCAATTGGGACTGTTTGGTTATTGTATTCGCCTTGAAAAAGGTGGCAAAGTTAGTAATAACAAAGGAGGTGTTGTCCGATTTTCCGTAGAATTTAGCGACTTAGCACCTAGAATATTCTACGATGAAGTAAGAGGTTAATGGACGCTTTGTGACCATTTTAGGTCAAGTACTTTGGAGCCTTTTGCAACTTGTCTCTAGTCGTCGCGAGGTATGTGAACCTCTTCTTTCTTTGGCATGATCCTACGTATGAAATATCCATGTGATAATATTTCAAGATTCCTTCTACTCTTAGAAGTTAAGTATTTACATTGTTGATTCTAAATTAAGAGTACGCTTTAAATTGTCCTAAGTCCTTACTAGGTCTTATGAGACGTTGGTAAGAATGGTTAGGAAATTTTGAGATTGGATTTAAAGGCTATGTGCCTTGATTTGTTTAAAGTAAGTAAGTGGATTTTATGTTCAAAATGACTCAAGTTATATGATTTTAAGGAATAAAATTACTTGGTTTTGGAAGGTATGGAACTTTATACTTTTTTGTATAAGTAATCGGGCTTGAAAGGAAGTATGTTATGAAGTTTTAAGACTAAGAACTTTGATTGTCTTTTAAGGATTATGAAGTTGTCGATATGATTCTTTTTAAGTATGTATGTACGTAGTATCTTTGGATCCGCTTTTCCTAAGTGTTGTAAGAATAAAAGTGTCTTAAGTTCTCTAAAATGAAAGGTTGTTATAACAGTTTTATGGGAAGTTGTTATGACGACTTAAGAAGAAGTAATAAGACGGTTTAAAATGTTATGTAAGGAAAAATCACACTGAGCCTACAAATAGGCCGGATTATGTTATGAAATACACCGAGCCTACAAATAGGCCGAATTACGTTATGAGATACACCGAGCCTACACATAGGCCGGATTACGCCATATTACCCCGAGCCTACACATAGGCCGGGTTACGTCATCTTACACCGAGCTCCACAGGCGGGCCGGCTTATGCTACATGATTCCACATTACACCGAGCCCCACAGGCGGGCCGGATTATGTCACATGATTCATCAGTATACCGTGTCCCGCAAATGGGCCGGATTATGTTATGTAAGATATGCAAGTTATGTGAAAAAGACTGGATTAAACTCTTAAGTATGTATGTAAGAATATGTTGTTAAATTTTATTGAAAGAAGGAAAGGAACGGTTAATATATGATTGATTTCAGGAGTTAAAAGGACATTCTTTTATACATATATGATTTGGTTATTGCATTTTATTTCTGTTCCATACTTGCACTGTTGTAATCGACTTCTTCGGGCTGCTCATGCCCGCAGTGATAGGTACACATGTTGGTGATCCTTGCTCTTAGGATCTCTGCTCGCTTTTGGAAAGAAGCCTCTTTCACTCCGAGGCTTATCTTTGGTACGGCTTCCGATGTAGTAGACTTATGTACATTCAGGGTATGGCATGGCCCCGTCCCGCCGCAGCTTGTAATTCTTAGAGGTCCGTAGTTACATATTGTGGTCGGTTTGTAAAAGGAAAGGGATGTGACCGTTGTTATGTATATGTATATGTGTTCAGAAGGTAGCCTTATCGCTAACTCGTGGTTTAATTTCTCGATATTTTATTTTATAAGTTTCATGTATGTTCCGCCGCTATTCTCTCGATGTATACTGAAGGGTGCCTGTGTAGGGCACCGGGCCATGCCCGGTCGGGTCGTGACAAGCGCATGAACGCAGCTTCAAGGAGGTCAAGACAACAGTACCAAGTATGTGAAATCGAAAATATCAGAAACGAAATCATAATACTAAATAAAACAGAGATGTATGATAACCAAACTACGCTTCACGACATAAAAGCAATATGTCAAAGCAGGACTCACGCCTCAAAGTCATCACTCAAATATAACTAAGGGTTTCACGCCCACAATATCAATCATGCCCGCATCACGCCACATGCCCCTAATTTCCATCTGTAGACATGTACGATGCAATAATGATATCGTAATCAACCCCGCCAGACGGCCACATGCCCCTAATTCTTCATCGGTGCGCATGTCCATGTAACAACAATAACAATATATCGTAATCAACCCCGCCAGATGGCCACATGCCCTAATTCTTCATCGGTGCGTATACATGTCCATGTAACAACAATAACAATATACCGTGATTAACTCCGCCAGACGGCCGCACGCCCCTAATTCTTCATCGTGCGCATACGTCCATGTAACAACAATAACAATATATCGGGTGATTAACCCACCGCATGGCCGCATGCCCTAATTCTTCATCGCGTATACGTCCATGTAACAACGATAACAATATACCGTGATTAACCCGCCATGGTCGCACGCCTCTAATTCTTCATCGGTGCGCATATGTCCATGTAACAACGATAAAAATATACCGGGTTTTTAACCCGCCGCATGGCCGCATGCCCTCGAATTCTTCATCTGCGTACATGTCCATGTAACAACGATAACAATATACCGCCTCCATCAAGAGACGCCAGAGCATAGAATACAACTTTTACACAACAAGGCTATCACAAGCAAGCACAAGCAAATTACCATACTTCAATTCTCTTACAAATATCCATTCTTTCACAAGAAGTCACCTGATACCAACACTCGTAGTATCCAAAACAGAGTAACTATTATTTTAAGTAAACCAAAATAATTTCCCTTTTTAAAGACAAGTAACACCATTCTTTTTCAAAAGTTCAAGTTTGCCTAATTTCAAATACTCAAGTCTCTTATTTTCGAAAGGTTTCGTAGTTCATAGTCTTAATCACTTAATAACATAATTCTCTTTTAAAACAATTTGAGTAACATATGCCTTATGTATGAGTAGGTTATTCTTGTTTATATCAATCTTATTAAAGCAGTCATGATCTAGAAAATGTAATACAATTTTGTCTTATCTTAGCTTCTATGCAGATGGAGGTTTCTACTGGTTTTAATAATAATTACTTAGTCAATACATTTTCCTTTATTAACGCTGCAGTGGTTTGTTCGATACTTGTTCTCATTTCCGAAATCAATATAACATTATTCTTTTTAAAACCCAATTACCCATTTCTCATTAAAGCGGTTTCACAACTTTTTAACACAACCCAAGTCCTTATTATTTCACATCAAGTCTTTTATCTTTTAAAAACCACAAACCATTTCTTTGCCCACATAAAGTTGTTATAACAAACTTCCCATAAAGCCGTTATAACACTTTATGTTTTAAATCAACCAAATTCATTTAACACATGTACGTCTACCGTACTACATAGTTCACAACATATCATGCTAGAAAAGATAGGAAGAGGTTCACATACCTCGCGACGATTATCGACAATTAGCAAAATGCTCCAAGTACTACAACCTTGCTAGCCTTTTCCACCCTTCAAGTAGAATACGCTACTCGTAGTACTTCCACCTATAATGGCCATAAAACGCCTATTAACTTCTAGTTCTCTTCGTAGAATATTTCTACGGAAAATTTGGCAGCACCTCCCCCTCCGCTATCACAAAAATCTCCTCCCCTATCAAGGCCCGCTACCAGGCCAACAACCTGTTACACCCCGTAGTTCAGGTCATGCGCATGAGAGCGTACGAAAGCATGTAAGACTTAAAATTTTCAAAAGATAGGTTGACGGATTGTTCCGGATGGGTTTTAGTCAACTTTGAGGCGGTTTATGACCCGCATATCGAGAGTTCCTAAGTGTTTCAAAGGCTCAGGCGATTTCGTTGAGTCTAGATTCCAACTCAACCAACAGCTCGATAGACGCTGGAGTATAAAGTTGGAGTTACAAGTTCGCGCAGACGATAGAAATGCGTTTCGTGCAAAGGCAACAGTCGCGCGCCGGCCGCAGGGCCGCGCGGCAAGATCGAGGGTCGCTGGTCGCAGTACGCGCCGGAAGTTCGCAGGTGCGGAGGTTTCAGTGGCCGCGCCGAGGCGGATTTTGGGCGGAAAACTTAGGAAAATCGATTTTCTTTAAAAGGCCATGAGGTGACAAGTGTCCCCATCCGATTTTTCTTACATGCCTTATATTGACCAACTCGAAGACTTGGTCATCTTTCAAACCCCTCTCTCTAAATTAGCTCACTTCTCTCTAAAATTCCAAGGGTAATTCAAAGCCTAAGAAAATCTGAAAAGTTAAGGACAAGAAGGAAGCTTGTGGCTAGCTTGTAGGAGTTGTGGTGGTGGTGTTCTTGGAAATGAGTCTAGCAAAGTTGTTGGAATAATTTTGGCTAAAGCTCTAAAGGTAACATTTCTTCTCTCAGAGCTAGTTATTGTGTCGCATGTGAAGGAGAAGGGATTTGTAGTAGTAAATAGTGCTCTTAGATTCATTGCATGTAAGAAATATGGGTCGATATGAAAGAATTGGTTAAGAAGATTATGTGAGCATGTTGTAGCCTAAAAACTACCTTAGACTTGTTAAGTTAGTGCTTTAATTGTGGGCAGAATTTTACACACCCAAGTTTAGGTGTGTAATCCCCTTTGAAATGTTTGGATTGTTGAGCCTTAAACGTGGCATTTGGATGTTGAATTCGCCTTGAGAAAGGTGGCAAAGATGTAGAAACAAAGGAAATGCTGCCCAATTTTCCATAGAATTTAGTGACTTTGAACTTAGATTATTTCTACATTGAAATTAGAGGTTAATAAACGTATCATGGTTATTATAGGTTGGCATATTACTTGAGGTAGTTTGAGCTAGCAAGTGGATTGACCAAGAGGTATGTGGAAACTTTCTTATCTCTCGAGCATGAGTAGTTATAACTATATAGTACGGTAGACGCACGTGTTTTGAATGAAGTAAATCCTTTTGTTATACTTGACTTGTTTTAAGAAAATGTCTAAGTTGGTCAAGTTAAGTAGTTAACCCGCTTGTTCTTAAGGAGTGGTTTATCCTAAATAAGGTAGACAAGAATTTCTTGACATAATGAAGTATAGAGTACTTGGTGTGAAAGTATTGAGTATTGAATTATTCTAAAAGATAAGAGACTTAAATTTTTGAGGTAAGAAACTTGTTTTCTAAAGGATAAGAGGCTTGAAGTATTTTGAAAATTGTATGAATTTGTTCAAGTATAAGTCTCTTGGTTAGTAAAAGAACGAATGGTTTATATGGAGTTATAACGGCTTTACGGGAAGTTAGTTATAACGGCCTTACGAAAGGATAATGATGTCTTAAATTTCTAAAGCACAAAGTTAGTATAACGCTTTATGGGAAGTTGGTTATAATAACTTTATGGAAGGTTATGAAAGTTGTCTATTTTGATTAATGAGCATAAGTTGTCTAGATTGTGAAAAATTGAAGTTACTTGGTTTCAAGCTTTGGAATGAGTTTTCTAAAGGTGTAGTAACTTACTTTGAAAAATAGACACGCTGATACTACAGTGTTAGTATCTTGGATTTTACATAAAACGAGGCTTAAAAGAATGTACCTACATAGTACTTTGGCTTGTTTAATTGAGAATTATTCTACGTGTGCCTTGATAAGTACTTTGGCTTGCTTAAATAAGAATTCTCTCGTTTACGTGAAAAGAAGGCATGGTAATTGTCTTGGTTTATGTAAAGGCATGGTATTGCACCGAATTAAAAGCATGTAGTTATGAGTCTATTCGGGCGCATCGGTGATGGAGGATTCCACGTACGCGCCACGATGAGGGTTCGCTTTCGCCGACGAAGATATTCCATGGATTAGCTTCCACGAGGTTCATCACGCAGGTGGATCTAGTAGTTAGCCCTCGCATTGCCCCGCCAAAGACGTGATGCAGCGGTGGATCCGTAGTTGTCTTTCGCACTTGCCGCCGTGGTTAGCGGCAGCGTGATGCGTGGTGGATCTGGTGGTTAGCTCACAGATTTGCCTGGCCTGCCATGCGACGCAGGTGGATCGGTAGAGGCTATCGCACTTGCCCCGGCCACCTTCGTGATTCGTATAGTATTGTTGGTACGTGGATTCGTAGTCGGCTTTGTACTTGCCTACGGCTTGAGGACGCAGGTGGATATGGTAGCTATGCTTTCGCATTGCCTCAGACGGCTCGACGACACACGTGGGGTCTAGTGTTCATGTACTCTTAGTGTTGTTATATCATGATCGCGGCAGTGAGGAAGGAATTCCACCGCATGATTGATATTACGTACGAGACCTATGGTTATATTTGAGTGACTTAGAGGCGCGAGTCCTTGACTTGACACGGCCGCGTATATGTTGCGGTAATCGTAGTTCGTCATACATGTCTCCCGCTTTATATATGCTATTATGATTTCATTACGCATTTTCGCCACATACTTGGTACCGCTGTAACGACTTATTCGGGTCGCTCACGCCGCAGTCGAGATACGAGCTTTGTCGATCCGCACTCTAAGGATCACCGCTCATTTCGAAAGCTCCATCTCTCCTGAGGCTTTGTCTTTTGGTATGATTCTCGAGGTTATAGACTTTGTACATTCAGGGGGTATGGCGGGGCCCTGTCCCGCCACAGTTGTTATTCCTAGAGGTCTGTAGTCACGTTTGTGGTTTGGGGTTGTAATAATAAGTTGTACTTCTGATTAAGTATGTTTTGTTTTTGGAAGGAAGCCTTATCGGCTGGCCAGCGATGTTTACCTTTTTATAAGTTATGTGTTATGTATGTTCCGCTGCTATTCTCTCGACGTGTACTGATGTGGTGCCCCGATAGGGCACTCGCGCCCGGTCGGGTCGTGACACAACCCCTCAGGATTACACGCCTAACCTGACGTGTTCAATTCTACTTCACAGAATACATAAGTCTCATCAGAATACACCATATGTAATTACAGTTCAATTTTCTTCTTTAATATCCAATCTATATATAGTATACTCAACTATACATAACTACAACATGTAATTTCCAATTACAATAGGGGGATAAAGATCATTACCTCGATAAGCCCAAAATTATCCAAGATTATATGTCGATCCTGAGCATCGTTTAGCTCCTAATCTGTACGCTCAAAACCGATCCAAGAAACCCTTAGAAGTTTCTAATAACTTCTCTTAAACACTTCAACTCCAATAAGTGAAGTACACTTAGGCTAAACTTCAGGCAACTCGCCAAGAGGTGTATCTAGGCTAAGGGTGTGAAATCTTTTCTAACCTTTGGTTACTAGTCTTCCTAATACACTAAGGAAGAACACTTAAGACTTTAAGAATTTTTGGACAAAGTTTGGTGGGAGGTGTGTGGACGAGAACTTCATCAAAGGGAGGGAGTATTTTTGCCTTGGAATTTCTCATGTGGACGAAGAAGTCTTGCAACTTAAGTGGGTATTTATAGACATTCAAGGGCTAGGATTAAAGCTGTGTTGTCTAGATTGAGCCATGTGTGCTGGGTCCCACTTATCCATCTACTACACAAAATATCTTCAAGACTTTGACCAAATGTTTTTGGCCTTACATGTAAAAATGTGCCAACCAAACCCATCATTTTCGCTCAACCGTGTCACCTAGTGGTGACACATGTCGCCTCCTATTGGTCCAAAATATTTCACCTTCCAAAATATCCGTAAAAATAAAGTGGGCCCCACAAACCGTAAATTCCTCCCGCTACCAATTCCGGATAAATAATTCCATAATTTTAATTAATCCAAAAGTCCGAGTACCAAACTGGGAATCCAATTCCCATTAGCTAACCTTTTTCCTTCACAAAATCCGAAACTTTTCCGTTTAAAAATCACATCTTTCTTTCTTTCCAAATTTATCGTCAGATTCTCGCACGCACGCCTTCACATACATACCCGAACTACGGTGCAACATTCTTCCTTAGAAACATTCGCCCAATGTTCCTTCTAAGTCTCCAAACGCATACGCCGCGCAGATAGTCTTCACTACTATACTTACGAAACCAACTATGCCCCATATTGCCATAATAAAATCATACGCCAAACCCAAATCCAAGCCAACGAGGAATCACCTCAAGGTGTAAAACAACACCAACTCTCGCCTCGTCCAAAGGATACTCCCGCCGCACATTCACTTCACAAAAATGATCACTTCTATCTCTAACATGTTCACTTCTTTCCTTACTGTCGCACTCTTCTCGAACACTCGAACTCTTTCTAGTACACGCACCATACTTCCATCACTTCGCTTCAAAATCTCGAGTCACTACTCCAAACTTGGTCATCTTACTAGCCTCGACTTTTCTTCAAGGCCATTCCCGCCTTCACGATCCGATTCTGGTCGAACACGCCCACGAACTCATACATTGTTACCTAAACTGGGTCTTGCACTCGTGATCCTACCACCGGCGACCACCTCGAATCGACCCCACCTTATTCCGGCCACGGTTGACCCGCGAACGGTCCTCAACTCGACCCATAATCGCACTGCACTCTTGTTCCCCGATCCGAACAATCTTACCTATTCAAGTCCCGGCTACCACTTTCATCTTACACAACCCAAGGAATCATCCCACAATATATTTCACGATACCACGATTTCAACAAAGACCAAACGTAAAATCTTTTACTCAAGGCGGCCTTACATCTAAGGTCTCAACTTGTTATAATATTCTACGGCTTATAATTTCCCTATCCCTAAGCTTACCTTTTCAACTAACCATGTTCTCTAGATCACAATTTTTACACAATGCTATCCAAACATAACACTCAACATAAAATCATCATATCACGCATACAAATCTCTAGAGGTTAAGTATATACCAGAACTACCGCTTACTCTAATCACACCCCGCCGCAGGCGCATACAGCGGCGTGATGAACCAACCACCGATCCCGGGCGTCGAGTCGTAATATCCATGCTACCCTCGGCCTGACAGCCGCAAATGGCCCCGACGGCCGCGAAATATAATGTGCCCTCGGCAAGACGACACTCCCAAAATGGGGTCTACCACATCGACCGCACCGAGGCTCGGGTGGCTTCATCCGCCAAAGACCCCAACTCCCCGAAACTCAACCTCGAGCCCCGACCGCCCCGAGTATCCCGAAGCCTCAAGACCGCGGAGGACCACCAGATCGGCGAAGGCGCATAACTAGCTCGGCCGAGGTGGTCCGCCGAAGTCACCAAAGGACTTCGCTGCTCGCCCTCTTCGCCGATCTCGGCCATTCCGCCGACCTCTCCGCTCCTCACATCCAAGTGCATAAGATCGCATGCGGCAATGCCCATGCTCGATGAAGAGCTACACCAACAAGCTCGCTAAGTAGTCATCGAGCCCGACGACGTAGCCGTGTACTCGGCCCTCCATATCGCCTACTAACGCGGGACATACCGAGCCAATGAGTCAAACTCACATTGTACTCCCGAACCGCACGCCCGGCCGCTTTAACGCCAAAAATCTGTTTACCGAGCCCTCTCATCCGCGAGGCAAGAAATGTAAGAAACGCCCGAGAACTCGCCCCATACACCGGAAGTGTGTAATCTCCCTAACAGCTCCCACGAATCAAACTACCGATCGCAGATCACGCACGATGTGAACCTAAGACCACCGACTGCCTCCAAGCCCGATCACTTACGATCCGGTCAGAATCGCTTGATGAACTCTCGCGATCATCCTCGTGCCTCACCCGTAGTACTGGGCGCTACAACTCAAAAGTCCCGTAGCCTCAAACTATCCGATCTCGTGAACCACGGTGCTATCGAATCGCCGCGGCCCAAATTTATCCTCATGTTCGCCACAATCTCGCCAATAATCGCCATCTCCTTGTAACCCATCTTCTCGCCTGTGTCATGGACCTGAGGCTTAGGTACCGTGGTCTCAGAGCCATCGCCGCTCTACTCGCAGCCTCCTTCACGCTTTGCCCTTCTCGGGCCCCGATTGCTCGCGGAGGCATAATCGTAAAATGAAATACGCCGAGGGTCCAACTTATAACACGCCTCTAAGACACGATCTAGAGTGAGAAGAATGGAAACCAATCCTAAATGTCTCGCAGCCTCCCGACATAGATGTGGTGCACAACACACCGATAATCAAGACTCTACTAGACACTGCCTATAGACACTTTCCGAGGACTAATCGCTCGATACCACTTTTGTCACGACCCGACTGCCCGCGATCGTGCCTTACCCCGGCACCCTAGTGATACTACATCGAGAAAATCAGCTAAATAAAACTTAAACAGAATCAAGATACAACATAAGAAAACAAAGCAACTAAAACGGCCACCTTCATGTATATACATACAACCAACAAGCCATAATCCTTTACAAACCCTGCCCACAACAGTACTACAGACTTCTAAGATTTTTACAACAACTATGACGGGACAGGGCCCCGCCATACCCCTGAATGTACAAAAACTTACAAACTCGGGGAAACATACCAAAGATAAGCCTCCGAAGAAACGGAGCTTCCAAATACGCTGAACTGTGATCCTAAGAACGAGGATCAACAACCGACGCACTTCTACCGCAGATGAACGCAGCCTCAAGCGAGGTCAAGACAACAGTACCAAGTATGTGAAATCAAAATATCAGAACGTAAATCATAACAAATAAATAAAACAGAGATGTATGATAACCAAACTACGCTCACTTACATAAAAGAAATATGTCAAAGCAAGGACTCACGCCTCAAAGTCATCACCAAATATAACCAAGCGGTCTCACGCCCACAATATTAATCATGCCCGCATCACGCCACATGCCCCGAAATTCTCCATCGGTGTAGACATGTCCGTGGATGCAATAACAAGATACCGTAATCAACCCCGCCGCATGACCACATGCCCCTAATTCTTCATCTGCGTATATGTCCATGTAACAACAATAACAATATATCGGGTGATCAACCCTGCCGCATGGCTACATGCCCCTAATTCTTCATCTGCGTATATGTCCATGTAACAACAATAACAATATATCGGTGATTAACCCGCCAGACGGGTCGCATGCCCCTAATTCTTCATCTGCATAAGTCCATGTAACAACAATAACAATATACCGTGATTAACTCCGCCGCACGGCCGCATGCCTCAAATTCTTCATCTGCGCATACGTCCATGTAACAACGATAACAATATACCGTGATTAACCCGCCGCACGGCCGCATGCCCCTAATTCTTCACGGTGCAGATATGTCCATGTAATAACGATAACAATATACCGTGATTAACCCGCGTGACAGATAGCCGCATGCCCTCGAATTCTTCATCTGCGTATACGTCCATGTAACAACGATAACAATATACCGGCCCTCCATCGAGAGACGCGGTAGCATAGAAATACAACTTTTACACAACAAGGCTATCACAAGCAAGCACAAGCAAATTACCATACTTCAATTCTCTTACAAATATCCATTCTTTCACAAGAAGTCACCTGATACCAACACTCGTAGTATCCAAAACAGAGTAACTATTATTTTAAGTAAACCAAAATAATTTCCGTTTTTAAAGACAAGTAACAACATTATTTTCCAAAAGTTCAAGTTTGCCTAATTTCAAATACTCAAGTCTCTTATTTTCAAAAGGTTTCGTAGTTCATAGTCTTAATCACTTAATAACATAATTCTCTTTTAAAACAATTTGAGTAACATATGCCTTATGTGTGAGTAGGTTATTCTTGTTTATATCAATCTTATTAAAGCAGCCATGATCTAGAAAATGTAATACAATTTTGTCTTATCTTAGCTTCTATGCAGATGGAGTGTCACGCCCCGAACCCCGGGCCCATGACTGGTGCCCTACATGGGCACCCTTCTACCTTAACAACTAAGTAAACCGCGGAAATTTAATAACACCTCAGTGTTTTTTTTTTAAAAAAACCAACATACGTACAAGGGCAAAGCCGACAAGGCTGCCATGTAATATACATAATAAAAGACACTACACTGTACATGAGTCCAATCCCACATATGAATACGCACTTAAGAGTTTTATCGAATCGCGGACGGACAAGGACCCGCCGCATCATAATCAGATAAAAGTGTTACACCGTATTTACAGGTGATACGTGTTAAGAACGCACGTAAGAACTCGCAAGTGTTAAAATTTGAGATCGTAAATTTTTTTAACTAATTATGGAATTGCCTGAAACGATTATCAGGATTTAATGGGAGGCACACGCGTCACCCCCTTATGTTGTCTTCGACGAATCAAGAACGGGCACAATGGTCATTTGACCTTGGTCGATGATTTAGTCTTGCAAGTAGTAGCACGAGTAAATTGACTAAGTCAATGACCCCACTTAGTCTTGATATTTAGCTAGAGCTCATCCAAACCACCCAATTGGTTGCATCTTAACCCTCCATGTCCCTATATTTAATACTAGTAGCAAGAGATGACTTAACACTTAGCAAAATTTCACAAAATTGAAGACTACACTAATGGTGCTCTCGGGTTCACCATGGAGAAGAAAGGAAAATTTTCGCTGCTTGTTCTTTAAGCTCCACATTTTAAACCAAGGTTCTTGAGTGTTATGTAAGTGTATCTCAATAGAAAATCCCTTAAAAGGAGAGTTTTCAGAGTAGTCGCAAAGCAAAACCTAGTTGTCTTTCTAGGTTTTGTTTAAGTTTGAAGGAAAATTGTCAGTTGTTCTAAGGGTCTCAAAGAGCGGATTGAGGTGTCAAGAGGCTCTAGGTTGCTAAGGAGCAACTTCGGTTTTCAAGATTGATTACAATATGGAGGTATAATCTTGTTCTCTTAAGTGTTACAAGATTATGTAATTGTTGTTAGCCTTACATTTTTACTAGCATGAAGTATACGTGTCAAGTTTTATAAGTATTATGGATTGTTGTAGCTTAAAATCCGAAATGACATGTAAGCCATGATTAAGTCGATTACAATTTAATCGTTGTTAGAATCGCCGCATGTAATCGACTCAAGATTACGCTGTTATAATCAAACGCGACTTGATATCACGCGAGGCTACCAATTTGGATTGAAATGGAAATTGATAAGAATCGGTATTGTTGTATTCTTTACGGCCAAAATTAGACTAGTAGTTTGTTATTCATTTGTTTCGACTACCTTATAGATTGTGCGAGCCAATCGGCTGCTTGGTTATTGTATTCGACCTTGAAAAAGGTGGCAAAGTAAGTAGAAACAAAGGAGGTGTTGTCCGATTTCGTAGAATTTAGTGACTTAGCACCTGTGATATTCTACGTCAAGTAAGAGGTTAATAGACATATTGTGACCATTATAGTCAAGTACTTTGGAGCATTTTGCTACTTGTCTACATATCGCGACCATTAGAGGTAGTCAGGTGATCTACTCTATGTAGAACTTTTCCTATCTTTGAGCATGACTAGTTGCACGATGTAGTACTACAGACGATAACACCTAGATATCCTTTACTAATTTTACGAATAGCCAAGTCAGCGAGTTAGGATTAACTCACTTCTTTGGTTAATAAAGGATGTCTTGAGTTTTATTGTTAAGGGACTCAAGAGTTTTAAAGTACGTGATACTTGTTCCGCTTAAACGATAAGTCCCTCGATAGGAAATTGTTTTCGCTAAGATATAAAGTGAATATAACGGCTTTATGGGACGTTAGTTATATTTGCTTTATGGAAAGATAAATGAATTGATTTTAGTGAAAAGGCAACTTGTGTTTAAGGCATTAATTGCCTAAGGTTTTATATAAAATTAGTCACTTGTTTTCTAAAGGTTAAGAGACTAGTAGTATGTTTGAAAGGTATGAGCATTGATTTGAAAGTATTTAATACTTGGTTTCAAAAAGTAGAAGTCTCTCGTTATAAAAGGAACGTGTTGGTCTAAACCATAAAGGGTTATAACGGCTATGGGAAGTTGGTTATAACGGCTTTATGGAAGGTTAAGAGAATAGTTTTCTAATAAAGTAATCAAAGAAATAACTTGTATTAAGGAACGCAAATTGGTTTAAAGGTACCAATTGCTTAAGGTTTTAATAAAAGAAGTCACTTGATTTAGAAGCTGTATTTGTATTTCTAAAAAGGTATCAGGACTTGTCTTGAAAGGTGAATAGACTCGATACTACGTGTTAGTATCTTCGAGCTTTACATAGAAAGGAGTCTTTATAAAAGAATGTACGATGTAGTACTTTGGCTTGATAAATTGAGAATTTGTCTAAGTGTGCCTTGATAAGTACTTTGACTTGTTAAAAGAGAATTATTCTATGTATGCCTTGATTAGTACTTTGGCTTGATAAATTGAGAATTTGTCTAAGTGTGCCTTGATAAGTACTTTGACTTGTTAAAAGAGAATTATTCTACGTATGCCTTGATTAGTACTTTGGCTTGATAAATTGAGAATTTGTCTAAGTGCCTTGATAAGTACTTTGACTTGTTAAAAGAGAATTATTCTATGTATGCCTTGATTAGTCCTTTGGCTTGATAAATTGAGAATTTGTCTAAGTGTGCCTTGATAAGTACTTTGACTTGTTAAAAGAGAATTATTCTATGTATGCCTTGATTAGTACTTTGGCTTGATAAAACGAGAATTATCCTATGTGTGCCTTGATAAGTACTTTGGCTTGGTTAATTGAGAACTTGCCTATACGTACTGGTAATAGCCTTCGAGTGCAAGTATTATGTTTTATTGTTGTCGCGACTTCTGGCCATGGCCTGATGTCTCATTGTAAGTTACCGACGCATCGACGCTGACGCGATTCCACGTATGCTTCCGCTACTTGTAGTACTGGGTTAAATTCCTGATTTTTATAGACATACGGTAGTGCTTATGTCTTGTCGATGGTCGGCCGAGATAGGTAAGAGTATAAACGGCGGGCAAGCCCAAGACGCTGCACCACCTTCTCCGTGGTAAGAGTATGGCGGGTAAACCCCAAGACGCTGCACCACCCGCGATGTGGTTGATTGTCGGCCGGCCGAGATAGGGTAAGAGTATAAACGAGGGCAAGCCCCAAGACGCTGTACCACCTTCTCCGTGGTAAGAGATAAACGGCGGGCAAGCCCCAAGACGTTATACCCCGCTTACCACCTCCTCCGGTAAGAGATAAACGGCGGGCAAGCCCCAAGACGCCATACCACCTGCTTTGATTGGTATTACGGGCGTGAGACCCATGGTTATGTTTTACACTTATAGTCATGCGATGTGGGATTCCACGCGTGAGATATATGTATGTATTGCGGTACACGACAAATGAGCTGGATGCCACGCGCGCCACACGGTTATATTTTACACTTATACCGCTGCGTGACGGGTATTCCACGCACACTTTGTTATTCGTGTTATACCTCGTAGTTGCGTATGTATGTGAGGACGCACGCATTTAGAGTAGCGTAAATTTTGAAAAGAAAGAAAGACGAAGTTTTCGACTTTAAAAGTTCATGTTATTTGTGAAGAAAAAGGTTCGTTAGTGGGAATTGATTCCCGATTGGGTATTTGACTTCATAGATTATATTAGAATTTTGAGATTTTATTTTCTGAAATGGTCACGCTGGGCCCACGGAGAAATTTACTTTGTGGGCCCGCTTTGTTTTTGAGATTTCGTATTTTGATATTTTCTAAGACGAAATATTCGATGACCGGGGCGACACGTGTCACCCCACGTGGCACCGCTGGCCGAATTTACCTTGTGCACAACACCCGACAGAGTCGTCGACTAAACGCTTCACAGCTTTCAGAGAAAATTCCGGCTATGTCATTTATAATTTTTATGGATTTTTCCGTGACGAACATTCGATTAACGAGGTGACACGTGTCACCTCACATCGAAGCAAATGGTTTGGCTCGACGATTTGGGCGCCCGCGGCCTCGTTGGCCTCGCCGATCGGCTCCTCTTTGTGCCTTGCTTTGGGCTTGTTTTCAGGAGTGTTTTGTGGAGTAGGTTAGGTGCACTTGGCTTGATCTTGGCCTTACACTTGCCTTGCACTTGGCAGATTCGCCATCGGTCGCCTTTGGTTTTGCTATAAATACCCCCTTTGTGAAGACTTCATTCATCCACAAATGTTTCCAAGTCTCAAATCCTCCCCTCCTCTCGTGGCTCTCGCCCCAAGCCTCCCCTCCTCTCCTAGTGGCCTTCGCCGAGAGGTCTCCCCTCCTCAGGTGTTCCAGCCGGGTACCCCTAGCCTAGTTGTTTTCGTGATAATACCCCTTTGTCAGGGTATAGAAATACTCCCTAGTATTGTTATAATGCCCAAAATACCTTAGCCTTGTACCTTGTAGTATTCCAAAGATACCTCTTACGTAGAGTCCTGAAATACTACCTTTGTCCTTTTTAGTCTCAAACCGAAACCCTAAGGAAATCTTCATAGCTTGGTCAAGATTTGAGCAGGTTGGTTAGAACTTCTAAGGGTTGTTTGGAGTGGTTCGAGCGCACTGAGCTGAGCCAAACCTTGCTCAGATCGACATTATAACTTGATAATTTTGGGCTTATCGAGGTAATTATCTTGTTCTCTATCAGAATTGGAAATTACATGTTTGTTAGAATATATAGTTGAAGATACTATATACGGAACTATACTTAGTATTCGCAATGTCTTTTGACTTAAGCCCAAGAATAAAGTATCGAATCGAATCAGATTTACATAGGATCAGACAAAGAGACTTGTGTAGAATTGTACACGCCCTGTTAGACGTAAACCCCGGTTGGCTTTCAGCCTACTGATAGAGGAGAGTTTTACGCTGTCATGGGGTGTCGCCAATTTTCTATGTAAAGATGTAAACTTGTGTTTTGGGGTTAATAGACGCCAGACCTTTATAGTGAAAGTACTCAAGAGTAGCGTATTCTATTCGGCGAGTGGAAAGGGCCAGTGCGTTGTAGTATTGAGCATTTTGCTTATCGTCGATAAATCGTCGCGAGGTATGTGAACCTCTTCCTATCTTTTCTAGCATGATTGTTGTGAACTATGTAGTACGGTAGACGCATACGTGCTAAGTGATTTGTTGGTTTAAAACATGTGGTGTTATAATAGCTTTACGGGAAGTTAGTTATAACGACTTATGTAAGTGAAAATGGTTTATCATGTTAAGTTAAGAGACTTGATCTTATAAGATAAGAGACTTAACTTATTTGTTTTAATGTGACGTTTGTGTGAAACCTCATTCGTGAGTAATGAGTACTTGGTTTTTAAAGGGATAATGTTTTACCGATTTCGGAATCGTAACGTGGATCGATTGCACCACCGCAAATGCTAATAAAGGAAAATGTATCAATAATGACGTGTTGTATTAAAACCAAGAGAAACCTCCATCCGCATAGAAACTAAGACGAGACAAAATGATATTACATTTTCTAGATCATGGTCAGAATAAGAATGTTGTAAACAAGAATAACCTACTCTCACGCGAGACATATATTACTCAATTGTTCTAAAAGGAATCAAGTGATTAAGTTTGGGAACTATGAAACCATTTGAAAACGAAGCTTCGAGTAATCAAACTAGGCAAACCGAACTTAGGAAAAGAATGTCATATTTGATTTTGAAAAGGAATGGGTTGGTCATTCTAATACTACGTATCGTGACTTTTATGTAAGTAATGGATCTCTTTTAAAAGAACTTAACGATGTAGTACTTTGGGGTTAAAACCCTGACTTTGGTATAAATGGAAGTACTTTGAGTTGTTGTGAAACTCGCTCATGCTTGTTGTTGTGAAACTCGCCTATGCTTGTTGCGTGAAACTTGCCTATGCTTGTGATGATAGCCTTTGTTGCAAGCGTGGTATTTCGGTTACCGCGCTCTCGATAGAGGCCGCTGACTTGTCGAGAACTTCATCGACGTACGGGCATGACGGAGAATTCCACGTATGTTTCCATTTTGATTATCGCTTGTTGCTGATATCACACGGACATGTCTACACCGACGCAAAGATTCCGGCACGCGCCACGCGTCGTTGATTACCCGATATATGGTTATTACCGCAATACGGACGCGTCTACACCGACGCAGATTCGGGACACGTGGCTACGCGCAGGTCGACCACCCAAAGATATCATATCGAGGTTACGGGCATGTCTACACCGGCGCAGATTCCGGGGTACGCGGCCACGCGCCTTGTTATTATTGTTGCATCACGGACATGTCTACACCGACGCAGATTCCGGGGCACGCGCCACGACGCGAACACGATGGATGTCGCGGGCGCGAGACCCATAGTTATATTTGAGTGGTGACTTGAGGCGCGAGTCCCCGACTCGACACGATCGCTTTTATGTCGCGAATCAGAAGTTTGGTTATCATACATGCCTCCCGCTTTATAGACTAGTATGATTTCATTTACGATTTTTACAGCTTCACATACTGGTACCGCCAGATCGACCTCCTTCGGCCGCTCACGCCGCAGTAGAGGTACATCGGCCGTGATCCCCGCCTAGATCTCATTTCGCGGTTGAAAGCTCCGCCTTCTGAGGCTTATCTTTGCATGCTTTCCGAGTTGCAGGTTCTGTACATTCTGTGGTACGGCGGCCCCGTCCCGCCATAGTTGTTGTAAATCTTAGAGGTCCAGAGTAATCACCGCTGTGGCGTGGTTTGTAAAAGGATAACTGTCGTTTTTATGTATATACCAAGGCAACTGCTGGTTGGCCTGCTTATTTATTATATCTCTGTTTCATGACTCGTGTTTTATTTTCCGCCGGTTTTCTCCGATGTTGTATCACTAGTGGTGCCCGGTAAGACACCAAGAACTGCCCGGTTCGGGCGCATAAAGTGGTATCGTGAGCGCTTAATCCTCTGAAAGTGTCTACGCATCGCGGTTCAGTAGTCTTGATTATCGCGTGTCAGGCACCACATCTATAATCGTGAGGCTATAGGACATTTAGGATTGGTTTCCATTCTTCTCATTCCGAGATCGCGCCTCAGAGTCAGGTTAAGTCGGACCCTCCGACGATCTCGCTTTTACCGCTATGCCTCCGCGCAAGGCAACCCGAGCCCAGAGAGGCAAGGCAGCCGAGGGAGCTGCTAGTAGGATACAGAGGAGTACGAGGGCGCAGCCCGCACAAGACTGGTCAGGCTTCAGACGGCGGGTTTCAGGACGCCGCCATTTCAAAGAGAGGTTAGAGCCGCAAAGAATGGCCGCCGAGACCGCAGCACTGAGCCTCCACCCCACACCGGGCAGGAGACGGGTTACGCGAGATGGGCCGCTTGCCGCCGTGGTCATGGCCGATACGAGGATAGGCCGACGCAGCAGCCCAGGCCCAAAGAGCACCAGCCGTTCATCCCCGAGCAGATAGTTCGAGGCTACGGACTTCCCGAGTCAGAGCCCGCCGAGTTTTACGGGTCGAGGCCCGAGGATGATCCGCAGGAGTTCATCCCAGCTACACGATCATGAGAGTGATCAAGGCTTCGAGACCGAGTCCGTGACCTTCGGTTCGCGACGGCCGCGTGATACCGCAGCCGATTGGTTTGATTCGCGGAGCTTTCCCGGAGAGCATGCACTCCAGCCGTATGGGATGAGTTTTCGGGGCTTTTCTCACGCACTTTGCCTCCGCACGGCGAGGGCACGGCCGACAAATTTTTGTTACCGAGATGCAGAGGCGACCGCCGTGAGTACAATGTCGAGTTCGATTCTTCGCTCGAGCATGTCCCCGCACTAGTTGCAGATATGGAAGATAGTGGTGCATCGCCACGCCACCGCTCGGCGATTACCCAGCGCAGAGTTGTTCGGTGTTTCTTCAGCCGCACGGACATTGCCCGCATTCGTGCTCATGACCGCGCGGCGAGCGCAGAGATCGACGCGCGGACCGCCACAGGTAAGGCGCCAAGACGGCCGGATATTTTGGCGACTTTCGAGGCGACCGCCAAAGAAGACTAGTTATGTACTCTCCGCCATTGCAGAGTGGTCCTCCGCATCCTTCGACCTCGGGATATTCAGAGCAGTCGTGGCTCCTGTGTTTCGGGATGTTCGCGAGTAGGGTGTTGCTGGGATGCAGCCAATACCCCTACCTCGGTGTGGTCGATGGTAGACCGCATTTCGGGAGTGTCGAGTACCAAGGGAGCTTGTTACTTTGCGCCAACAGGCTATATGACGAGAGATCGTCCGATCAGGTAGCGCTGTAGGACAAAGACATTACTAGAGCGCCATGGGCCACTGAGAGGTCGCGTGGAAGCTTCCGCTTAGCTGGCCTCGAACCGCCTAGTTTCGTGTATATCCTTAACCTCTAGAGTTTTGGTATGCTTGTTATGATGGTCTCATTATTATGTGCATGTACGAATAGCGCTGTGTTAATTATGAGTTAGAAAACATGCTTAGTCGGGAGGATACGATGATGGTACGGTAAGCGAACCTTAGACTATGTCACGACCGAGACCTTAGGTAAGGTCGCCTGAGTTAAAGATTTATTTTGACCCTTATCGAGTAGTAGTATACGTGGGATTTATTTGTGTGACAAGTCCGCGGTAGTGTGAGACGGAAGTGGTAGCTTTCATGACGTGAATTAGTAAGATTGTTCCGATCGGGAACAAGAGTTTGGCGCGTTGGGGTCGGGTTGAGGACCATTTATGGTCAACCCAGAACCCGTTTGCGGGGTGGTTCTGGGTGGTCCCGCCAGTGATAGGGTCACGAGGATGCTAGGCCCAAGTTTGTATGATCATCGCATGAGTTCGTGGACGCGCTCGACCGTAAGCCGTTCGTGAAAGGCCGAATGGCCTTAAGGAAGTTTGAGGTTAGTAAGATGACCAAGTTCGAGGTAGTGGCTCCGCAGATTTTCGAACTAAGTAATGACCAAGTATGGTACGCATCGAGAGTTCGCCGCTCGAGAAGCGGCACGACGAGTAAGGAAAGAAGAGGACGATGTTATTTCGCGCTGCCGCGTGGCATCGCAACTCGTTAGAGGAACTTTATCGTTATTCGATTGAGAAGGAACATTCGACGAATGTTTCGGGCGAGGGAGAATGTTATACCCGTAGTTGCAGGTGGTATGTATGTGAGGACGCACGCACGAGAGTACGCAGTAAATTTTGAAAAGAAAGAAAGATGCGAGTTTTCGACTAAAAGTTTGCGGTTATTTGTGAAGAAAAAGGTTCGTTAATGGAATTGGATTCTGATTGGGTATTTGGACTTCATAGATTATATTAGAATTTTGAGATTTTATTTTCTGAATGGTCACTGGGCCCACGGAGAAATTTACGCTTGTGGGCCCGCTTTGTTTTTGAGATTTCAGATTTTGGATATTTTCTAAGACGAAATATTCTGGCGACCTGGGGCGACACGTGTCACCCCATGTGGCACCCCACGTGGCACCCGCCGAATTTACTCAGGCACAACACCCGACAGAGTCGTCGATTAAACGCTTTCCACAATTTCGAGAGAAAATTCCGCCATGTCATTTATAATTTTTGGCGGATTTTTCCGTGACGAACATTTCGATCAACGGAGGGTGACACGTGTCACCTCACATCGAAGCAAATGGTTCGCTTCGACGATTGGGCGCCCGCGGCCTCGTCGCCTCGCCGATCGGCTCTCTTTGTGCCTTGCTTGCGGGCTTGTTTTGTGGAGTGTTTTGTGAGTAGGTTAGGTGCACTTGGCTTGATCTCGCCTTACACTTGCCTTGCACTTACAGATCTCGCCATCGTCGCCTTTGGTTTTGCTATAAATACCCCCTTTGTGAAGACTTCATTCATCCACAAATGTTTCCAAGTCTTGAAATCCCTCCTCCTCTTGTGGCTCTCGCCCCAAGCCTCTCCTCCTCCTCCTAGTGGCCTTTGGCCGAGAGGTCTCCCCTCCTCATGGTGCCCAGCTGGTACCCCTAGCCTAGTTGTTTTCGTGATAATACCCTTGTTGTGGTATAGAAATACTCCCTAGTATTGTTATAATGCCCAAAATACCTTAGCCTTGTACCTTGTAGTATTCCAAAGATACCTCTTTACGTAGAGTCCTAAATACTACCTTTGTCCTTTTTAGTCTCAAACCGAAACCCTAAGGAAATCTTCATAGCTTGGTCAAGATTTGAGCAGGTTGGTTAGAACTTCAAGGGTTGTTTGGAGTGGTTCGAGCGCACTGAGTGAGCTAAACCTTGCTCAGATCGACATTATAACTTGATAATTTTGGGCTTATCGAGGTAATTATCTTGTTCTCTATTGTAATTGGAAATTACATGCTTGTTAGAATATATAGTTGAAGATACTATATACGGAACTATACTTAGTATTCGCAATGTCTTTTGACTTAAGCCCAAGAATAAAGCATCGAATCGAATCAGATTTACATAGGATCAGACAAAGAGACTTGTGTAGAATTGTACACGCCCTGCTAGACGTAAACCCCCGGTTGGCTTCGTAGCCTACTCGATAGAGGAGGAGTTTTACGCTCATGTGTGTGAGGTCGCCAATTTTCTATAGAAAGATGTAAACTTGTGTTTTGGGGTTAATAGACGCCAGGACCTTTATAGTGAAAGTACTAAGAGTAGCGATTCTATTCGATGAGCCGGAAAGTGGCTAGCAGTGCGTCAAGATTGAGCATTTTGCTTATCGTCGATAAATCGTCCGCGAGGTATGTGAACCTCTTCCTATCTTTTCTAGCATGATTGTTGGAACTATGTAGTACGGTAGACGCATACGTGCTAAGTGATTTGTTGGTTTAAAACATGTGTTATAATAGCTTTACGGGAAGTTAGTTATAACGACTTATGTAAGTGAAAATGGTTTATCACGTTAGAAGTTAAGAGACTTGATCTTATAAGATAAGAGACTTAACTTATTTGTTTTAATGTGGACGTTGCGTGAAACCTCATTCGTGAGTAATGAGTACTTGGTTTTTAAAGGATAATGTTTTACCGATTTCGAATCGTAACGTGGATCGGCTGCACCACCGCAAATGCTAATAAAGGAAAATGTATCAATAATGACGTGTTGTATTAAAACCAAGAGAAACCTCCATCCGCATAGAAACTAAGACGAGACAAAATGATATTACATTTTCTAGATCATGGCTGCTTTAATAAGAATGTTGTAAACAAGAATAACCTACTCTCACGCGAGACATATATTACTCAATTGTTCTAAAAAGGAATCAAGTGTTTAAGTTTGGGAACTATGAAACCATTTGAAACGGTAGGTTTCGAGTAATCAAACTAGGCAAACCGAACTTAGAAAAGAATGTCATATTTGATTTTGAAAAGGAATGGGTTGGTCATTCTAATACTACGTATCGTGACTTTTATGTAAGAATGGATCTCTTTAAAAGTTAACTTAACGATGTAGTACTTGGGGGTTAAAACCCGACTTTGGTATAAATGGAAGTACTTTGAGTTGTTGTGAAACTCGCCTATGCTTGTTGTCGGAAACTTGCCTATGCTTGTTGTTGTGAAACTTGCCTATGCCGTGACGATAGCCTCATTGCATGCCGTGGTATTTCAGGTTACCGCTGCCTCGACAGGTCGCTGACTTGTCGAGAACTTCATCGACGGCCGGGCGTTGACGGAGAATTCCACGTATGTTTCCATTTTGATTATCGCCTTGCTTGATATCACACGGACATGTCTACACCGACGCAAGATTCCGGCACGCGCCACGCGCCGTTGATTACCCGATATATGGTTATTATCGCAACACGGACGGTCTACACCGACGCAGATTCCGGGACACGTGGCTACGCGCAGGTCGACCACCCAAAGATATCATTATCGAGGTTACACGGGCATGCCTACACCGACGCAAGATTCCGGTACGCGCCACGCGCCTTGTTATTATTGTTGCATCACGGACACGCCTACACCGACGCAGATTCCGGCACGCGCCACGACGCGAACACGATGGATGTCGCGGGCGCGAGACCCATAGTTATATTCGAGTGGTGACTTGAGGGCGCGAGTCCCCGACTCGACACGATCGCTTTTATGTCGGAATCAGAAGTTTGGTTATCATACATGTCTCCGCTTTTATAGACTAGTATGATTTCATTTACGCATTTTTACAGCCACATACTGTACAATTGCCAGATCGACCTCCTTCTGGGCCGCGCTCACGCCGCAGTAGAGGTACATCGGCCGTGGATCCCCGCCTAGATCTCATTTCAAAGGTTGAAAGCCCGCTTCCTTCGAGGCTTATCTTTGCATGCTTCCTCGAGTCAGAGGTTCTGTACATTCTGTGGTACGGCGGCCCCGTCCCGCCATAGTTGTTGTAAATCTTAGGTCTCAGAGTAATCGCTGTGTGGTTTGTAAAAAGGATAACTGCTCGTTTTTATGTATATACCAAGGCAACTGCTTTGGCTGGCCTGCTTATTTATTATATCTCTTGTTTCATGACTCGTGTTTTATTTTCCGCCGGTTTTCTCGATGTCAGATCACTAGGTGCCCGGTAAGACACCAGAACGCCCGGTTCGGGCGTTACAAAAGTGGTATCGTGAGCGCTTAATCTGAAAGTGTCTACGCATCGCGGTTCTAGTAGTCTTGATTATCGCGTGTCAGGCACCACATCTATAATCGTGAGGCTATAGGACATTTAGGATCGGTTTCCATTCTTCTCATTCCGAGATCGCGCCTTAGAGTCAGTTGTAAGTCGGACCCTCCGACGATCTCGCTTTTACCGCTATGCCTCCGCGAAGGCAACCAGAGCCCAGAGGCAAGGCGCACCGAGGTGCCGCTAGTGAGATACAGGAGTACGAGGCGCAGCCCGCATAAAGACTGAGGTCAGGCTTCAGACGGGCGGTTTTAGGACGCCGCCACTTCAAAGCAGAGGTTAGAGTCGCAGAATGGCCGCCGAGACCGCAGCACCGAGCCTCCACCCCACACCGGGGCAGGAGACGGGTTACGCGAGATGGTCCAGCTGGCCGTGGTCATGGCCGATACATGGCGATAGGCCGACGCAGCAGCCCAGCCCAAAGAGCACCAGCCGTTCATCCCCGAGCAGATAGTTCGAGGCTACGGACTTCCCGAGTCAGAGCCCGCCAGAGTTTTACGGGTCGAGGCCCGAGGATGATCCGCAGGAGTTCATCCCAGCTAGCCGATCACGAGTGATCAAGGCTTCGAGACCGAAGTCCGCGACCTTTCGTTCAGACGGCCGCGCGATACCGCAATGATCGTTTGATTCGCGGAGCTTTCCGGGAGAGCATGCACTCCAGCCGTACGGGATGAGTTTTCGTGGGCTTTTTCACGCACTTCTTGCCTCCGCAGATGGCGAGGGCACGCCGACAAATTTTTGTTATCGAGACAGAGAGGCGACCGCCGTGAGTACAATGTCGAGTTCGATTCTTCGCTCGATATGCCCCCGCACTAGTTGCAGATATGGAAGATAGGTGCATCGCCACGCCACCGCTCGGCGATTACCTAGCAGAGTTGTTCGTGTTTCTCTTCACCGCACGACATTGCCCGCATTCGTGCTCATGACCGCGCGGCGAGCGCAGATCGACGCAGCGGACCGCCACAGGCGCCAAGACGGCACGGATATTTTGGCGATTTTCGAGGCGGACCGCCAAAGAAGACTAGTTATGTACTCCGCCATTGCAGAGTGGTCCTCCGCAGCCTTCGACCTCGGGATATTCAGAGCGTGTCGTGGCTCCTGTGTTTCAGATGTTCGCGAGTAGGTGTTGCCAGACGCAGCCACCCTACTCGGTGGTCGATGTGGTAGACCGTGATTTCGGGAGTGTCGAGTACCAAGGGAGCTTGTTACTTTGGCGCCAACAGGCCATATGACGAGAGACTGTCAACATGGTAGCGCTGGTAGACAAAGACAGACTACTGTGAGCGCCATGCCACCAGAGGTCGCGGAAGCTTCCTAGCTTAATGGCCTCGAACCGCCTAGTTTCGTGTATATCCTTAACCTCTAGAGTTTTGGTATGCTTGTTATGATGGTCTCATTATTATGTGCTATGTACGAATAGCTGTGTTAATTATGAGTTAGAAAACATGCTTAGTCGGGAGGATACGATGTGGTACGGTAAGCTAACCTTAGACTATGTCACGATCGAGACCTTTGTGGTAAGGTCGCCTTCGAGTTAAAGATTTATTTTGACCCTTATCGCAGTAGTAGTATACGTGGATTTATTTGTGTGACAAGTCCGTGGGTAGTGTGAGACGGAAGTGGTAGCTTTCATGATGTGAATTAGTAAGATTGTTCCGGACGGGAACAAGAGTTTGGCGCGTTGGGGGTCGGGTTGAGGACCATTTGCGGGTCAACCCGCAACCCGGTTTGGGGTGGGTCAGTTCTGGGTGGTCCCGCCAGGTGATAGGGTCACGAGGATGCTAGGCCCAAGTTTGTATGATCATCGATGAGTTCGTGGACGCGCTCGACCAGAAGCGTTCAGAAGGCCGGAATGGCCTTAAGGAAGTTCGAGGTTAGTAAGATGACCAAGTTCGAGGTAGTGGCTCCGCAGATTTTCGAACTAAGTAATGACTGAAGTATGGTACGACCGAGAGTTCTGCCGCTCGAGAAGCGGCACGACGAGTAAGGAAAGAAGAGGACGATGTTATTTCGCGCTGCCGCGGCATCGCAACTCGTTGTGAGGAACTTTATCGTTATTCGATTGAGAAGGAACATTCGGACGAATGTTTCTGGCGAGGGAGAATGTTATACCCCGTAGTTGCAGTGGTATGTATGTGAGGACGACGCACGAGAGTACGCAGTAAATTTTGAAAAGAAAGAAAGACGCGAAGTTTTCGACTTTAAAAGTTCATGCTTATTTGTGAAGAAAAAGGTTCGTTAGTGGAATTGGATTCCTGATTGGGTATTTGGACTTCATAGATTATATTAGAATTTTGAGATTTTATTTTCTGAATGGTCACGCTGGGCCCACTGAGAAATTTACTGCCGTGGCCCGCTTTGTTTTTGAGATTTCAGATTTTGATATTTTCTAAGACGAAATATTCGGCGACCTGGGGCGACACGTGTCACCCCACGTGGCACCCTTGGCCGAATTTACTCAGGCACAACACCCGACAGTCGTCGACGCAAACGCTTTCCATTTTCGAGAGAAAATTCCGCTATGTCATTTATAATTTTTGGCGGATTTTTCCGTGACGAAACATTCGATCAACGGAGGTGACACGTGTCACCTCACATCGAAGCAAATGGTTCGCTCGACGATTGGGCGCCCGCGGCCTCGTCGCCTCGCCGATCGCTCTCTTTGTGCCTTGCTTGCGGGCTTGTTTCAGGAGTGTTTTGTGGAGTAGGGTTAGGTGCACTTGGCTTGATTCGCCTTACACTTGCCTTGCACTTGGCTAGATCTCGCCATCGTCGCCTTTGGTTTTGCTATAAATACCCCTTCAGGAAGACTTCATTCATCCACAAATGTTTCCAAGTCTTGAAATCCTCCTCCTCTCTCGTGGCTCTCGCCCCAAGCCTCCTCCTCCTCCTAGTGGCCTTTGGCCGAGAGGTCTCCTCCCCTCATGCCCAGCTGGGTACCCCTAGCCTAGTTGTTTTCGTGATAATACCCCTTTGTCAGGGTATAGAAATACTCCCTAGTATTGTTATAATGCCCAAAATACCTTAGCCTTGTACCTTGTAGTATTCCAAAGATACCTCTTTACGTAGAGTCCTAAATACTACCTTTGTCCTTTTAGTCTCAAACCAAACCCTAAGGAAATCTTCATACTTGGTCAAGATTTGAGCAGGTTGGTTAGAACTTCTAAGGGTTGTTTGGAGTGGTTCGAGCGCACTGAGCGAGCCAAACCTTGCTCAGATCGACATTATAACTTGGATAATTTTGGGCTTATCGAGGTAATTATCTTGTCCTCTATTGTAATTGGAAATTACATGCTTGTTAGAATATATAGTTGAAGATACTATATACGGAACTATACTTAGTATTCGCAATGTCTTTTGACTTAAGCTCAAGAATAAAGCATCGAATCGAATCAGATTTACATAGGATCAGACAAAGAGACTTGTGTAATTGTACACGCCCGTTAGACGTAAACCCCCGGTCAAGCTTGCAGCCTACTGATAGAGAGGAGTTTTACGCTGTCATGTGGAGGTGTCGAATTTTCTATAGAAAGATGTAAACTTGTGTTTTGGGGTTAATAGACGCCAGACCTTTATAAAGTAGCATTTCAAGAGTAGCGTATTCTATTCGGCGATGGAAAGTGGCTAGTGCGTCAGAAGATTGAGCATTTTGCTTATCGTCGATAAATCGCCGCGAGGTACGCGAACCTCTTCCTATCTTTTCTAGCACGATTGTCAGGAACTATGTAGTACGGCAGACGCATACGCATAAGTGATTTGGTTGGTTTAAAACATAGGTGTTATAATAGCTTTACGGGAAGTTAGTTATAACGACCTTATGTAAGTGAAAATGGTTTATCAATGTTAGAAGTTAAGAGACTTGATCTTATAAGATAAGAGACTTAACTTATTTGTTTTAATGTGACGTTGTGTGAAACCTCATTCGTGAGTAATGAGTACTTGGTTTTAAAGCGGATAATGTTTTACCGATTTCGAATCGTAACGTGGATCGGCTGCATCACCGCAGCTGCTAATAAAGGAAAATGTATCAATAATGACGTGTTGTATTAAAAACCAAGAGAAACCTCCATCCGCATAGAAACTAAGACGAGACAAAATGATATTACATTTTCTAGATCATGGTCAGTAATAAGAATGTTGTAAACAAGAATAACCTACTCTCACGCGAGACATATATTACTCAATTGTTCTAAAAGGAATCAAGTGATTAAGTTCGGGAACTATGAAACCATTTGAAAACGGGTTTCGAGTAATCAAACTAGCAAACCGAACTTAGGAAAAGAACGTCATATTTGATTTTGAAAAGGAATGCTGGTTGGTCATTCTAATACTACGTATCGTGACTTTTATGTAAGTAATGGATCTCTTTAAAAGAACTTAACGATGTAGTACTTGGGGTTAAAACCCGACTTTGGTATAAATGGAAGTACTTTGAGTTGTCGGAAACTCGCTTATGCTTGTCATTGCGGAAACTTGCCTATGCTTGTTGTCGGAAACTTGCCTACGCTTGTGATGATAGCCTTTGCATGCATGGTATTTCGGTTACCGCCTCTCGACAGAGGTGGCCGACTTGTCGAGAACTTCATCGACGCGGCCGGCAGTGACGGAGAATTCCACTCGCATGTTTCCATTTTGATTATCGCCTTGTTGCTGATATCACACGGACATGTCTACACCGACGCAGATTCCGGCACGCGGCCACGCGTCGTTGATTACCCGATATACGGTTATTACCGCAACACGGACGGTCTACACCGACGCAAGATTCCGACACGTGGGCTACGCGCAGGTCGACCACCCAAAGATATCATATCGAGGTTATACGGGCACGCCTACACCGACGCAGATTCCGGTACGCGCCACGCGCCTCATATTATTGTCGCATCACGGACACGCCTACACCGACGCAAGATTCCGGCACGCGCCACGACGCGAACACGACGGATGTCGCGGGCGCGAGACCCATAGTTATATTCGAGCGTGACTTTGAGGCGCGAGTCCCCGACTGATACGATCGCTTTTATGTCGCGAATCAGAAGTTTGGTTATCATACATGCCTCCCGCTTTATAGACTAGTATGATTTCATTTACGCATTTTTACAGCTTTCACATACTGGTACAATTGCCAGATCGACTCTCCTTCGGGCCGCTCACGCCGCAGTGCAGAGGTACATCGGCCGTGATCCCCGCCTAGATCTCATTTCAGCGTTGAAAGTCCGCTCTTCGAGGCTTATCTTTGCATGCTTTCCGAGTCAGAGGTTCTGTACATCTGTGGTACGGCGGCCCCGTCCCGCCATAGTTGTTGTAAATCTTAGAGGTCAGAGTAATCACAAGTGTGGTTTGTAAAAAGGATAACTGTCGTTTTTATGTATATACCGGCAAATCGCTGGCTGGCCTGCTTATTTATTATATCTCTTGTTTCATGACTCGTGTTTTATTTTCCGCCGTTTTCTCCGATGTCAGATCACTAGGTGCCCGGTAAGGCACCAAGAACGCCCGGTTCGGGCGCATATAATTGGGTGATTTGATCGCGCCCCATCGGGTCGTAGTATACGTGTCCTCTCAGAATGGGCCTGACTATGTTATGAAAGATAAGTAAGTTAGATAGAGATTTAACTTAATGACTTCTCCTAAGTAAGTACGTAAGATACGGCTATAACTCTAACGGAATGTAAAAGATATTGATGTGAAATTAAGTTCATGTCGGTAATGACACGCAGATCCGCATGTATTTTTATACTTGTCCTTGTCATTCTTTGTACGCTTATGATCCGCTTAATGTACGCTATTTCGCTCCATATTCGCACTGTTGCAATCGACTCTTCGGGCCGCTCACGCCCGCAGTTTTAGGTACCTGTGCCGCGATCCTCGCCTAGATCTCTGCTCGCTTTGAGAGAAAGTTCCACTTGCTCCGAGGCTTATCTCGAACGGTTTTCCTCGGGTAGAAGATTCATGTATATTCGTGGTACGGCGGCCCCGCCCCGCCACGCTGTTATTCCTGCAGGTCCAGAGTCACATATCGCGGGTCGCTTTGTAAAGGAGCGAGGCAACCGTCATTTACGTGACAGACGCTCGCGAAGGTAGCCCTATCGCCTAACCCGTTGTTTTATTATCGTTGTTTTTATTTTATAAGTTTCATGTATGTTCCGCTGATTTTCTCCGACGTTATTCGTAAGCGGTGCCCGGTAGGCACGCCGCACCCGGCCTGGTCGTGACAAAAGTGGTATCGAGCGCTTAGTCCTCTGAAAGTGTCTACGCATCGCGTTCAGTAGTCTGATTATCGCGCGTGTCGCGCACCACATCTATAATCGTGAGGCCGCAGGACATTTAGGATCGGTTTCATTCTTCTCACCGAGATCGCGCGACAGAGTCAGATTGTTAGGTCGCCCCTCCCTAACGAAGTTACGCTGATCGCAGCCACGGAAAGGCAAAGCAGCGACCAGAACGACTACGTGGATCGCGATCCGTGTTGGTAATGATTACAAAGATAGTTGGTATTGTGACATACATCTATACTGAGTTACGATGCAGGTCGACGCTGTCGCTTAGAATGATTTTAGATTACCAGAATCGTAAAGACTAACTAGATACCGGAAGGTATGGAATAGTTAATGAATTTTCGCCAAGGTTTTGTGTTTTATTTCGAGATAATCGGGAAAGGATGAATCGTCTGATAGTGGTAGTGAATCCCAAGCCATATTAACGAACCTAACTAACGTCACGCTGATAGATTGCCGCGTAGTAGCTTAAGAGAATTGTACTGACGAGGTCCGATAGAGTAAGTAATGGTTGCTGTGGATCGAGACAACACGGTTATGGTTTTACGAGAAGTTTTGCACCGCATCGGGGATTGATAAGGTAGGCTCGAGCATGGAAATCGCGAGCCTAAGAATATTGATTATCGCCGAGACCTTAGGTATATAAGGCTTTCTCCGCAATAAGATTTATTATAGACCAAGAATAAGAGTTGCCGCGACGCTGAGTCGCCGAGGACTCGCTGGTCTCCCATGGCCCGGAATGGAGTGGGATCATTGGTAGTAGTTCCGCCACGCGACAGGTCACGAGGCGCAATGCCCAAGTCTAGTTAGTTGCTTTTACTGTTCGTGGACACGCTCCACCTAACCAGGTCGTGAAAGTTTAAATGGCCTTATTTTGTTTTATAGAGTGATTCCAAAGATTAGAGGCCAAAAATTGGTATGGAAGTTATGATGTATGTTGTAAGGAGTCGAAGTACGAAAAGGTAATCTCTTGGGCTTATGACGGACTGACGTGCGCAGGCGAGGTATTAGGCCACGCGTGGGCATTATTAGTATGTCTGGTCAGGAAAGGAAACTATGTCGCTAATTATAAAGATTGACTGAAAGAACATTCGAGGACGAACGTTTCTGGGGGAGAATGTTACACTCGTATTTACGTGATACGTGTTAAGAACGCATTTAAGAACTCGCAAAGGTTAAAATTCGAGAGTGTAAAATTTTAACTAATTATGGAATTGTCTGAAACGTATTATCAGGATTTAACGGAGGCACACGCGTCACCCCCTTATGTTGTCTCGACGAATCAAGCACGGGCACAATGGTCATTTGACCTTTGGTCGATGATTTAGTCTGCAAGTAAGAGACGAGTAAATCGACTAAGTCAATGACCCCACTTAGTCTTGATATTTAGCTGTAGCTCATCCAAACCACCCAATTGGTTGCATCTTAACCTCCATGTCCCTATATTTAATACTAGTAGCAAGAGATGACTTAACACTTAGCAAAATTTCACAAAATTGAAGACTACACTAACGGTGCTCTCGGTTCACCATGGAGAAGAAAGGAAAATTTTCGCTTGCTCTTTAAGCTCCACATTTTAAACCAAGGTTCTTGAGTGTTATGTAAGTGTATCTCAATAGAAAATCCCTAAAAAGAGAGTTTTCAGAGTAGTCGCAAAGCAAAACCTAGTTGTCTTTCTAGGTTTTGTTTAAGTTTGAAGGAAAATTGTCAGGGTTGTTCTATGGTCTCAAAGAGCTGGATCGAGGTGTCTCAAGAGGCTCTAGGTTGCTAAGGAGCAACTTCGCCAAGATCGATTACAATATGAGGTATAATCTTGTTCTCTTAAGTGTTACAAGATTATGTAATTGTTGTTAGCCTTACATTTTTACTAGTACGTAAGTATACGTGTCAAGTTTTATAAGTATTATGGATTGTCAGAGCTTAAAATCCGAAATGACACGTAAGCCATGATTAAGTCGATTACAATTTAATCGTTGTTAATCGCCGCATGTAATCGACTCAAGATTACGCTGTTATAATCAAACGCGACTTGATATCACGCGAGGCTACCAATTTGATTGAAATGGAAATCGATAAGAATTGGTATCATTGTATTCTTTATGGCCGTAAAATTAGACTAGTAGTTTGTTATTCATTTGTTTCGACTACCTTATAGATCAGGCGAGCCAATCGGCTGTTTGGTTATTGTATTCGACCTTGAAAAAGGTGGCAAAGTAAGTAGAAACAAAGGAGGTGTCGTCCGATTTCCGTAGAATTTAGTGACTTAGCACCTGTGATATTCTACGTCAAGTAAGAGGTTAATAGACATATTGTGACCATTATAGGTTGAAGTACTTGGAGCATTTTGCTACTTGTCGACATATCGTGACCATTAGAGGTAGTCAGTGATCTACTCTATGTAGAACTTTTCCTATCTTCGAGCATGACTAGTTGCACGATGTAGTACTACAGACGTATAACACCTAGATATCCTTTACTAATTTTACGAATAGCCAAGTCAAGTGAGTTAGGGATTAACTCACTTCTTTGGTTAATAAAGGATGTCTTGAGTTTTATTGCTAAGCGGACTCAAGAGTTTTAAAGATGCGTGATACTTGTTCTGCTTTTAAACGATAAGTCCTCGGATAGGAAATTGTTTTTTGCTAAGATATAAAGTGAATATAACGCTTTATGGGAAGTTAGTTATATTTGCTTTATGGAAAGATAAATGAATTGATTTTAGTGAAAAGGCAACTTGTTTTAAGGCATTAATTGCCTAAGGTTTTATATAAAATTAGTCACTTGTTTTCTAAAGGTTAAGAGACTAGTAGATGTTTGAAAGGTATGAGAATCGATTTGAAAGTATTTAATACTGGTTTCAAAAAGTAGAAGTCTCTCGTTATAAAAGGAACGTGTTGTCTAAACCATAAAGCGGTTATAACGCTTTATGGGAAGTTGGTTATAACGCTTTATGGAAGGTTAAGAGAATAGTTTTCTAATAAAGTAATCAAAGAAATAACTTGATATGAACGCAAATTGGTTTAAAGGTACCAATTGCTTAAGGTTTTTATAAAAAAGAAGTCACTTGATTTGTAGTTCGTATTTGTATTTCTAAAAAGGTATCAGGACTTGTCTTGAAAGGTGAAGACAGACTCGATACTACTGTGTTAGTATCTCGAGCTTTACATGTAAAGGAGTCTTTATAAAAGAACGCACGATGTAGTACTTTTGGCTTGATAAATTGAGAATTTGTCTAAGCGTGCCTTGATAAGTACTTTGACTTGTTAAAAGAGAATTATTCTACGTATGCCTTGATTAGTACTTTGGCTTGATAAATTGAGAATTTGTCTAAGTTATGCCTTGATAAGTACTTTGACTTGTTAAAAGAGAATTATTCTATGTATGCCTTGATTAGTACTTTGGCTTGATAAATTGAGAATTTGTCTGCATGCCTTGATAAGTACTTTGACTTGTTAAAAGAGAATTATTCTATGTATGCCTTGATTAGTACTTCTGGCTTGATAAATTGAGAATTTGTCTAAGTGTGCCTTGATAAGTACTTTGACTTGTTAAAAGAGAATTATTCTATGTATGCCTCGATTAGTACTTTGGCTTGATAAACGAGAATTATCCTACGTGGTGCCTCGATAAGTACTTTGGCTTGTTAATCGAGAACTTGCCTATACGTACGGGTAATAGCCTCGAGTGCAAGTATTATGTTTTATTAAGTTGTCGCGACTCTGGGCATGGTCTGATGTCTTGTTGTGTTACCGACGCACCGACGCTGATGCGATTCCACGCATGCTTCCGCTATCAGTAGTACTCGGGTTAAATTCTGATTTTTATAAGATACGGTAGTGCTTATGTCTTGTCGATGGCCTGGCCGAGATAGGTAAGAGTATAAACGGCGGCAAGCCTCAAGACGCTGTACCACATTCTCCGTGGTAAGAGTATAAGCGGGGTAAACCCCAAGACGCTGCACCACCCGCTTTACGTGTTGATTGTCACGGCCGAGATAGGTAAGAGTATAAACGGCGGCAAGCCCCAAGACGCTGTACCACCTTCTCCGTGGTAAGAGATAAACGGCGGCAAGCCCCAAGACGTTATACCCCGCTTACCACCTCCTCCGTGGTAAGAGTATAAACGGCGGGCAAGCCCCAAGACGCTATACCACCTGCTTTGATCGGTATTACGGGCGCGAGACCCATGGTTATGTTTACACTTATAGTCGCTGGATGACGCGATTCCACGCAGAGATATATGTATGTATTGTGTATGCGGTACGCCGACGGAGGTGGATGCCACGCGCGCGCCACATGGTTATATTTTACACTTATACCGCTGGCGTGACGGGTATTCCACGCACACTTTGCTATTTCATGATTTCGATCGCTGGCCCCGCATCGGGCGTAAAGATACGTGTCCCTCTCAGAATGGGCCGACTATGTTATGAAAGATAAGTAAGTTAGATAGAGACGAACTTAATGACTTCTCCTAAGTAAGTACGTAAGATATGGCTATAACTCTTAACTAATGTAAAAGATATTGATGTGAAATTAAGTTCATGTTGGTAATGACACTGCAGATCCGTATGTATTTTTATACTTGTTCTTGTCATTCTTTTGTACGCTTATGACCGCATCAGACGTTATTTCTGCTCCATATTCTGCACTGTTAGATCGACTTCTTCGGGGCCGCTCATGCCCGCAGTTTTAGGTACCTGTGTGATCCTTGCTCTAGGATCTCTGCTCAGCTTTTGAGAGAAAGTTCCACTTGCTCCGAGGCTTATCTCTGGAACGGCTTTCCCCGGGTAGAAGATTCATGTATATTCGTGGGTACGGCGGCCCCGTCCCGCCACGCTTGTTATTCCTGAGGTCCAGTCACATATCGCGGGTCACTGTAAAGGAAAGCGAGGCAACCGCTTCATTTATGTATGACGATGCTCGCGAAGGTAGCCCTATTCCGCTAACTCCGTTGTTTTATTATCGTTGTTTTTATTTTATAAGTTTCATGTATGTTCCGCTGATTTTCTCGATGTTTATTCAGAAGGGTGCCTGTAGTGGCACTGCCGCGTCCCGGCCTGGGTCGTGACAAAAGCTCATCGAAAGAACTTATACCAAGATAAACTCAACAGACGGAGCTATCCAAAACTCGAGCAGTTCCTACACGCCATGATCACCAAACAACAGACCTAAACCGGGCAAGATGAACGCAGCCCGGGCGAGGTCAAGACGAAGAATGTACCAAGCATGTGAAGTTTAAAAATATCAGAATGAAATCATAACACTAACAAAACAAAGAGACATGTTTGATAGCCAACCTACAAGATACAATACATAAACAAATATATCAAGTCGTGGACGCATGCCTCAAATCATTACTAAATATAACCACGGGTCTCACGCCCATAATATCACTCATGCGCCGTGGAATCCTTCCTCACCGCTTACCCATGATATAATATAACACCAATAGGCATACATGAACACCAAGTCCCACCGTGGTCCTAAAATCAGACGCCAAGTAGAAAACGAGCAAAGTGATAACGCTCGGGGTTTACCCTCATTTATACTCTTACCCGAGAAGTGGTAAAGCAGGGGTATAATGTCTGGGGTTTACCTCATTTATACTCTTACCTCGAGTATGGTAAAGAAGGGGTATAATGTCTGGGGGTTTACCCTCATTTATACTCTTACCCCGAGTAAGTGGTAAAACAGTGGTATAATGTCTCGGGTTTATCCTCATTTATACTCTACCCTGTAGGTGGTATAGGCCTGGGGATTTACCCTCACTTATACTCTTACCCTATCTCAACCTGGTCACAAACAACACATAAGCACTACCATGTCTTTTATAAAAATTCGAATTTAACCCAAGTACTACAAATAACTAAGATACCCGTGGAATCCCACATCACCGCTTCAGACGCCCAAGTAACTTACAACAAGACAAATACCTCCAACCGAGAGTCGCGGCAACGTAATAAAACATAATACTTGCACTCAAAGGCTATCACCAGCACACATAGGCAAATTCTCAATTAATCAAGCCAAAGTACTTATCAAGGCACATATAGAATAATTCTCAATTAATTAAGCCAAAGTACTTATCAAGGCACACTTAGAATAATTCTCAATTAATCAAGCCAAAGTACTTATCAAGGCACACTTAGACTAATTCTCAATTAATCAAGCCAAAGTACTTATCAAGGCACACTTAGAATAATTCTCAATTAATCAAGACAAAGTACTTATCAAGGCACACTTAGACTAATTCTCAATTAATCAAGCCAAAGTACTTATCAAGGCACACTTAGAATAATTCTCAATTAACCAAACCAAAGTACTACGTACGTACATTCTTTTCAAAAAGACTCCTTTTTATGTAAAACCCCAAGATACTAACACCCGTAGTATCAAGGTGTGTCTATTTTTCAAAGTAAGTTACTACACTTTTAGAAACTCATTTCAAAGCTTGGAATCAAGTAACCTCAAATTTTCACAATCTAGGCAACTTATGCCCATTAATCAAAATAAACAACTTTCTTAACCTTCCATAAAGCCGTTATAACCAACTTCCCATAAAGTCGTTATAACCCTTTATGGTTTTAGACATATTCATTCTTTTTATAACCAAGAGACTTATACTAATTAAAACCAAGTATCACATACTTACAAATCAAGTTCTTAACTTTCAAAATACTTCAAGTCTCTTAATATATATAGAAAACAAGTTTCTTCTCTTAAATCATGTCATTTCTCCTCTTTTAAAACAATTAAGTAAATCACTCCTTTGACTCCCCTAAAGTCATTATAATGACCTTTAGGTTTTGGAACTAAGGCACTAGCCAAAAGGTTTGGAAATGTTATACCCCGTAGTTGCAGGGTATATATGTGAGGACGTACGTGCGAGAGTACGACAGAAATTTTGAAAAGAAAGAAAGATGTGAGTTTTCGACGGAAAAGTTTCCGGTTATTTGTGAAGAAAAAGGTTCGTTAATGGGAATTGATTCCCGTGATTTGGTATTTGGACTTCATAGATTATATTAGAATTTTGAGATTTTATTTTCTGAAATGGTCACGCTGGGCCCACGGAGAAATTTACTGCTTTGTGGGGCCCACTTTGTTTTCGAGATTTTGGCCATTGTGATATTTTTCAAAGACGCTTTACGAGGGCCAATAGGAGGGTGACACGTGTCACCCCGCCTAGTGGCTTCGCCGGTTACCTTTCAGGCACAACACCCTGCCAGAGTCGCCGACTAAACGCTTTATGAATCATGGCGCGGAAAATTCCGCTATGTCGCTTTGTATTTTTATGGATTTTTCCGAAAGGGCGAACATTTTAATAACAAGAGGGTGACACTTGTCACCCTGCCGACGCCTTAGTATCGGCTTCGCTCGCCGATCGTGCCTTGTTGTGGCATTGTTTTGTGCAATGTTTTGTGCAATGTTTGCGGGCATGTTTTGTGGAGTAGGGTTAGGTGCACTTGGCTTGATCTGGCCTTACACTTGCCTTACACTTGGAAGGATTCGCCCTCGTCAGCCTTTCGTTTTGCTATAAATACCCCTAAGTGCGAAGACTTCATCCATTCCAAAACTTCCAAGTCTCAAACCCTCTCCTCCCCTTTGCGAAGTTTCTAGCCGAGCCTCCCTCCCCTTTCGTGGCCTTGGCCGGCGGGTTCTCCTCCTCCTCATGCTCGCCATGGGTACCCCAGCCTAGTTGTTTTCAGATAATACCCTCCTCGTGGTATTGAAATACTTCTCCTAGTATTGTTATAATGCCCAAAATACCTTAGCCTTTACCTTGTTGTATTCCAAAAGTTACCTTTATACGTAGAGCCCTAAATACTACATTTTGTCCTTTAGTCTCAAACCAAACCCTAAGGAAATCTTCATCATTGTCAAGTATTTGAGTGCTGGTTAGAACTTCTAAGGGTTGTTTGGAGCGCACGGCAGAGCTAAACCTCGCTCAGATCGACATTATAACTTGATAATTTTGGGCTTATCGAGGTAATTATCTTGTTCCTCTATTGTAATTGGAAATTACATGCTTGTTAGAATATATAGTCAAGATACTATATATGGAACTACTTAGTATTCGCAATGTCTTTTGACTTAAGCCCAAGAATCGAATCGAATCAGATTTACATAGATCGTATTGCAAAGAGACTTGTGTAAGACATCGAGTAGAATTATACACGCCCGTTAGACGTAAACCCCCGTCGTTGGCCAGCCTACCGATAGAGAGGAGATTTACGCTGCCATGTGTGAGGTGGCCAATTTTCTATAGAAAGATAGAAACTTGTGTTTTGGAGTTAATAGACGCTTGTGACCTTTATAGGTGAAAGTACTAAGAGTAGCGCATTCTACTCGGCGATGGAAAGGGCCAGTGCGTTGTAAGATTGGAGCATTTTGCTTATTGTCGATAAATCGTCGCGAGGTATGTGAACCTCTTCCTATCTTTTCTAGCATGATTGTTGTGAACTATGTAGTACGGTAGACGCATACGCTAAGTGATTTGGTCGCTTAAAAACATGTGGTGTTATAATAGCTTTACGGGAAGTTAGTTATAACGACCTTACGTAGTGAAAATGGTTTATCGATGTTAGAAGTTAAGAGACTTGATCTTATAAGATAAGAGACTTAACTTATTTGTTTTAATGCTGATGTTGGTGAAACCTCATTCATGAGTAATGAGTACTTGGTTTTAAAGGATAATGTTTTACCGATTTCGAAATCGTAACGTATCGACGCACCACCGCAATGCTAATAAAGGAAAATGTATTGAATAATGACGTGTTGTATTAAAACCAAGAAACCTCCATCCGCATGTAAGCTAAGACGACAAAATGATATTACATTTTCAGATCATGGTCAGAATAAGATCGTTATAAACAAGAATAAACTACTCACATATATGACATATGTTACTCAATTGTTCTAAAAAGGAATCAAGTGATTAAGTTCGGGAACTATGAAACCATTTGAAAACGAAGTTTCGAGTAATCAAACTAGGCAAACCGAACTTAGGAAAAGAATGTCATACTTGATTTTGAAAATGGCTGGTTGGTCATTCTAATACTACGTATCGTGACTTTTATAAAAGTAATGGATCTCTTTAAACGAACTTAACGATGTAGTACTTGGGGTTAAAACCCGACTTTGGCATAAAATGAAAGTACTTTGAGTCAGTGTAAACTTGCCTATGCTTGTTGTCAGGAGACTTGCCTATGCTTGTTGTCAGAAACTTGCCTATGCTCGCGATTTATAGCCTTTGTTGCGCAAGCGTGGTATTTCGTGTTACCGCCTCTCGACAGTGACCTGGCCGACTTGTCGAGAACTTACTCGACGCGGGCTGGACGGAGAATTCCACGCATGTTTCCATTTTGATTATCGCTCATTGATGATGTCACACGGACATGTCTACACCGGCGAAGAATTCCGGCACGCGGCCACGCGGTCGGGTTGATTACCCGATATATTGTTATTGCGGTTACACGGACATGTCTACACCGAGGTAGAATTCCGGCACGTGGCTACGCGCAGGATGATCACCCAAAGATATTATCGTTGACGCCACACGGACGTGTCTACACCGAGGTAGAATTCCGGCACGTGGGCCGGGCATTGGTATTATTGTTGCATCACGGACATGTCTACACCGATGCACTCCGGCACGCGCCATGACGCCAACATGATTGATGCGCGGGCGCGAGACCCATAGTTATATTTGAGTGACGACTGAGGCGCGAGTCCCCGATCGACATCGCTTATGTCGGAATCGTAGTTTGGTTATCATACATGCCTCCCGCTTTATATAGACTAGTATGATTTCATTACGATTTTACGCCACATACTGTAATTGGCCAGATCGACTCTCCTTCGGGCCGCGCTCATGCCGCAGTAGAGGTACATCGGCCGTGGATCCTCGCCTGTGATCTCGCCTGCTTGGGAAGCCCCGCTTTCTCCGAGGCTTATCTTTTGTACGTGTTCTCGAGTCAGGTTCTTGTACATCTGTGGTGGCGGCCCCGCCCCGCCATAGTTGTTGTAAATCTTAGAGGTCTGTAGTACCGCATGGCGTGGTTGTAAAAAGGATTTAAACTGCTCGCTGGAAAGAGTTGTATTATTTATGTTATCAGCGTAACCGCTGGGTTGGCCTGCTTTATGTTCATATATCTTGTTTCTTGTTTAAAGTTTTATTTTCCGCTGGTTTTCTCGATGATCAGATCACCAGGTGCCCGGATAAGGCACCAAGAACGGGCCCGAACGGTCGTTACAAAAGTGGTATCGTGAGCGCTTAATCCTCTGAAAGCGCTACGCATCGCGTTCTAGTAGAGTCTTGATTATCACGTGTCGCGCACCACATCTATAATCGTGAGGTCAGCAGGACATTTAGGATCGGTTTCATTCTTCTCATTCTCGAGATCGCGCCTCAGAGTCAGTTGCAAGTCGGACCCTCCGACGTGTCTCGCTTTTACCGCTATGCCTCCGCAAGGTGCAACCAGAGCCCCGGGCGGCAAGACACCGAGGGAACCGCTAGTGAGATACAGAGGAGCACGAGGCGCAGCCCGCATAAGACTGAGGTCAGGCTTCAGACGGCGGTTTTGGACGCCGCCAAATTTCAAAGAGAGCTTAGAGTCGCAGCCGTGGCCGATGAGACTACAAGACTGAGCCTCCACCCACACCGGGGGCAGGAGACGGGTTACGCGAGATGGGCCTGGCCGCCGTGGTCGTGGGCCGATATGGTGATAGGCCGACGCAGCAGCCCAGCCCAAAGAGCACCAGCCGTTCACCCCGAGCATAGCTCGAGGCTACGGACTTTCTCGAGTCAGAGCCCGCCGCAGTTTTACGGGTCGAGGCTCGAGGATGATCCGCAGGAGTTCATCCTAGCTACACGATCACGCGGTGATCAAGGCTTCAGAGACCGAGTCCGCGGACCTTGGTTCGACGGCCGCGTGATACCGCAATGATCGGTTTGATTCACGGAGCTTTCCGGGAGAGCATGTACTCCAAAGCAAGATGGGATGAGTTTTCGGGCTTTCTCACGCACTTCTTGCCTCCGCAGACGGCGAGGGCACGCCGGCCGATTTTTGATGCTTAGACAGAGCGCGCACGTTCGAGTACAATGCGAGTTCGACTCATCGTCTTGCAGACGCCCCAAATATTGTAGCTAGTATGGAGGATCGAGTGCACCGATATGTTACAGGTGGCTCGATGATTACATGTCCGAGGCATGTTCGTGGAGTAGCTCTTCACCGGCACGGACATTGCCCGCACGCAGCTCACGACCGACGCGAGGCACGGAGAGGTCGACGAATGACCAAGATCGCGTAAGAGGCCGTAACAACAGTGGTCTCAGACTTTCGAGGCGGACCGCCAAAGAAGATACTAGTTTTGTACCTCCGCCAGCTGCAGAGTGGTCCTCCACAACCTTCAGAGTATTCGGAGCAGTCGTGGCTCCGCGGTTCGTGTTTCGGAAGTAAGGGCGCGCTGGCTGACGCGTCAACCCTACCTCGGTGGTCGATGCGTAGACCGCATTTCGGGAGTGTCGTGGTGCTGTGGGAGCTTGTTATTTTGCGACAGCAGGCCATTTTGAGGAACTGTCCACTGGCGGTAGCACGGATGTTACGACTCACCCACGGACGGGCCGGTTCATCGCTTTCTAGCATGCACCGCAGGCAGCCTATGATTAGAGGAGCCAGAGCTTCGTGTATATCCTTAACCCTCTAGAGTTTTGGTATGCTTGTTATGATGGTCTCATCATTGTGTGCTATGTACGAATAGCGCCAGGTTAATCGCGAGTTAGAAAACATGCTTAGTCGAGGATACGCATGGTACGGTAAAAGCGTAACCTTAGACTATGTCACGATCGAGACCTGGCGGTAAGGTCGCTCTGAGTTAAAGATTTATTTTATGTTTGACCTTATCGCAGTAGTGGTATACGGGATTTATTTGTGTGATAAGTCCGTGGGTAGTTTGAGACGGAAGTGGTAGCTTTCATGACGTGAATTAGTAAGATTGTTCCGATCGGAACAAGAGTTTGGCGCGTCGGGTCGGGCCGAGGACCATTTATGGTCAACCCAGAACCCGGCTTGGCGGGTCAGTTCTGGTGGTCCCGCCAGTGGTAGGGTCACGAGGATGCTAGGCCCAAGTTTGTGTGACCATCAGATGAGTTCGTGGACGCGCTCGACCGTAAGCGTTCGTAAAGGCCGGAACGGCCTTAAGGAAGTTCGAGGTTAGTAAGATGACCAAGTTCGAGGTAGTGACTCCGCAGATTTTCGAACTAAGTAATGACCAAGTATGGTACGCATCGAGAGTTCGTGTTCGAGAAGCGGCACGACGAGTAAGGAAAGAAGAGGACGGTGTTAGTTCGTGGTTGCCGTGGCGCCGACAACTTGTTAGAGGAACTTTATCGTTATCCGATTGAGAAGGAACATTCGGACGAATGTTTCTGGCGAGGGAGAATGTTATACCCCGTAGTTGCAGGTGGTATATATGTGAGGACGACGCATGAGAGCACACGTAAATTTTGAAAAGAAAGAAAGACGAGTTTTCACTGAAAAGTTTCCTGCTATTTGTGAAGAAAAAGGTTCGTTAACGGGAATTGATTCTGATTTGGTATTTGACTTCATAGATTATATTAGAATTTTGAGATTTTATTTTCTGAATGGTCACTGGGCCCACGGAGAAATTTACTATTTATGGGCCCACTTTGTTTTCGAGATTTTGGCCATTGTGGATATTTTTTGAAAGACGCTTTACGAGGGGCTAATAGAGGGTGACACGTGTCACCCCGCCAGGTGGCTTGGCCGGTTACCTTTGTGCACAACACCCTGCTAGAGTCGCCGACTAAACGCTTACAGAACTCATGGGCGGAAAATTCGCTATGTCCTTTTGTATTTTTGCGGATTTTTCCGAGCGCGAACATTTTGTTAACAAGAGGTGACACTTGTCACCCTCGCGGACGCCTTAGTGGTTTGGGCTCGCCGATCGGGTGCCTTGTTGCGGCATTGTTTTGCGCAATGTTTCAGGGCATGTTTTGCGAGTAGGGTTAGGGTGCACTTGGCTTGATCTCGCCTTACACTTGCCTTACACTTGGAAGGATCTCGCCCTCGTTGGCCTTTGGTTTTGCTATAAATACCCCCAAGTGTGAAGACTTCATCCATTCCAAAACTTCCAAGTCTTGAAACCCTCCTCCCCTTCATGCTTTCAATGGCAGCCTCCTCTCCCCTTCGTGTGGCCTTGGCCGGCGGGTTCTCCTCCTCCCCTTTGTGGTGTTCGCCATGGGTACCCCTAGCCTAGTTGTTTTCAGATAATACCCTCTCGTGGTATTGAAATACTTCTCCTAGTAGTGCTATAATGCCCAAAATACCTTACCCATTACCTTGATGTATTCCAAAAGGTACCTCTATACGTAGAGCCCTGAAATACTACCTTTTGTCCTTTTAGTCTCAAACCGAAACCCTAAGGAAATCTTCATCGTTGGTCAAGTATTTGAGCAGAAGTTGGTTAGAACTTCTAAGGGTTGTTCGAGCGCACGAGTGAGAGAGCTAAACCTCGCTCAGATCGACATTATAACTCGATAATTTCGGGCTTATCGAGGTAATTATCTTGTCCTCTATTGTAATTGGAAATTACATGTTTGTTAGAATATATAGTTGAAGTATACTATATATGGAACTACTTAGTATTCGGCAATGTCTGTTGACTTAAGCCCAAGAATCGAATCGAATCAGATTTACATAGATCAGACAGCAGACTTGGTCAACAATCTCAAGCTTTGAAGACTTATCTTCCTTGATGGTCAATGACCATTCTACCCTTGCTAAAAACGTCCAAGACCATATGTGGGGGTGCCACGTGTCACCCTCTCATTCGTCCATAAAATTTCGTAACCCTCGTGGGCCCCACAAAACGTAAAATTCCTCGGGTGGGCCCCACGTGACCAAATCCGTAAAAATAAATTTTCATAATGTTAATAAGCTCCATTCTCTTCAAACAATACATTTTGAGAATCCAATTCTCAACCACGAACATTTTTCCTTTCCGACGTCTGGAGGATTTTCTCGTTTAAAAACAATTCTTCCTTTCGCATCAATTTTCAAGTCTTGATTCCTTACGCATATCTCTCTTATACATGTCCCGACTTACTGGTGTAACATTCTTCCTCTTAGAAACATTCGCCCCGAATGTTCTTAGTCTGTCAAGCTATACAAACTCCGACAATCTCTATACTATGCCTATCAATCAAAATCGCACAAGACCAACGATGCCACACACGGCCACCACAACATACGAAACATAACAATGGACATTCCTTCCGTGGTCCCTTCTCACAAAACTCGGGCGTTACAGCTTTTCTCAAACACGGATCCTTAGAGGTTCCTTTCTTTCCTTACTTGTCATACTTTCTCGCATTTCAAACTTATCTAGTACACGCATAAAATCTCAAATATTTTTTCTATTCTCCAATCCTGGAGTTACTATCCAAACTTGGTCATATTGTTACTTACTTTCCCGTTAAGGCACTTCTGGTCCTTACGACTGATTCCGTGGAACGCTGGCCCACAAACTCGCATAACGATCAACTAGACTTCGGGCCTTGCACCCTGACCCTACCACATAACGGGACTATTTCTAACCGACATCACCCAATTCCATACTACCGGACCGAATTAAACGAGTCTATAACCCGACTCATCGTCACTCTTAACTTCTCATTCTTAGTCTGAAATAAATCTCTCTCTTATCTCAAGGTACTTCTCACCCTATTCTCCCTATTCACTAGAGGTTCGTCACATAAGCCAAAGTATTTCTACCGTACATCCTTCCCTATCGGCCTTACACTGTTACGGGGAAATTACTACGTGTGAACTCTACACAACTATAGTCTCAGTTCACTTACCATTCTTGTCAACATTCATAACTTCTCACTTTACTAATCAAAGTATTCCTACCTCTGGGGGTACTATCACTTACAACTTCTAGCAATAAAGGGAAAACATATATGCTAGGGCGAAATCTGAATCTATCAATGCACGTATGATTCAAAAGAATCGAATATACCAGAACCCCGCGCGATGTTGCCTCCGATCCCGCCCAAGAGTCACGCTATCTCTCGCTCAAGGACCGCCGTAACTATAAACCCACTCGACTCTACCACTACCGGCTAACATCTGAACACCCTGCCCTGGGGAACGCACAACTATGGAGGAAATGGAATCAACCATCGGCCTCATAGACTGAGCCACCTCACCGGTGCTCTTTCTAAAAGGACATACCCTCCGAATATGGCCCGGACGGCCACAACAAAAACAAACACCTGTGCCATAACGGCATTTCCCCAAATAACGCTTACTACATCGGAAACATTGAGGGAAAAGTGGCCTCGACTGAGAAAATCCTCTGCTCCTCTGAGAACCTCGACCTCTGGAGCTTGGACTGGCTCCTAAATACCTTGTGGGGTCCAAACTCCCACCTGTGAGCTGCGGGGGTATGTACTGGGTAGGCGGGGACGAATATCTCACTCGCTGTTGAGGCTGCTCGTCCAAAAACTCACCGGGATAACCAACCGGTCCAGCCTCTTACGCCGATCTCCGCTGCCATCTACCCTCAGACACCTGTCTGCATCGCCGAATAACCTCCCGCCGATGAAATCAGAACACCGCTATCTTGGTCAATAACATAACCGCTTCCCCCATGACCTTATAGTCTTCTCTCACCGAGAAACCGAGGCTCGTGCCGGTTCAAAACTCGCGCAGAAGAACTCGCCGATCGTGGAACAACATCCAGATACCCCGGCACGAGCCCTATCAACTCTCTCGAGTCCGACTAGTAGCTCTCGCTACTCCTTTTCCCTTCAAGGCCGCTTTCTCCTCGAGGCATAATCAGAACACAACATCACGTTAGAGAGGAATTATCTTACTAACACGCCTCTATGGCACGATCTAGAGTGAGAAGAATAGAAACCAACTCCTAAATGTCCCGTAGCTCTCATGCTTAAGCGTGGCGACAACACACCGATAATCAAGACTCTACTAGACACTGGCCTCAGACATTCCGAGGACCGACTACTCGATACCACTCATGCCCAACCTCGGCTCGGATCGTGCCCTACCTGGGCACCCTTCTACCTTAACAACTAAGTAAACCACGGAAATTTAATAACACCTCAGTTTTTTTTTTTAAAACCAACATACGTACAAGGGCAAAGCCGACAAGGCTGCCATGTAATATACATAATAAAAGACACTACATCGCATACGAGTCCAATCCTACATATGAATACTGCACTTAAGAGTTTTATCAATCGTGACGACAAGGCCCCGCCAGACTCATAATCAGATAAAAGCTCAGATCAAAGAATCGTTATACCTCAGATTTCCAAAGTATGTACGCGAGGGCGCACGATAAAAATTCAAGCCTTAAGATTAGGCAAGGTTCGAAATTGGGCACAAGTGCCAAAAGGAGTCGTTGACGTAAACGCTTTACTAAACTTCATGGCGGAAAATTCCGCCATGTCATTGAGAATTTTTATGGATTTTTCCGAGAGACGAAACATTTTGGATCAACGAGGGTGACATGTGTCACCCTCACATCGGAAGCAAGTGGACGCAAAGGCTGCACCATGGCACGCTTTTTGTGCCTCGTTAGTAGGATATTTGTGCAAGTTGGTGTGGTAGATGGATAAGGTCCACATGGTTGAAATCTAGCCCTACACTTGCCTTTACACTGACGGATTCGCCATTGGTTGGCCATTCCTTGACCTATAAATACCCTCTAAGTTGAAGACTTTCTTCATCCAAAACTCGAGCAATCTTTCTAAGTCTCTAAATACTCCTCCCTCTTGTTTGCTTCGCCCAAAGCCCTCCCCTCCCTCGAGAAGCTTTGGCCGGCAGGTCTCCTCCCACTTTGAGGTGCTAGCCATGGGTACCCCTAGCCTAGTTGTTTTCGTGATAATACCCCTCAGGGTATAGAAATACTCTCATAGTATTGTTATAATGCCCAAATACCTTGTAGTATTCCCAAGGTTACACTTAGACAAAAGCCCAGAAAATACTATTATACTTCCTTCAGTCACAAAAACGAAACCCTAAGGAAATCTTCATTGATAGTCAAGAGTCGAGCAAGTTGGTTAGAACTTCTAAGGGTTGTTTGGAGCGGACGGAGCGCATTGAGTAAAGAGCTAAACCTTGCTCAGATCGACATTTAAACTTGGATAATTTTGGGCTTATCGAGGTAAACACTTCGACCTTCTATTGTAATTGGAAATTACATGTTGTAGGATTATATAGTTGAAGTATACTATATATGTAATCGAATATAGTTGCGGCAAATGTCTTTTGACTTAAGCCCAATTTAAAGAAGAGAATCGAATCAGTAATTACATAGATCAGACATGAGACTTGTGTAGCATTATCGTGTTGTAGAATTGTACACGCCCTGTTAGACGGTAAACCCCCTCGGTTGGCTTGGTAGCCTACTGACAGAGAGGAGATTTACGCCGCATGGGGGAGGTGTGCCAATTTTCTCAGAGAATATTCTACGATGAGATCTAGATGTTAATAGGCGCCAGGGCCTCTATAGGTCAAGTACTACACGTGGCGTGGTCTACTTGGCTTACGAGTAGCCGACGGCTTGAGGTACTTGAGCGTTGCTATTAGTCGAAAATCGCCGCGAGGTATGTGAACCTCTTCCTATCTTTTCTAGCATGATATGTGTGAGCTATGTAGTACGGTAGACGCATACGTGTTAATCAGATTTGGTTGTTTTAAAACAGAAGTGTTATAACGACTTTATGGGAAGTTGGTTATAACAAATTTATGTAAGTAAGAAAATGTTTTGTGGTTTTTAAAAGACAACTGATTTGACTTATAACTGACTTAATGTGTGACCATAAAGAACTTGAAGTATTTCAAAGGATTAAGAATCCTTTTTTAAAGAAGAGTAATACTTGGTTTTGAAAACATAAGAGTTATACTAGATTTACGGGAAGTTAGGTATAACGCCTTAAGGAGGTAAATGAATGGTTTTATTGATTTTAAAAGTTAAGAGACTTGATCTTAAAAGATAAGAGACTTGACTTGAATGAATTAATATGAGTTTTGTGTGAAACCTCATTCGTGAGTAATGAGTACTTGGTTTTTAAATGGAATAATGTTTTACTGATTCGAAATCGTAATGTATCGACAAACCACCGCAGCTGCTAATAAAGGAAAATGTATTGAATAAATGAAGTATTATATTTAAACCAGTAGAAACCTCCATCTGAATAGAAGCTAAGATGAGACAAAATGATATTACATTTCCTAGATCATGGCTACTTAATAAGATTGATTATAAACAAGAATAACCTACTCACATATAAGACATATGTTTCTCAAATCGTTTAAAAGAGAATTATGTTTTAAAGGATTAAGACTATGAACTATGAAATCTTTCAAAACGGGACTCGAGTAATCAAACTAGGCAAACCGAACTTTAGGAAAAGCGAATGTTGTTACTTTACTTTAAAAAGAATGTGGTTGGTTTACTTAAAAACGCTGGTCACTCTATTCTTATACTACGTATCGTGACTTTTGAAAAAGGAACGGATCTTTTAAAAGGATTTAACGATGTAGTACTTTAGTGTTAAAACCCTGACTTTGTCATAAAATGAAAGTACTTTAAGTTGTGGTAACTTGCCTATGTTTGCGGGTGATAGACTTGTGTGCGCGAATGTATTTCACTCGACTACCGTGGTTCATGGATGAACCGAATGTATTTCACTCGACCACCGTGTTCATGGGATGAACCGAATGTATTTCACTGACCACCGTGTTCATGGATGAACCGAATGTATTTCACTCGACTACCGCTGCTCACGGATGAGCCGAATGTATTTCACTGACTACCGCTGCTCACGGGATGAACCGAATGTATTTCACTGATCATCAAGGCTCACGAGATTTAACCGGAACGTATTCCACACGCTTATACATCGGGTCCACGACGGGCCGAGACATGTTATACGATCACATGATTTGTACCTAGATCGCCAAGCTGGCGGAAGGAGTTCCACGTACGGCGGATGACTTCGGTGGCGCGAGTCCTCGATTTGACATGATCGCTTATGTCGCGAATCGTAGTTTGGTTATCATACATGTCTCCCGCTATATATAGACTATTATGATTTCATTTATAGTATTTACGCTTCACATACTGTACTCAGATCGACTCTTCGGGCCGCTCATGCCGCAGTAGAGGTACATCGGCCAGGATCCTCGCCTGGGATCACACAAGGCTGGGAAGCCCCGCTTTTCTGAGGCTTATCTTTTGGTATGTTACCCCGAGTCAGAGGTTCTTGTACGCTCGTGGTAGGAGGCCCCGCCCCATCATAGTTGTTGTTATAAAACTCTAGAGGTCTCAGAGTAATCACAGGCGTAGTTTGTAAAAGGATAACCGTCGGGTTTTTTATGTATATACGTATGCAAGGCAACCGCTTTTCGCTCGCTTATTTATTATATCTCTCATTTCATGTTCATGTTTTATTTCCGCTGATTTTCTCGATGATGTATCACCAGTGGTGCCCGGTAGCACTACCACGCCCGTTCGGTCGTGACAAAAGTGGTATCGTGAGCGCTTAGTCCTCTGGAAAGTGTCTACAGCATCGTGTTTAGTAGTCTTGATTATCGATGTTGCGCACCACATCTATAATCGGAGGCCGCAGGACATTTAGGATTGGTTTCATTCTTCTCATTCCGAGATCGTGCCTTAGAGTCGCGGTGATAAGTCGACCCTCTCGACGATTTCGCTTTTACCGCTTATGCCTCCGCAGGGCAACCCGCCCAGCGGGCAAGGCAGCCGAGGAGCCGCGAGTGAGATACAGAGGAGTACGAGGCGCAGCCCTGGCCAAGACCGAGATTGTGCTTCGCATCGCGAGCTGGCGATGCCGCCAATACGGGCAGAAGTTTAGAGCCGCAGCAGCTGGCCGAGACTACAAGACTGAGCCTCCAGCCCCACACCGGAGCAGATGAGACGGGTACAAGGAGATGGTCGCCATCGCCGTGGTCGTGGGCCGATATGGCGAGAGGTCGACGCAGCAGCCCACCCAAAGAGCACCGTAGTTCACCCCGAGCGCATGGGCTGAGGCTACGGACTTTCTCGAGTCAGAGCACGCCGTTGTTCTATGGATCGAGCCGAGGATGACCTCGTGAGTTTATTCGACACCGCAATGGATCATGAGAGTGATCGCAGTCTCGCCGCAGAGTCGGTGGTATTGGTTCGTGATCACCGCATGACATCGCAATGATCGTTTGATTCGCGAGGAGCCCCGAGGAGAGCATGCACCTCCACCATTCGGGACGAAGTTCTCGGGCTTTCCTTGCACATTTCTTGCCCCACGTACGGCGAGGGCTCGGGCCGACAGATTTTTGACGCTGAGGCGTGATCGCGACGGTTAGAGAGTATAATGTGGAGTTCGACTCATTAGTTCGGCATGTTCTCAGAGTAGCCGAGCATGGAGGACAGAGTACAACGCCACGCCACCGGCTAGACGATTACCGCGTGTTTGTACGGTGTAGCTCTTCACCGCACGGATATTGCCCGCACGCAAGCTCACGCACTTGGACGCGAGGCACGAGAGGTTGACTGAATGACCGTGATCAAGAAAAGAGGCTAGAACACAGGTCCTTTGGTAACTTTCGAGGCGCCGCCAGCCAGACCAGTTATGTACTCCGCCAGCAGCAGTGGTCCTCCGCGCCTTCGTGACGCTCGGTACTGAGCGGGTCGAGCTCCGTGGCTTCGTTCACAGTGTATACGCGAGTTCTAGCCGCCAGGATTCATGTCCCCTCAACAAGACGATGCGTGGCGCGCCATCCCGGTATGTCGTTTTTTCTCGTGCTTGTTTCACCCGCACCGCCGTGGCCATGTTACGAGAGACAGGCTTATAGAGGGGTACCGCAAAGATGACGCAGCCTTACCGGATCGCTGGCGGTTCATCGCTTTCATAGCATACACGCAGGCGTGCCTATGATTAGAGTGAGCAGAGCTTCGTGCATATCCTTAACCTCTGTAGATTTGTATGCGTGATAGGATGACCTTATTATTGTGTGCTATGTACGGATAGCGCTGTGTTATTTGTGAGTTAGAAAACATGGTTAGTTGGAAGGATAAGCATGGGGTACGGTAGGTGGAACCTTAGAATATTTCACGATCGAGACCTTAGAGGTAAGGTCGTTCGAGCAAAAAGATTTATTTTATGTTTGACCTTATCGTAACGCGAGTATACGTGGGAGATTTTGTGTAATAAGTCCACGGGTCAGGTAAAATGAAAGTGGTGGCTTTCATGTGAATTAGTAAGATGGTTCCGTATCGAGGAACAAGAGTCGGGCGCGACGCTGGTCGGGTCGGGCTATGTTGAGGGCCAACCCGCCTGTTTCGAGACGGGTCACTGGGTGGTCCCGCCAGTGGTAGGGTCACGAGGGTGCTAGGCCCAAGTTTAGATGACCAGCGATGAGTTCGTGGACGGTTCGACCGTAGCACCGTGAAGGCCGGAATGGCCTTGGGCGAGGTCGAGGCTAGTAGATGACCAAGTTTGGAGGTGGTGACTCAAAGTTTTGGGAATCAAGCGCTGATCAAGTGTGGTACGATACTAGAAGAGTTCGAGTGTTCGAGAAGAGTACGACGAGTAAGGAAGGAAGTGAACTTGGCCGAGGATGGAAGTAATCATTTTTTTGAGAAACGAACGTGCGGGCGAGTGTCCTCGACCAAGAGCGAGAGTTGGTATTGTTTTGCATCATCGAGGTGGTTCCTCGCTGGCGTGAATTTAAGTATTTGCGCGCACGTGTTATTTCGTACAGCGTGGCGTGGCAACTTGTTAGAAGGACTTTATCGTTATCCGCTTTGAGAAGGAACATTCGACGAATGTTTCTACGAGGGGAGAATGTTATACCGTGATTTCCAAAGTATGTACGTGAGGGCGTACGTATAAAAAATTCAAGCCTTAAGATTAGGCAAGGTTCGAAATTGGGCACAAGTGCCAAAAGGAGTCGTTCGACCTAAACGCTTTACTAAACTTCATGGCGGGAAAATTCCGCCATGTCATTGAGAATTTTTATGATTTTTCCGAGAGACGAAACATTTTGGATCAACGGGAGGTGACATGTGTCACCCTTACATTGGAAGCAAGTGACTAAAGGCTGTACCATGGCACGCTTTTTGTGCCTCGTTAGGTAGGATATTTGTGCAAGTTGGCGTGGTAGATGGATAAGGTCCACATTGTTGAAATCTAGCCCTACACTTGCCTTACACTGATGGATCTTCGCCATTGGTTGGCCATTCCTGACCTATAAATACCTCTAAGTTGAAGACTTTCTTCATCCAAAACTTGAGCAATCTTTCTAAGTCTCTAAATACTCCTCCTCTTGTTTGCTTTCGTCCAAAGCCCCTCCCCCTCCCTTGAGAAGCTTTGGCCGAGAGGACCGCCCCCTCCCCCGGTGAGGGGCTAGCCGTGGGGGGCCCCCCCCCCGCTGCGCGTTGTTGTCGGAGTATAACTCCCCGTTGTGGGATAGACATACTCTCCTAGTATTGTTATAATGCACAAATACCTTGGCAAAAATACCTTGTAGGATTCCAAAGGTTACACTTATACAAAATCACAGAAACTTCTATTATACTTCCTTCAGTACCAAAATCGAAACCCTAATGAAATCTTCATTGATAGTTGAAGAGTTGAGCAGGTTGGTTAGAACTTCTAAGGGTTGTTTGGAGCAGACGGAGCGCACGAGTAGAGCTAAACCTTGCTCAGATCGACATTTAAACTTGGATAATTTTGGGCTTATCGAGGTAAACACTTCGACCTTCTATCAGAATTGGAAATTACATGTCAGAGGATTATATAGTTGAAGCATACTATATATAGAATCGAACATAGTTGTGCGGCAATGTCTTTGACTTAAGCCCGAATTTAAAGAAGAGAATCGAATCAGAATTACATAGATCAGACATGAGACTTGTGTAGCATTATCGTGTCAGAGAATTGTACACGCCCGTTAGACGTAAACCCTCGGTTGGCTTGGTAGCCGCCGATAGAGGAGATTTACGCTGTGGGGGGAGGTGCCGAATTTTCTCAGAGAATATTCTACGATGAGATCTAGATGTTAATAGCGCCAGGGCCTCTATAGGTCAAGTACTACGTGGCGGGTCTACTTAGCTAAGGAGTAGCCGACTGTTTGAGGTACTGGAGCGCTTTGCTATTAGTCGAAAATCGTCGCAGGTATGCGAACCTCTTCCTATCTTTTCTAGCATGATATGTGAGCTATGTAGTACAAAGAGACGCATACGTGTTAATCAGATTGGGTTGTTTTAAAAAAGGAAGTGTTATAACGACTTTATGGGAAGTTGGTTATAACAACTTTATGTAAGTAAGAAAATGTTTTGTGGTTTTTAAAAGACAATAGATTTGACTTATAACTGACTTAATGTGTGACCATAAAGAACTTGAAGTATTTCAAAGGATTAAGAATCCTTTTTTTGAAAGAAGAGTAATACTTGGTTTTGAAAACATAAGAGTTATACTAGCTTTATTGGAAGTTAGGTATAACGTCTTAAGGGAGGTAAAATGAATGGTTTTATTGATTTTAAAAGTTAAGTGACTTGATCTTAAAAGATAAGAGACTTGACTTGAATGAATTAATATGAGTTTTGTGTGAAACCTCATTCGTGAGTAATGAGTACTTGGTTTTTAAAAGGAATAATGTTTTACTGATTCGGAAATCAGAATGTGTATCGACAAACCATCGCAAATAATAAAGGAAAATGTATTGAATAAATGAAGTATTATATTTAAACCAAGAGAAACCTCCATCCGCATAGAAGCTAAGATGAGACAAATGATATTACATTTCCTAGATCATGGTCGCTAATAATATTGATTATAAACAAGAATAACCTACTCACATATAAGACATATGTTTCTCAAATCGCTTAAAAGAGAATTATGTTTTAAAGGATTAAGACTATGAACTATGAAATCTTTCAAAATGGGACTCGAGTAATCAAACTAGGCAAACCGAACTTTAGGAAAAAGGAATGTTGTTACTTGACTTTAAAAAGAATGTGGTTGGTTTACTTAAAAACGCTGGTCACTCTATTCTTATACTACTGTATCGGTGACTTTTGAAAAAGGAACGGATCTTTTAAAAGGATTTAACGATGTAGTACTTTAGGTTAAAACCCTGACTTTGTCATAAAATGAAAGTACTTTAAGTTGTGTGTAACTTGCCTATGTTTGCGGTGATAGACTTGTGTGCGCGAATGTATTTCACTGACTACCGTGTTCACGGGACGAACCGAATGTATTTCACTGATCACCGTGTTCATGGATGAACCGAATGTATTTCACTGACCACCGTGTTCATGGACGAACCGAATGTATTTCACTCGACTACCGCTGCTCACGGGACGAGCCGAATGTATTTCACTTGACTACCGCTGCTCACGGATGAACCGAACGATTTCACTTGACTACCGCTGCTCATGAGATTTAACCGAATTTATTCCACACGCTTATACATCGGGTCCACGACGGGCCGAGACATGTTATACGTATCACATGATTTGTACCTAGATCGCGCAGCTGATAAGGAGTTCCACGCACGAGGATGACTTCAGGCGAGTCCCTCGACTTGACATGACCGCTTATGTTGGAATCGTAGTTTGCTATCATACATGTCTCCCGCTATATATAGACTATTATGATTTCATTTATAGTATTTTACGCTTCACATACTGGTACTGCATCGACCTCCTCGGGCCGCGCTCATGCCGCAGTAGAGGTACACGGCCAGGATCCTCGCCTCGGGATCACAGTCAACAGGTTGGGAAGCCCCGCTTTCTTCGAGGCTTATCTTTCGCATGTTACCCGAGTCCGTAGGTTCTCAGACGCTCGTGGTAATGGCGGGCCCCGCCCCGCCATAGTTGTTGTTATAAAACTCTTAGAGGTCTGTAGCAATCGCCAGGCGTAGTTTGTAAAAGGATAACTGCTCGGGTTTTTTTACGTATATACGTAAGGCAACCGCTTGGTTCGCTGCTTATTTATTATATCTCTCATTTCATGTTCATGTTTTATTTCCGCTGATTTTCTCCGATGATGTATCACTGTGGTGCCCGGTAGGCACTACCACGCCCGGTTCGGTCGTGACAAAAGTGGTATCGAGCGCTTAGTCTCGGAAAGTGTCTACATGCATCGTGTTTAGTAGAGTCTTGATTATCGACGTGTGCAGGCACCACATCTATAATCGTGAGGTCGCAGACATTTAGGATTGGTTTCCATTCTTCTCATTCCGAGATCGCGCCTTAGAGTCGCAGGATAAGTTGGACCCTCCGACGATTTCGCTTTTACCGCTATGCCCGCCGCAAGTGCAACCCGCTCAGCGGGCAAGGCAGCCGGCGGAGTCGCAGTGAGATACAGAGGAGTACGAGGCGCAGCCCTGGCCAAGACTGAGATCAGGCTTCGCGATCGCGAGCTATGGCGCCGCCACACGGCAGAGTTTAGAGCCGCAGCAGCTGGTCCGAGACTACAAGACTGAGCCTCCGCCCCACACCGGAGCAGATGAGACGGGCGCGAGATGGTCGCCATCGCCGTGGTCGTGGCCGATATGGCGAGAGGTCGACGCAGCAGCCCACCCAAAGAGCACCCGTAGTTCACCCCGAGCGCATGGGCTGAGGCTACTGGACTTTCTCGAGTCAGAGCACGCCAGTTGTTCTATGGATCGAGTCGAGGATGACCTCAGAGTTTATTCGACACCGCAGCGGATCATGAGAGTGATCGTGAGTCTCGCCGGCAGAGTCGGTGGTATCGGTTCGTGATCACCGCGTGATACATCGCAATGATCGGTTTGATTCGCGAGCCGTCCCGAGGAGAGCATGCACCTCCACCATTCGGGGACGAAGTTCTCGGCGGCTTTCTTGCACATTTCTTGCCCCACGTATTTATGAGGGCTCGGGCCGCAGATTTTTGACGCTGAGGCGTGATCGCGGACTGCTAGAGTACAATGGGAGTTCGACTCATTAGTTCGGCATGTTCCTCGCAGAGTAGCCGATATGGAGGACAGTACACCGCCACGCCACCGGCTAGATGATTACCGCGTGCTTGTACGGTGTAACTCTTCACCGCACGGATATTGCCCGCACGCAAGCTCATGCACTGACGCGAGGCACGGAGAGGTTGACTGAATGACCAGATCAAAAAGAGGCCGCAATGCCAGGTCCTTTGGTAACTTTCGAGGTTGGCCGCATCAGCAGCAGACTAGTTATGTACCTCCGCCAGTGCAGAGTGGTCCTCCACGCCTTCGTGGACGCTCGGTACTCGAGCGGGTCGAGCTCCAGGCTTCCGGTTCACGGTATACGCAGTTCTAGCCGCAGGATTCATGTCCCCTCAGGCCACAAGACGATGCGCAGCGCCATCCCGGTATGTCGTTTTTTTCTCGGGTGCTTGTTTCACCGCGGCCGTGTGGCCATGTTACGAGATCAGGCTTATAGAGGGGTACCGCAAAGATGACGCAGCCTTACCGGATCGGGCGGGTTCATCGCTTTCATAGCATGCACCGCAGGCGTGCCTATGATTAGAGCGAGCAGAGCTTGTGTATATCCTTAACCTCTAGAGATTTGTATGCGTGATAGACGACCTTATTATCGTGCTATGTACGGATAGCGCGTTATTTGTGAGTTAGAAAACATGGTTAGTTGGAAGGATAAGTACGGGTACGGTAGGTGTGAACCTTAGAATATTTCACGACAGACCTTAGAGGTAAGGTCGTCGGAGCAAAAAGATTTATTTTATGTTTGACCTTTATCGTAACGCGAGTATACGCGGGAGATTTTTGTGTAATAAGTCCATGGGTCAGGTAAAATGAAAGTGGTGGCTTTCGACGTGAAATAGTAAGATGGTTCCGATCGAGGAACAAGAGTTGGCGCGACGCTGGTCGGGTTGGCCGCTGTTGAGGCCAACCCGCACTGCTTCGAGACGGGTCACTGGCGGTCCCGCCAGTGGTAGGGTCACGAGGGTGCTAGCCCAAGTTTAGATGACCAGCGATGAGTTCGTGGACGTGTTCACCGTATAGCACCGTGAAGGCCGGAATGGCCTTGGCGGAGGCCGAGGCTAGTAGATGACCAAGTTCGGAGGCGGTGACTCCAAAGTTTTGGGAATCAAGCGCTGATCGACGTGGTACGATACTGTAAGAGTTCGAGTGTTCGAGAAGAGTACGACGAGTAAGGAAGAAAGTGAACTTGGCCGAAGATGGAAGTAATCATTTTTTTGAGAAACGAATGCGCGGCGAGTGTCCTCGACCAAGAGCGAGAGTTGGTATTGTTTTGCATCATCGGCGTGGTTCCTCGCTGGCGTGAATTTAAGTATTTGCGCGCACGTGTTATTTCTCGCAGCAAGGTGGCGCTGGCAACTTGTTAGAAGGACTTTATCGTTATCCGCCTTGAGAAGGAACATTCGGGACGAATGTTTCTGAGGGGAGAATGTTATACCTCAGATTTCCAAAGTATGTACGAGGGCGCACGATAAAAATTCAAGCCTTAAGATTGCAAGGTTCAAATTGGGCACAAGTGCCAAAAGGAGTCGTTGACTAAACGCTTTACTAACTTGCAAGGGAAAATTCGCTATGTCATTGAGAATTTTTGCGGATTTTTCCGAGAGACTAAACATTTTGATCAACGAGGGTGATATGTGTCACCCTTACATCGAAGCAGTGGACGGCAAAGGCTGCACCATGGCACGCTTGTGCCTCGTTAGGTAGGATATTTGTGCAAGTCGGTGTGGTAGATGGATAAGGTCCACATGGTTGAAATCTAGCCCTACACTTGCCTTACACTGACGGATCTCGCCATCGGTCGCCATTCCGACCTATAAATACCCCTCTAAGTTGAAGACTTTCTTCATCCAAAACTCGAGCAATCTTTCTAAGTCTCTAAATACTCCTCCCTCTTGTTTGCTTTCGCCCAAAGCCCTCCTCCCTTGAGAAGCTTTGGCCGAGAGGCCTCCCTCCCCTTCGAGGTGCAGCTGGGTACCCCTAGCCTAGTTGCTTTCGTATAATCCCCCCCTGTTTGTGGTATAGAAATACTCTCCTAGTATTGTTATAATGCCCAAATACCTGGGCCCAACTACCTTGTAGTATTCCCAATGTTACACTTTTACACAAGCCTGTAAAATACTATTATACTTCCTTCACCACAAAAACGAAACCCAAGGAAATCTTCATCGATAGTCAAGAGCTGAGCAGGTTGGTTAGAACTTCTAAGGGTTGTTTGAGCCGGATGGAGCGCATTGAGCAGAGCTAAACCTCGCTCAGATCGACATTTAAACTTGATAATTTTGGGCTTATCGAGGTAAACACTTCGACCTTCTATCAGAATTGAAAATTACATGTCAGGATTATATAGTTGAAGTATACTATATATAGAATCAATATACATGTGCGGCAATGTCTTTGACTTAAGCCCAATTTAAAGAAGAGAATCGAATCAGAATTACATAGATCAGCATTACAAGAGACTTGTGTAGCATTACCGTGTTGTAGAATTGTACACGCTCGTTAGACGTAAACCCCGGTTGGCTTGCAGTACCGAGCAGAGGAGAGATTTACGCTGCTGGGGAGGTGTCAATTTTCTCAGAGAATATTCTACGATGAGATCTAGATGTTAATAGCGCCAGGCCTCTATAGGTCAAGTACTACATGGCGTGGTCTACTTAGCTACGAGTAGCCGACGGCTGAGGTACTGAGCGCTTTTGCTATTAGTCGAAAATCGTCGCGAGGTACGCGAACCTCTTCCTATCTTTTTCTAGCATGATATGTGAGCTATGTAGTAGACGGTAGACGCATACGTGTTAATCAGATTCGTTGTTTTAAAACAGAAGTTGTTATAACGACTTTATGGGAAGTTGGTTATAACAAATTTACGTAAGTAAGAAAATGTTTGTGGTTTTTAAAAGACAAATCGATTTGACTTATAATCGACTTAATGTGTGACCATAAAGAACTTGAAGTATTTCAAAGATTAAGAACTTTTTGAAAGAAGAGTAATACTTGGTTTTGAAAACATAAGAATTATACTAGCTTTACGGGAAGTTAGGTATAACGCCTTAAGGAGGTAAAATGAATGGTTTTATTGATTTTAAAAGTTAAGAGACTTGATCTTAAAATATAAGAGACTTGACTTGAATGAATTAATATGAGTTTTGTGTGAAACCTCATTCGTGAGTAATGAGTACTTGGTTTTTAAAAGGAATAATGTTTTACCGATTCTAAATCGTAACGTATCGACAAACCACCGCATCGTTAATAAAGGAAAATGTATTGAATAAATGAAGTATTATATTTAAACCAAGAGAAACCTCCATCCGCATGAAGCTAAGATGAGACAAAATGATATTACATTTCCTAGATCATGGTTGCTTAATAAGATTGATTATAAACAAGAATAACCTACTCACATATAAGGCATATGTTTGTCAAATCGTTTAAAAGAGAATTATGTTTTAAAGGATTAAGACTATGAACTATGAAATCTTTCAAAAATGGGACTTGAGTAATCAAACTAGGCAAACCGAACTTTAGGAAAAATGAATGTTGTTACTTGACTTTAAAAAGAACGGTTGGTTTACTTAAAAACGCTGGTCACTCTATTCTTATACTACGTATCGTGACTTTTGAAAAAGGAACGGATCTTTTAAAAGGATTTAACGATGTAGTAATTTTAGGTTAAAACCCGACTTTGTCATAAAATGAAAGTACTTTTAAGTCAGGTGTAACTTGCCTATGTTTGCAGGTGATAGACTTGTGCGCGAATGTATTTCACTGACTACCGTGTTCATGGATGAACCGAATGTATTTCACTCGACTACCGTGTTCATGGACGAACCGAATGTATTTCACTGACCACCGCTCATGGATGAACCAAGAATGTATTTCACTGACTACCGCTGCTCACGGACGAACCGAATGTATTTCACTCGATCACCGCTGCTCACGGATTTAACCGAATGTATTTCACTTCGACTATCGCGCTCACGAGATTTAACCGGAATGTATTCCACACGCTTTACATCGGGTCCATGACGGGCCGAGACATGTTATATGTATCACATGATTTGTACCTAGACCGCCGGCAGCTGGTAAGGAGTTACACGTACGGCGGATGACTTGAGGCGCGAGTCCCCGACTTGACATGATCGCTTATGCCAGGAATCGTAGTTTGGTTATCATACATGCCTCCCGCTATATATAGACTATTATGATTTCATTTACGATTTTTACGCCACATACTTGGTACTGCCAGATCGACTTCTTCGGGCCGCATGCCGCAGTAGAGGTACATCGGCCAGGATCTCGCCTGGGATCACAGTCAGCGGCTGGGAAGCCCCGCTTTTCGAGGCTTATCTTTGCATGTTACCCTCGAGTCCAGAGGTTCTCAGACGCTCGTGGTATGGCGGCCCCGTCCCATCATAGTTGTTGTTATAAAACTCTTAGAGGTCTGTGAGCACTGCCAGGCGTAGTTTGTAAAAGGATAATTGTTCGGGTTTTTTTTATGTATATACAGAAGGCAACTGTTTTGGTTGGCCTGTTTATTTATTATATCTCTCATTTCATGTTCATGTTTTATTTCCGCTGATTTTCTCTGATGATGTATCACTAGGGTGCCTTGTAGGCACTACCACGCCCGGTTCGGTCGTGATGAACTTATACCAAAAAGATAAACTCCGAATGTACGGAGCTATCCAAAACTCGAGCAGTGGTCCTACACCGCGGATCACCAAACAACAGACCTAAACTCATGCAGATGAACGCAGTTCCCGGCGAGGTCAAGACGTAAGAATGTACCAAGTATGTGAAGTCAAAATATCAGAATGAAATCATAACACTTAACAAAACAGAGACATGTATGATAGCCAATCTACAAAGACACAATACAAAACAAATATATCAAGTCAGGGACGCATGCCCTCAAATCATTACTAAAATATAACCATGGGTCTCACGCCCATAATATCACTCATGCCCGTGGAATCCTTCCTCACTGCCGGCAGTCCATGATATAATATAACACCAATAGGCATACATGAAGACCAAGTCCCACCTGTGTCCTAAAACTGTACGGGCCAAGTAGGAAAACGAGCAGGTGGTATAACGTCTTGGGGTTTACCCCTCATTTATACTCTTACCCGGGAGAAGGTGGTAAAGCAGGGGGTATAATGTCTTGGGGGTTTACCCCTCATTTATACTCTTACCCTGGAGAAGGTGGTAAAGCAGGGGGTATAATGTCTTGGGGGTTTACCCCTCATTTATACTCTACTCGGAGTATGGTAAAGTTATGGTATAATGTCTTGGGTTTACCCTCATTTATACTCTTACTCGAGAAGGTGGTATAAAGCCTGGGGTTTACCCTCACTTATACTCTTACCCTATCTCAACCGGCCACAAACAACACATAAGCACTACCATGTCTTTATAAAAATTCGAATTTAACCTAAGTACTACAAATAATCTAAGATACCCGGAATCCCACATCACCGCTTGCACGCTCCAAGTAACTTATAACAAGACAAATACTTCTCCAACCGAGAGTCGCGGCAACGTAATAAAACATAATACTTGCACTCAAAGGCTATCACCAGCACACATAGGAAAATTCTCAATTAATCAAGCCAAAGTACTTATCAAGGCACACATAGAATAATTCTGAATTAATCAAGAAAAAGTACTTATCAAGGCACACTCAGAATAATTCTCAATTAATCAAGCCAAAGTACTTATCAAGGCACACTTAGACTGTTATACCCCGTATTTCCAGAGTATGTACGTAAGGACGTACGTAGAAAATTTGAGCCTTAAGTTAGGCAAAGGACCGAATTTGGGCACAAGTGTTTAATAGAGTCGCCGACTAAACGCTTCCATTAGCCGAGGGAAAATTCCGCCATGTCATTTATAATTTTATGGATTTTTCCGAGAGACGAACATTTTGGACCAACGGAGGTGATACGTGTCACCTCACATCGGAAGCAAATAGGTGGCTTGGACGATCAAGGCCCAAAAGGATCGCTGGCTCTCGCCGATCGGGTCCTCCTCAGGCCTTGTTTCAGGGCTTGTTTTGTGGAGTGTTTCGCGGGTGCACTTGGCTTGATCTCGCCTTACACTTGCCTTGCACATGGCTTGATCTCGCCATTGGTTGGCTTTTGGTTTTGCTATAAATACCCCCTAAGCTCAAGACTTCATTCATCCAAAACTTCCAAGTCTCAAACCCTCTCCTCCCTTCTTGTCAGGCTAGCCGAGCTTCCTCCTCCCCTTTTCGTGAGGCCTAGTGGCCGCAGGGTACTACCCCCTAGCCGCCTCAGGCCGAGAGCATACCCCCACGCTGAGTGTTCTCGAGGTACCCCCTCGGTAGAAAGTCGCCTTCCAAGTATTGTTATAATGCCCAAAATACCTCGCCTTATACCTTGTTGTATTCCAAAAGTTACCTCTATACGCAGAGCCCAAATACTACCTTTTAGTCTCAAACCAAACCCTAAGGAATCTTCATCATTAGTCAAGGATTTAAGAAGCTGGATGTAACTTCTATGGGTTGTTTGGAGCGACGAGCACTTGAGTCGAGCTAAACATTGCTAAGGATCGACATTTAACTTGGATAATTATGGGCTTATCGAGGTAATTATCTCGTCCTCTATTGTAATTGGAAATTACATGCTTGTTAGAATATATAGTCAAGATACTATATACGAACTATACTTAGTATTCGCAACGCCTTTTGACTTAAGCCCAAGAATAAAGAAAGAATCGAATCGTATTTACATAGGATCAGACAAGAGACTTGTGTAGAGTTACCGAGTAGATGCGCACGTCCGCTAGACGTAAACCCCTCGTTGGCTTCGTAGCTACCGACAGAGAGAGATTTACGCTGCATGTGAGGTGCCGAATTTTCTCAGAGAAAGATAGAACTTGTGTTTGGGGGTTAATAGACGCCAGGACCTTTATAGGTGAAAGTACTAAGAGTAGCGTATTCTACTCGGCGAGTGGAAAGTGGCTAGTGCGTTGTAGTACTGGAGCATTTTGCTTTGTCGATAAATCGTCGCGAGGTATGCGAACCTCTTCCTATCTCTTCTAGCACGATATGTGTGAACTATGTAGTACGGCAGACGCATACGTGTTAATCGTGTTTGATTGTTTAAAACATAAAGTGTTATAACGCTATGGGAAGTCGTTATAATGTTTTACGAAGGTAAGAAAATACTTGTGGTTTTAAAAGGTAATCGATGTGAATTATAATCGCTAGTTATAATAAAGAACTTGATGTATTTCAAAAGATTTATAAATCGCTTTTGAGAGTAACACTTGGTTTTAAAAGGTTTTAAAAAGAGTTATACTAGCTGGGGAGTTAGGTATAATGTCTTAAGAGAGGTAAAGAAAATGGTTTATCACGTTAAAGATAAGAGACTTAACTTATTTGTTTTAATGTGAATGTTCAGTGAAACCTCATTCATGAGTAATGAGTACTTGGTTTTATTTAAAGGGATAATGTTTTACCGATTTCGAAATCGTAACGTATCGCATGCATCATCGCAAATAAGTAATAAAGGAAAATGTATCAATAATGATGAATCAGATTAAAACCAAGAGTAAACCTCCATCCGCATAGAAACTAAGACGAGACAAAATGATATACATTTTCTAGATCATGGTCATTGTAATAAGAATGTTGTAAACAAGAATAGCCTACTCTCACGTGAGACATATATTACTCAATTGTTCTAAAAAGGAATCAAGTGATTAAGTTTGTAACTATGAAACCATTTGAAAACGGTGTTTCGAGTAAACGTAAACTAGGCAAACCGAACTTAGGAAAAGAATGTCATTACTTGATTTTGAAAAGGAACGTGGGTTGGTCATTCTAATACTACGTATCGGGTGACTTTATAAAAGTAATGGATCTCTTTAAAAGAACTTAACGATGTAGTACTGGGGTTAAAACCCGACTTTGGCATAAAACGAAAGTACTTTGAGTTGTTGTGGAAACTTGCCTATGCTTGTTGCTGTGAAACTTGCCTATGTTTGTTGCGGAAACTTGCCATGCTTGTTGTCGTGAAACTTGCCTATGCTTGTTGTTGTGAAACTTGCCTACGCCGCGACGATAGCCTTTGCGCGTGGTATTTCGGTTACCGCCTCTCGACAGAGGCCTTGACTTGTCGAGAACTTACTGGACGCGGCCGGGCGATGGAGAATTCCACGTATGTTTCCATTTTGATTATCGCTCATTGCTGATGTCACACGGACATGTCTACACCGACGCAAAGATTCCGGCACGCGCCACGCGCGTCGATTACCCGATATATGGTTATTATCGCAACATGGACGTGTCTACACCGATGCAAGATTCCGGCACGTGGCTACGCGCAGGTTGACCACCCAAGATATTATTATCGAGGTTATACGGGCATGTCTACACCGACGCAAGATTCGGTACGCGCCACGCGCCTTGTTATTATTGTCGCATCACGGACATGTCTACACCGGCGCAAAGATTCCGGGGTACGCGCCACGATGCGAACATGATGGATGCTGGGCGCGAGACCCATAGTTATATTTGAGTGGTGACTTCGGCGCGAGTCCTCGACTTGATCGCTTATGTCTGCATCGTATTTTGCTATCATACACGCCTCCGCTTTAGGCTATTATGATTTCATTTACGATTTGACGCTCACATACTGTACTTGCCAGATCGACCTCCTTCGGGCCGCTCATGCCGCAGTAGAGGTACATCGGCCGCGATCCCCGCCTAGGATCTCATTTCAGCGGTCGAAAGCCTGCTCCTTCCTGAGGCTTATCTTTGCATGCTTCCGAGTCAGAGGTTCTGTACATCTGTGGTACGGCGGGCCCCGTCCCGCCATAGTTGTTGTAAATCTTAGAGGTCTGTAGTAATCGCCAGGTGTGGTTTGTAAAAAGGACAACTGCTCGTTTTTGTATATACCAAGGCAATCGCTGCTGGTCTGCTTATTTATTATATCTCTCGTTTACGACTCGTGTTTTATTTTCCGCTGGTTTTCTCGATGTTGTATCACCAGGTGCCCGGTAAGGCACCAAGCACCCGCCCGTTCGGGCGTTACAAAGTGGTATCGAGCGCTTAGTCTCTGAAAGTGTCTACGCATCGCGTCTAGTAGTCTTGATTATCGCGTGCCGCGCACTACATCTATAATCGTGAGGCTATAGGACATTTAGGATTGGTTTCATTCTTCTCATTCCGAGATCGCCAGAGCCGGTTGTAAGTCGACCCTCCGACGTGTTTCGCTTTACCGCTATGCCTCGAAGGCAACCAGGCCCAGATGGCAAGGCAATGGCGGAGCCGCTGGGATTCAGAGGAGTACGAGGCGCAGCCCTGGCCAAGACTGAGCTAGTGCTTCAGACGGCGAGTTTGGCGACGCCGCCAAAGACCAAAGAGTTTAGAGTCGCAGCAGTCGGGCCGAGACTACAAGACTCGAGCCTCCGCCCCACACCGAGCGGAGACGGGTCACGCGAGACGGGCCGCTTATCGCCGTGGTCAGGCCGACATGAGGATAGCCGGACGCATAGCCTAGCCCAAAGAAGACTGTAGCACCCGAGGCGCATAGCCTGAGGCTACGGATTTCTTAGTTGTAGCCCGCTCGAGTTTTACGTCGAGGTCGAGGATGATCCGCAGGAGTTCATCCGCCGCTGCAGAGGATCACGCGGTGATCAAGGCTTCAGACCGAGTCCGGATATTTGTTCGTGACGGCGCGTGATACCGCAATGATTGGTTTGATTCGCGAGCTCTCCGGGAGAGCATGCACTTCCACCGCTTGGGACGAAGTTTTCGGCCTTCCGGCACATTTCGCCTCCACAAACGGCGAGGGCTCGCCGACAGATTTTTGATGCTGAGGCGTAACCGCGCATAGCCGAGTACAATGTGGAGTTCGACTCATCGCCCAGATGTTCTCGCATTAGTAGCTAGTAATGAGGATCGAGTGCACCGATATGTTACGTGGCTCGACGACACAGAGAGTTGTTCGTGTTTCTTCACCGCACGACATTGCCCGCATTCGTGCTCACGCACTGCGCGGCGAGCGCAGATCGACGCAGCGGACCGCCACAGGTTAAGGCCAAGACGGCCGGATATTTTGGCGACTTTCGAGACCGCCAAGAAGCAGATTAGCATACTCCGCCATTGCAGAGTGGTCCGCAGCCTTTCGACCTCGGGATATTCGTGAGCAGTGTCCTGTGGCTCCTGATGTTCAGGAGCAGGTTGCTGATGCAATACCACCCTACCTCTGCGTGGTCGATGTAGACCGCATTTCGTGAGTGTCGAGTACCAAGGGAGCTTGTTATTCTCGCAACTGGCTGGCCATATGACGAGACCGTCACTGTGGTAGCGCTGGTAGGATAGCACATTACAGAGCCATGCCACTGCAGAGGTCGCGGAAGTTCTCGCAAGCGGCCTCGAACCGCTTAGTTTCGTATATCCTTAACCCCGTAGATACTTGTATGTATTGATGTTAATGATGTGTTAAGTGTTATGTCGATAGCCCAGTTAGTGCGATTTGAAAATCTGGTTAGTGAGACGGAAGTGGTAGCTTCCATGACGTGTTCCGTGTCGGCGAGCGGAAGTCGCGCCACAGCTGGTCGGTCAGCTTGTCATGGCCAACCCGCGCCCCGCTTCGGCGGCGGTCAGCTCGCGGTCCTCAGCGTGTGGTCACGAGGGTGCTAGCCCAAGTTTAGATGACCATCAGATGAGTTCATAGATATGTTCGACTGCATTCGCAAGGCCGAGAACGGCCCAGAGGAAATCGGCGGTAGTAAGACGACCAAGCTCGAGGTAGTAACTCCGCGGTTGGAAACGTAAACGCTGACTGCGTGGTACTGATACTAGAAAGAGCTCAGTGTTCGGTATGCACGACGAGATGTGAGAAGGAACGCGCAGGATCGCTTTTTGTGAAACGTAGCGGCGGAGTATATTTTAGACCTCGTGCGGGTTTTGATGATTAGAGGTTTCTCGTTGACTGGGTTAAGTATCGTGCGCTTGTTATTTTACGGCCAAAGCGCATGATCGCTACAGATAAGAAATGGAAGCGCTATACTAGCACGTCAGGTTGAGATTGAGAAGGAACATTCGACGAATGTTTCGAGGGGAGAATGTTATACCGTATTTGCAGTATGTACGTGACGCACGAGAAAATTTGAGCCTTAAGTTAGGCAAAGGACCGAATTTGGGTACAAGTGCCAATAGAGTCGTTGACTAAACGCTTCCATTTTTCGTAGGAAAATTCCGCCATGTCATTTATAATTTTTGCGGATTTTTCCGAGAGACGAAACATTTTGGGACGGAGGGTGACATGCGTCACCTCACATCGAAGCAACAGGTGGCTGGACGATCAAGGCCCAAGAGGATCGTTGGCCTCGCCGATCGGTCCTCCTTTGCGCCTTGCTTTGTGGCTTGTTTTCAGGAGTGTTTTGTGCGTTTCAGGTGCACTTCGCTTGATCGCCTTACACTTGCCTTGCACATGGCTGATTCGCCATCTTGGCTTGGTTTTTTTTTTGCTATAAATACCCCTAAGTCAAGACTTCATTCATCCAAAACTTCCAAGTCTTCAAACCCTCTCCTTCTTTGTCATAGCCGAGAGCTTCCCCTCCCTCCCCTTTTCGTGAGGCCCAGGTTTAGGCCACTACTACCCCTAGTGGCCTCAGGCCGAGCATACCCCACGCTGAGTGTTCTCAGGTACCCCTTGTAGAAAGTTGTTTTCCAAGTATTGTTATAATGCCCAAAATACTCGCCTTATACCTTGTCAGATTCCAAAAGTTACTCTATAATGCAGAGCCCTAAATACTACCTTTTAGTCTCAAACCGAAACCCTAAGGAATCTTCATTGTTCAAGGATTTAAGTAGTTGGATAGAACTTCTATGGTTGTTTGGAATGACGGAGCACTTGAGTCGAGCTAAACATTGCATAAGGATCGACATTTAACTTGATAATTACGGGCTTATCGAGGTAATTATCTGTTCCTCTATTGTAATTGGAAATTACATGTTTGTTAGAATATATAGTCAAAGATACTATATGGAACTATACTAGTATTCGCAATGTCTTTTGACTTAAGCCCAAGAATAAAGAAAAGAATCGAATCAGATTTACATAGATCAGACATAAGACTTGTGTAGTTACCGAGTAGACGCGCACGCCCGGTAGACGTAAACCCGGTCGTCAAGCCACGATAGAGAGAGATTTACGCCACAAGTGTGGAAGCGAATTTTCTGAGAAAGATAGAACTTGTGTTTGGGGGTTAATAGACGCCAGGACCTTTATAGAAAGTCAAGAGTAGCTTATTCTACTATGAGCGAAAGCGGCTAGCGCGTTGTAGTACTTGAGCATTTTGCTTTGTCGATAAATCGCCGCGAGGTATGCGAACCTCTTCCTATCTCTTCTAGCATGATATGTGAACTATGTAGTACCAGACGCATACGTGTTAACTGTGGTTTTGATTGTTTTAAAACATAAAGTGTTATAACGCTTATGGGAAGTCAATAACAATTTACGAAGGTAAGAAAATACTTGTGGTTTTAAAAGGTAATCGATGGAATTATAACCGCTAGTTATAATAAAGAACTTGATGTATTTCAAAAGATTTATAAATCGCTTTGGAAATGGAGAGTAACACTTGGTTTTAAAAGGTTTTAAAAAGAGTTATACTAGCTTTGGGGAGTTAGGTATAATGTCTTAAGAGAGGTAAAGAAAATGGTTTATCGATGTTAAGATAAGAGACTTAACTTATTTGTTTTAATCGTTTAATGAAAAACCTCATTCGAGTAATGAGTACTTGGTTTTATTTAGGATAATGTTTTACCGATTTCGAAATCGTAACGTAGATTGCATCACCGCAGCTAATAAAGGAAAATGTATCAATAATGATGAATTGTATTAAACCAAGAGAACCTCCATCCGCATAGAAACTAAGACGACAAAATGATATACATTTTCGATCACGGCCGTAATAAGAATGTTGTAAACAAGAATAGCCTACCTCACGCGAGACATATATTACTCAATTGTTCTAAAAGGAATCAAGTGATTAAGCTCAGAACTATGAAACCATTTGAAAACGAGAAGCTCGGTAAACTAGTAAACCGAACTTAGAAAGATGTTACTTGATTTTGAAAAGTGGAACGGGTCGTCATTCTAATACTACGTATCAAGACTTTATAAAAGTAATGGATCTCTTTAAAGAACTTAACGCATGTAGTACTTGGGTTAAAACCCGACTTTGGCATAAAATGAAAGCACTTGAGTTGTTGTGAATGCTTATGTTGTTGTCGCGGAAACTTCATTGCTTGTCAAGTGAAACTCGCCTATGCTTGTTGTTGTGAAACTCGGGTGATGCAGATAGCCTTTTCGCTGCGCAAGCTGTGGTGATATTTCTGGTACCGCTACGTTTCGTTCGATGCTGGTCGGCCGAGAACTTACTGACGCAGGCCGCAAATGGGAGAATTCCACGTATGTTTCATTTGATTATCGCTCGTGACGCTGCACGGACATGTCTACACCGACGCAAGATTCGCACGCTACGCGCGTTGATTACCCGATATGGTTATTACGCAACATGGACGGTTCACACCGCAGATTCGCACGTATTACGCGGTCACCACCCAAAGATATTATTTGAGGTTATACGGGCGCCTACACCGATGAAGATTCCGGGCACGCGCCATGCAACCTTGTTATTGTCGCATCACGACATAGCCTACACCGCGGATTCGGGCACGCGCATGACGCCGAACATGACGATGTTGCGGGCGCTGAGACCCATAGTTATATTCAGCAGACTTCGATGCGAGTCTCGATCGCTTACGCTGCATCAGACGTATTTTATCATACATGCCTCCGCTTAGGCTATTATGATTTCATTTACAGATTTGACAAACATATTGCACTGGCTATCTCGGGCCGAGGCTCATGCCGCAGTAGAAGACGGCCGGATCCCCGCCTAGATTCATTTCAAGGCGCTGTTGAAAGCTCCTTCTCTGAGGCTTATCTTGTATGCTCAGTCAGGTTCTTGCACATTCGTACAAGCGGGCCCCGTCCCGCCATAGTTGCCAGAATCGCAGGTCCATCGTTGCGGTGGTTTGTAAAGTGACAAATCGTCAAGTTGTATATAAGGGCGCAATCGCTTGCTGGCTCGCTTATTTATTATATCTCTGTTCACGACTCGTGGTTTTATTTTCCGCCGGTTTTCTCCGATGATCACCAGGTGCCCGGTAAGGCACCAAGAACGCCCGGGTTCGGGGCGTTACATAGACTAATTCTCAATTAATCAAGCCAAAGTACTTATCAAGGCACACTTAGAATAATTCTCAATTAATCAAGCCAAAGTACTTATCAAGGCACACTTAGACTAATTCTCAATTAATCAAGCCAAAGTACTTATCAAGGCACACATAGAATAATTCTCAATTAACCAAACCAAAGTACTACGTACGTACATTCTTTTCAAAAAGACTCCTTTTTATGTAAAACCCCAAGATACTAACACCCGTAGTATCAAGGTGTGTCTATTTTTCAATGTAAGTTACTACACTTTTAGAAACTCATTTCAAAGCTTGGAATCAAGTAACCTCAAATTTTCACAATCTAGGCAACTTATGCCCATTAATCAAAATAGACAACTTTCTTAACCTTCCATAAAGCCGTTATAACCAACTTCCCATAAAGCCGTTATAACCCTTTATGGTTTTAGACATATTCATTCTTTTTATAACCAAGAGACTTATACTAATTAAAACCAAGTATCACATACTTACAAATCAAGTTCTTGACTTTCAAAATGTAACGCTCAACCCGGTTCACATCGTGCCTTACCCGCACCCTAGTTGATACAACATCGAGAAAAACCAATGAAATAAAAACTTAGACATGCAACAATAGATATAATAATAAATAAAGCAACCAAAACAGCTTGCCTTCAAGATATACATAAAACCCGAATGCTTTAATCCTTTTACAACCCCGCCCACAACAAGATTTGCACTTAAGATTTATTAACGACTATGACAGTGGCCTCGCCATACCCCGAATGTACAAGAACCTACAACTCAGTGGAACACATACTAAAAGATAAACCTCCTGAGAAACGAGCTTCCCAAAACGCTGAATCGAGAGATCCTAAGAGCGAGGATCCACGCATCGACATTCTCTACCGCAAGATGAACGCAGCTTCAGGCGAGGTCAAGCATAACAGTACCAAGTATGTGAAATCAGAAATATCAGAATGAAATCATACTAGTCTATATAAAGCAGAGACATGTATGATAACCAAACTAGCTCACAACATAAAAGCAAATATGTCCAATGTGACTCACGCCTCAAGTTATCACTAAATATAACTACGGGTCTCACGCCCACAACATCAATCATGTTCAGATCACGGCCGCATGCCCCTAATTCAGATCGGCAGACATGTCCATGATGCAACAATAATACCAATGCCCCATGGCCACATGCTCCTAATTTACTCCAGACATCGCCCATGTGACATCAACAATAATATACGGTGATCAACCGCCGCACGGCCACACGCCCCGAATTCTACCTCGGTAGATACGTCCATGTAACCACAATAACAATATATCGTAATCAACCCCGCCGCACGGGTCGCGATGCCCTAATCAGACGGCAGACACGCCCATGTGACATCAACAAAAGACAAGAATCAAAATGGAAACATACCCGTGGAATTCTCCATCACCGCCAAAGACGCTCCAAGTAAGCTCAATAAGTCGACGCCTCTATCGAGAGACGCCAGAATACGTAAATACCACACTTGCACAACAAAGGCTATCATCACAAGATAGGCAAGTTTCACAACAACAAGCATAGTAAGTTTCACAACAACAAGATAGGCAAGTTTCACAACAACAAGCATAGTAAGTTTCACACAACTCAAAGTACTTTCATTTTATGCCAAAGTCCGTTTTAACCCCAAAGTACTACATAATGCTAAGTTCTTTTAAAAGAGATCCATTACTTTTATAAAAGTCACCCTATACCCGTAGTATTAGAATGACCAACCCACATTCCTTTTCAAAATCAAGTAACAACATTCTTTTCCTAAGTTCCAGCTTTGCCTAGTTTCACTTACTCAAGCTTCTCATTTTCAAATGCTCAAGTCACTTATTTTAGAAAGGTTTCATAACTCATAGTCTTAATCTCTTTAAAACAATCGAGTAACATATGTCATATATGCGAGTAGTTTATTCTGCTTATAACGATCTTATTACAAAGAATGATCTAGAAAATGTAATATCATTTTGTCGTATCTTAGCGTCTATGCAGCTTGAGGGTTCTACTGGATTGAATACACCACATCAGTATTCAATACATTTTCCTTTATTAACGCTGCAATGGTCTGTCGCTACACTTTCTGATTCCCAAATCAAGAAACATTATCCCTTTAAAACCAAGTACTCATTACTCACGAACGAGGTTTCACACAAACATCCACATTAAAACAAATAAGTTAAGTCTTATCTTATAAGATCAAGTCTCTTAACTTCTAACATCAAGAAACCATTTTCACTACATAAGGTCGTTATAACTAACTTCCCATAAAGCTATTATAACACCCTATGTTTTAAACCAACCAAATCACTTAGCACATGTACGCCCACCGCACTACATAGTTCACAACAATCATGCTAGAAAAGATAGAAGAGGTTCACATACCGCGACCATTTATCGACAATAAGCAAAATGCTCCAAGTACTACAACCTTGCTAGCCCTTTCCACTCCTCGAGTAATACGCTACTCTAGTACTTTCACCTATAAAGGTCACAAACGCCTATTAACCCCAAAACACAAGTTTCTAACTTTCACGTAAAATTCAAAGACTCCCCGCAACAAACAGAAATCTCCTCTCTATCGAGGCGCTACCAAGCCAACCAGTGTGGGTTTACACGCCTAACCTGGACGTACAATTCTACTCAAGAATACTACACAAGTCCATCGCATACATTCCTATGTAAATACAGCTCGCTTCTTTCTTTACATTCAAAGCTTAAGTCAAAAGACATTGTCAATACTAAGTATAGTTCCATATATAGTATACTTCAACTATATATTCTAACAAACATGTAATTTCCAATTACAATAGGACAAGATAATTACCTCGACAAGCCCAAAATTATCCAAGTTATAATGTCGATCCCGAGCAAGGTTTAGCTCCTACTTGCGCGCTCCAATCCGCTCCAAACAACCCTTAGAAGTTCTAACTAACTTCTACTCAAATACTTCAACCAACTACAAGATTTCAGTGGTTTCTGGCTGAGACTAAAAGGACAAAAGGTAGTATTTCCTGCTCTACGATGAGGTAACTTTTGGAATACAACAAGGTAAAGGCTAAGGTATTTTGGCATTATAACAATACTGAGAGTATTTCTACCAAGAGTGTATTTATACTAAACAACTAGCAGTGGGGTACCCTACGCTAGCACCACAGCTGAGGAGGCTCTCGCCATAAGTGCCACGCGAGGGGAGTGGAAGGCTTAGGACGAGAATCAAGAGGGAGGAGAGTTTTCAAGGCTTAGACAGCGAGGAGCTGATGAATAAGTTCATCACTAGTGGTATTTATAGAAACCAAAGCCAACCAACGGCCAAGATCAAGCCACGTAAGGCAAGTGTAAGGCCAAGATCGCCAAGTGCACCCTAACCCCTACTCCACAAAACAAGCCACAAAACATTGCACAAAACATTGCACAAAACAAGGCCAAACAAGGTAAATTCGTCCCACTTCAGCTTCATTATCGCCCACTCGGTGACAAGTGTCACCTCTCGCTGTCCAAAATGTTTCGCCTCTGAAAAATCCGCAAAAACAAAACGACATAGCCGAATTTTCCTTCGCAAGTTATAAACGCTTCATTTAAAAACCACTCTAACCTGTCAGGCGACAAATGTCATTCTACTGCACTCTAAAGCGGTGACACGTGTCACCCTCCTAATGGCCCTCATAAAACGCTCTTCCGAAAAAAATATCCACAATGGCCAAAATCTCAAAACAAAGGGGGCCCCACAAAATCAGAATTTCTCCCGTGGCCCCACGTGACCATTTCCAAAATAAAATTCCATAATTCTAATATAATCTAAGAAGCCCAAATTCCAAACTGGGAACCCAATTTCCTTCAACTAACATTTTTCCTTACAAAAACCTAAACTTTTTCCGTGGTTAATCACCTCTTTCTTCCTTTCCAATTTTTCTGCCGCCTTCGTGACGCACGCCCTCGCATACATACCCGAGAATACGGTATAACATTCTCCTTAGAAACATTCGTCCCGGAATGTTCCTTCTCAAGCCTGATAACGATAAAGTTCCTCTAACAAGTTGCCGACGCCACGCCGCTACTAACTAACACACGCTCTCTTCTCCTAACTCGTTGCACTTTCCTAACACTCGAACTCTTTCTAGTATCCGCACTCACACTCCACAATGCTTCGTTTCCTACCTTGAGTTACTACTCCAAACTTGGTCATCATACTAACTTCAATCTCCCTTAAGGCCATTCCCGCCTCCACGATCCGCTTTTGGTCTAACATATCCACCAACTCATACGATGGTCATACAAACTGCCTAGCATCCTCGTGACCCTACCACCGCTGACCACCTGTAATCGACCCCACCCTAAACCGGTTACTGCCGACGCAAACGGTCCTCAACCCGACCCCAACCGCGCTAAACTCTGCTCCCGATCCTAACAATCTTACTAACTCACATCATGAAAGCTACCACTTCCATCTCACACTACCCACGGACTTATCACACAAATAAATCCCACGTATACCACTACTCTGATAAGGGTCAAACATAAAATAAATCTTTAACTCAAGACGACCTTACCCCTAAGGTCTCAGTCGTGACATAGTCTAAGGTTCACACTTACCATGCCCCCATACGTATTGTAACGACTCGTTCCGGGCCCCGTTACTGGTGCCTTACCCCGGGCACCCTAGTGATACAACATCAGAGAAAACCAGCGGAAAATAAAATCATGAGTCATGAAACAAGAGATATAATAATAAACAGGCCAACCAAAATCTGCCGTTTCAAAGATATACATAAAACCAAACTTTAATCCTTTACAACCCCGCCACAACAAGCATTGCTGCACTTAAGATTTACAACGACTATGACGGACGTGGCCCGCCATACCTCGAATGTACAAGAACCTACAACTCGTGGAACACATACCAAAAGATAAGCCTCCAAGAAACGGTTTCCCAATACGCTGAATCGATCCTAAGAGCGGGATCCACGCATCGACGCACTCTACCGCAGATTTAACGCAGCCCGGAGGTCAAGATAACAGTACCAAGTATGTGAAATCAGAAAATATCAGAATGAAATCATACTAGTCTATATAAAGGTGAGACATGTATGATAACCAAACTACAATTCACAACATAAAAGCAAATATATCCAATGTGGACTCACGCCTCAAGTCATCCAAATATAACTACGGGTCTCACGCCCACAACATCAATCATGTTCGCATCACGGCCGCATGCCCCACTCGTGACGGCAGACATGTCCATGATGCAACAATAATACCAATGCCCCACGGCCACGCCTTAATTCTACCTGCAGACACGCCCACGTGATATCAACAATAATATACCGGTGATCAACCCCGCCGCACGGCCACATGCCCTGAATTCTACTGCAGACATGTCCATGTAACCACAATAACAATATATCGTAATCAACCCGACCGCACGTCCAGATGCCTAATATCAGACGGCAGACATGTCCACGTGACATCAACAACAAGACAAGAATCAAAATGGAAACATACCCGTGGAATTCTCCATCACCGCCAAAGACGCTCCAAGTAAGTTCTCAATAAGTCGATCGCCTCTATCGAGACGCCAGAATACGTAAATACCACACTTGCACAACAAAGGCTATCATCACAAGCATAGGCAAGTTTCACAACAACAAGATAGGCAAGTTTCACAACAACAAGCATAGGCAAGTTTCACACCAACTCAAAGTGCTTTCATTTTACGCCAAAGTCCTGCTTTTAATCCCAAAGTACTACATACATTAAGTTCTTTTAAAAGAGATCCATTACTTTTATAAAAGTCACCCGATAATTCGTAGTATTAGAATGACCAACCCACATTCCTTTTCAAAATCAAGTAACAACATTCTTTCCTAAGTTCCGCTTTGCCTAGTTTCAATTACTCAAGCTTCTCATTTTCAAATGCTCAAGTCACTCATTTTAGAAAGGTTTCATAACTCACGCCTTAATCTCTTTTAAAACAATCGAGTAAATATATGTCATATATGCGAGTAGTTTATTCTTGTTCATAACGATCTTATTACAGAAGCATGATCTAGAAAATGTAATATCATTTTGTCTCATCTTACTTCTACGCATTACGAGGTTTCCGGTTTTAATACAACACATCATTATTCAATACATTTTCCTTTATTAACGCCGCAGTTGGTCCTGTCGATACACATTCGATTCCAAATCAAGAAACATTATCCCTTTAAAACCAAGTACTCATTACTCACGAATGAGGTTTCACACAAACATCCACATTAAAACAAATAAGTTAAGTCTCTATCTTATAAGATCAAGTCTCTTAACTTCTAACATCAAGAAACCATTTTCACTTACATGCGTCGTTATAACTAACTTCCCATAAAGCTATTATAACACCCTATGTTTTAAACCAACCAAATCACTTAGCACACGTACGCTCACCGCACTACATAGTTCACAACAATCATGCTAGAAAAGATATAAGAGGTTCACATACCTCGCGACGATTTATCGACAATAAGCAAAATGCTCCAAGTATTACAACCTTGCTAGCCCTTTCCACTCCTCGAGTAGTAATACGCTACTCTTAGTACTTTCACCTATAAAGGTCAAAACGCCTATTAACCCCAAAACACAAGTTTCTATCTTTCTATAGAAAATTCGCAAAGACTCTCCCGCAACAACAGAAATCTCCTCCTCTATCGAGGCCTGGCTACCAAGCCAACTGCGGGGTTTACATCGCCTAACCTGACGTGTACAATTCTACACAAGTTCATCGCAATACACCCCATGTAAATACAGTCATCGCTTTATTCTTCAGCTTAAGTCAAAAGACATTGTCAATACTAAGTATAGTTCCTTATATAGTATACTTCAACTATATATTCTAACAAACATGTAATTTCCAATTACAATAGAGGACAAGATAATTACCTCGACAAGCTCAAAATTATCCAAGTTATAACGTCGATCCCGAGCAAGGTTTAGCTCCACACCGCGCGCCCAAACCACACTAAACAACCCTAGAAGTTCTAACTAACTTCTACTCAAATACTTCAACCAACTACGAAGATTTCCTTAGTGGTTTCGCCGAGACTAAAGGACAAAAGGTAGTATTTCCTGACTCTACGAAAGAGGTATCTTTGGAATACTACAAGGTACAAGGCTAAGGTATTTTGGGCATTATAACAATACTAGGAGAAGTATTTCAATACCACGCTAGTGGTATTATACTTAAAACAACTAGGCTAGTGTGTGGTACCCTACTACTAGCACCACAAAGGGAGTGGGACTCTCTACCAAAGGCCTTTACTGTGGAGTGGATTTCGACGAGAGTCAAACAAGAGTGAGAGTGGAAGGATAGCAAGACTTGGAACATTTTGACGAACGGTCTTCTGCCATGGGTATTTATAAGAAAACCAAAAGCCAACCAACGGCCAAGATCAAGCCATGCAAGGCAAGTGTAAGGCCAAGATCAATCCAAGTGCACCCTAGACCCTACTCCTTAAAACCTCACAAATATCTACACAAATATCTACCACAACTCGCTTCTCAACGCAAGTCACGCCACACGTTTATCAGGTGACACACGCCACCCTCCCGCTGGTCCGTATCGTTTCGCCTCTCTGAAAAATCCGCAAAAATACAAAACGACATAGCCGGAATTTTCTTCGCAAGTTACGCAAAAACGCTTCGAAAAACGACTTAACCAAAGTGCCACAAATGTAAATCGCCAGGTGCCACACTGGGGTGACACGTGTCGCTTCGATTCGCCTGCAATATTTCGCCTTCCAAAATATCCAAATTACCGGAATCTCAAAACAAAGCTGCCCCACAAAATCAGAATTTCTCCTGGCCCCACGTGACCATTTTCAAAATAAAATCTCAAAATTCTAATATAATCTATGAAGTCCAAATACCAAACTGGGAATCCAATTCCCATTAACGAACCTTTTTCTTCACAAAAACCTAAACTTTTCCGCTAAAACTCACATCTTTCTTTCTTTCAAAATTTCGTACAGACTTCGCACGCACGCCCTCACATACATACCCCGCAACTACGGGTATAACATTCTCCTCTCCTTAGAAACATTCATCCCGAATGTTCTTTCTCAAGACTGACATCATGAAGTTCCTCTAACAAGTTGTCAACGCCATACCGCTACTAAATAACACACGCTATCTTCCTTCCTTACTCGCGCTCTTCTCGAACACTTGAACTCTCCCAAAGACGCACTCATACTTCACCATTACCTGCTCTCAAAATCTCCGGAGTCACTACCTCCAAACTTGGTCATCTTACTAACTCAACTTCCTTAAGGCCATTCCCGCCTTTACGAACCGCTTCGGTCGAACGCGCCCACGAACTCATACGCTGGTCACACAAACTGGCCTAGCATCCTCGTGACTTACCACCGTGACCACCTGAACCGACCCCACCCCAAACCGTTACGTTGACCCGCAAACGGTCCTCAACCCGACTTCCAACCGCATAAACTCTTGCTCCTCGATCCGAACAATCTTACTAATTCACATCACGAAAGCTACCACTTCCATCTCCCACTACCCACTGACTTATCACACAAATAAATCCCACGATACCACTACTCGAGCAAGTGGTCAAAATATAAATCTTAACTCAAGACGACCTTACCCCTAAGGTCTCGCCGTGACATAGTCTAAGGTTCACACTTACCATGCCCCATACGTATCCTCCCAACTAAGCATGCTTTCTAACTCACAATTAACACAACGCTATTCGTGACATAGCACATAATAACGAGACCATCATAACAAGCATACCAAAACTCTGCAGAGGGTTAAGGATATACCGGCTACCGCTCCACTCTAATCCTAGCCCACTCGCAGGTGCATAACTGTAGGCGCGGCGAACCAAACATCGATCCTAGAGGCCGAGTCAGAACATCCGTGCAACCCTTGGCCTGACAGCTTCCGCAAAATTCCCCCGCCGCAAAAATAACAAGCTCCCTCGCACCACGACACTTCAAATGCGGCCTACTACATCGACCACACCGAGGCAGGGTGACCGATCCGCCAACACCTTACTTCCTCGAAACTCAACCTCGAGCTCCGACCGCCCCGAATACTCAAGGTCGCGAGGACCACCAGACCGGGCGAGGTACAAAACTAGTATGGCCGAGGCGTCCGCCAAAGTCACCAAAGCGACCGTTGCTCGCCCTCTTCGCCGATTCGTCATTCGCCGACCTCCGCGTCCTCACATCCCCAGCACGAGCTCGCATGCGGAAATGTCCATGCCCTACCAAGAGCTACTCCGAACACGCTCGACATGTAATCATCGAGCCTCAGAATATACTTCACGCACTCGATCCTCCATACTAGCTAATAACGCTGGGACGCATCGCCAATGAGTCGAACTCACATTGTACTCCAACCGTACGCCCGCTCGCCTAAGCATCAAAACTGTTTACCGCGTTCTCTCATCCGCGAGGCATGAGCGAGAAGCTCAAAACTCATCCCATATCGGGCCGAGTGCATGCTCTCCCGAAAGCTCCTATGAATCAAACCAATCGATCATGCAGATCACGCAGCCGACAACTAAAGGTCACACTCGGCCTCAAGCTCGATCACCCGTGATGATCTCAGAATCGCCGAACGAACTCCCGCGATCATCCTCGTGCCTCACCCATAAAATCAAGGGCATAACTCGTAAAGTCCCGTGAGCCTCAAACTATTCGCTTTCGCACCATGCGTGCCGCTGAATTGAACCGCCGATCCAGCCTTTCTCATACTCGCCACGACCGCCAAGAATCGCCATCTCCTTGTAACTCCATCTCCTCTCGCCTGCATCGTGGACTGAGGCTCGTGTATCGCGTCTCGCAGCCTATTGCCGCGCTTTAACTCTCGCTGGGTCATGCGCCACAAAACCCGGGCTCAAGCACAACCTGTATCGTCGGCCTCGCGCTCGCACTCTCTCAGATCTCACTAGCAAGACTCCCGCCGCCTTGCCCTTCTGGCTCGTTGCTCATGCGCGAGGCATAATCGTAAAAACGAGATACGCTGCAGGGTCCAACTTACAACACACCTTCTAAGGCACGATCTCGTAATGAGAAGAATGGAAACTAATCCTAAATGTCCTATAGCCTCCGATTATTGACGTGGTGCACAACACACCGATAATCAAGACTCTACTGTGACACGGTCAGACACTTTCCGAGGATTAATCGCTCGATACTACTTTTGTAACGACTGCCTGGCCTGCATCGTGCCTTACCCCGCACCCTAGTGATACAACATCGAGAAACCAATGGAAAATAAAATCAGCGAGTCATGAAACAAGAGATATAATAATAAATAAAGCAACCAAAACTGCTGCTTTCAAAGATATACATAAAACCAAATAGCTTTAATCTTTACAACCCCGCCCACAATAAGATTTCATGCACTTAAGATTTACAACGACTATGACGTGACAGGCCCCGCCATACCCCAATGTACAAGAACCTACAACTCGTGGAACACATACTAAAAGATAAGCCTCAAGAAACGGAGCTTCCTAATACGAATCGTGATCCTAAGAGCTGGATCCACGCATCGACGTACTCTACTCGCAGATGAACGTACTTCGGGCGAGGTCAAGATAACAGTACCAAGTATGTGAAATCAGAAAATATCAGAATGAAATCATACTAGTCTATATAAAGCAGAGACACGATGATAACCAAACTACAAGCTCACAACATAAAAGCAAATATATCCAAATGTGACTCACGCCTCAAGTCATCACTCAAATATAACTACGGGTCTCACGCCCACAACATCAATCATGTTCGCATCACGGCCGCATGCCCCGAATTTCAGACGGCAGACATGTCCATGATGCAACAATAATACCAATGCCCCACGCCACACGCCCCTAATTTACCTCTACAGACACGCCCACGTGACATCAACAATAATATACCGGGTGATCAACCCTCGCCGCACGGCCACATGCCCCTAATTTACCTGCAGATACATGTCCATGTAACCACAATAACAATATATCGTAATCAACCCGACCGCACGTCGCGATGCCCTGCATCGTGACGGCAGATACGCCCACGTGACATCAACAACAAGACAAGAATCAAAATGGAAACATACCCGGAATTTCCATCATCGCCAAAGACGCCCAAGTAAGTTCTCAATAAGTCGACCGCCTCTATCGAGAGACGCAGAATACGTAAATACCACACTTGCACAACAAAGGCTATCATCACAAGATAGCAAGTTTCACAACAACAAAGATAGGCAAGTTTCACAACAACAAGCATAGGCAAGTTTCACACCAACTCAAAGTGCTTTCATTTTACGCCAAAGTCCTGTTTTTAATCCCAAAGTACTACATACATTAAGTTCTTTTAAAAGAGATCCATTACTTTTATAAAAGTCACCCGACACCCGTAGTATTAGAATGACCAACCCACATTCCTTTTCAAAATCAAGTAACAACATTCTTTTCCTAAGTTCCAGCTTTGCCTAGTTTCACTACTCAAGCTTCTCATTTTCAAATGCTCAAGTCACTCATTTTAGAAAGGTTTCATAACTCACGCCTTAATCTCTTTTAAAACAATCGAGTAACATATGTCATATATGTGAGTAGTTTATTCTGTTCATAACGATCTTATTACAAAGAAATGCGATCTAGAAAATGTAATATCATTTTGTCTCATCTTAGCTTCTATGCAGATGAGGTTTCTACCGTTTTAATACAACACATCATTATTCAATACATTTTCCTTTATTAACGCCGCAGTTGGTCCTGCTGATACACACTGATTCCCAAATCGTGAAACATTATCCCTTTAAAACCAAGTACTCATTACTCACGAATGAGGTTTCACAAACATCCACATTAAAACAAATAAGTTAAGTCTCTTATCTTATAAGATCAAGCTCTTAACTTCTAACATCAAGAAACCATTTTCATTACATGTCGTTATAACTAACTTCCCATAAAGCTATTATAACACCCTATGTTTTAAAACCAACCAAATCATTTAGCACACGACGCTCACCGCACTACATAGTTCACAACAATCATGCTAGAAAAGATAGGAAGAGGTTCACATACCTCGCGACGATTTATCGACAATAAGCAAAACGCTCCAAGTATTACAACTCATAGCCCTTTCCACCTCGAGTAGAATACGCTACTCTTAGTACTTTCACCTATAAAGGTCAAAACGCTCATTAACCCCAAAACACAAGTTTCTATCTTTCTATAGAAAATTTATGAAGACTTCCCCGCAACAGAAATCTCCTCCTCTATCGAGGCCGCTACCAAGCCAACCAGTGGGGGTTACACGCCTAACCTGACGTAATTCTACACAAGTCTCATCCAATACACATGTCATAAATACAGCTCGCTTCTTTATTCTTCAGCTTAAGTCAAAAGACATCACGAATACTAAGTATAGTTCTCTTATATAGTATACTTCAACTATATATTCTAACAAACATGTAATTTCCAATTACAATAGAGGACAAGATAATTACCTCGACAAGCTCAAAATTATCCAAGTTATAATGTCGATCCCGAGCAAGGTTTAGCTCCACACCGTAAGGCCCAAACCACACCAACAACCCTTAAGTTCTAACTAACTTCTACTCAAATACTTCCAACCAATCCACGAAGATTTCTTGTGTTTCTTGGCTTGAGACTAAAAGGACAAAAGGTAGTATTTCTGACTTCACGAAAGAGGCATCTTTGGAATACTACAAGGTACAAGGCTAAGGTATTTTGGGCATTATAACAATACTAGAGAAGTATTTCAATACCATAAGGAGTGGTATTATACGAAACAACTAGCAGTGGGTACCCCACTAAGCACCACAAAAGCTGGGAGTGGGACTCTACCAAAGGCCTTTACTAGGGAGTGATCTGGACGAGAGTCAAACAAGAGGAGAGGGAAGGATAGCAAGACTTGGAACATTTTGACGAACGAAGTCTTCAAGCTGTGTATTTATAGCAAACCAAAAGCCAACCAACGGCCAAGATCAAGCCATGCGCAAGTGTAAGGCCAAGATCGCCAAGGCACCCTAGACCCTACCCCTTAAACCCTCACAAATATCTACACAAATATCTACCACACCGCTGCTCAACCGCATGTCACGCCTCACATGTTTCATCATGGTGACACACGCCACCCTCCCTGGTCCGTATCGTTTCGCCTCTGAAAAATCCGCAAAATACAAAACGACATAGCCGGAATTTTCCCTTCGCAGTTACGAAACGCTTCGCCGAAACGACTCTAACCGTGTCGGCAAATGTAAAATCTACCATACACGGTGACACGTACATGTCGCTTCGATTCGCCTGTATTTCGCCTTCAAAATATCCAAATTAACGGAATCTCAAAACAAAGCTGCCCTACAAAATCAGAATTTCTCCCGGCCCCACGACCATTTTCAAAATAAAATCTCAAAATTCTAATATAATCTATGAAGTCCAATACCAAACTGGGAATCCAATTCCCATTAACGAACCTTTTTCTTCACAAAAACCTAAACTTTTCCGTCGAAACTCACATCTTTCTTTCTTTCAAAATTTCTCGCCAGACTTCCACGTGACGCCCTCACATACATACCCCGCAACTACGGTATAACACGATCCTCCTAACTAAGCATGTTTTCTAACTCACAATTAACACAACGCTATTCGCATAGCACAATATAATGAGACCATCATAACAAGCATACCAAAACTCTGCAGGTTGGGTGATATACCGGCTACCGCCCACTTAATCATAGCCCGCCGGCAGGCGATAATCGTAGGCGCGGCGAACCAGCCATCGATCCAGAGGGTCGAGCCGAACATCCGCGGCTACTCGCCTGGACGCCGCAGCGCCCGCTGACGCAAAAATAACAAGCTCCTCGTACTACGACACTTCAAACGCTGCCTCACTACATCGACCACACCGGCGTAGGGTGATCGACCGCCAACACCCCTACTTCAACATTCAAACTCCGGGAGCTCGACCGCCTCGAATATCCTGGCGGTCCCGGTGGCCGCGAGACCACTCGCAGAATGGCGAGGTACATAATTAGGTGGCTGGCCAGGCGGTCTCGCTAAAGTCGCTAAAATATCCGCCGCCGCCTTCTTTTCTCAGAAGGCGCTCGCCGAAGTCGCTAAAATATCCGGCCGTTTTGGCCTTTTCTTCTCGCCGAAAGCCGTCCACCTGCCGATCTTCGCGCCTCGCACTCAAGCGCATGAGCTCGAACGCGCACGTCCATGCTCCTACAAGAGAAACACCCGCACAAGACTCGCCATATAATCATCTAGCCCGCGACGAGCCGACGCACCCTATCCTCCATATTCGCAATAAGCGCAGTGGGACATATCGAGCCAAAGAATCGAACTCGACATCAGACTTCGCAACATACCGCGCCTCTCGCCTTCAAGAATAAAAATTTGTCTACCCGCGTCTCCTCATCCATGAGGCAAGAAGTCGTGAGAAAAGCCCCAAAACTCATCCCATACCGGGCTGGAGGCATGCTCTCCCTGAAAGCTCCCACGAATCAAACTAATCGATCGCGGACACGCACTGACGCGAACCGGGCGTCACGACTCGGTCTCAAGCTCGATCACCCGTGAGACGATCCTTCAGAATCGACGGATGAACTCGCGATCATCCTCAGCCTCGACCCATAAAACTCGCGGCTACAACTCAAAGTCCTGTGAGCCTCAAACTATTCGCTCGCGCACTACATGCAGCATCGAATCGAACCGCCAGATCCACTTATCTCATATCTCGCCACGCACTCGCCAAAGCAATCGGGCCATCTCCTTGTAACTCCATCTCCTCCGCCTGCATCGGACTGAGGCTCGTACGTGGTCTCAGCAGCCCACCGCTGCGCCTAAACTCGCTGGGCCAAGCGGCGCCACAAAACCCGCTGCTCAAGCACAACTCGTGCATCGCCCGACCGCGCTCGCATCTCCTCTCAGATCTCACTAGCAGACTCCTACGCTTGCCCTACTGGCTCGCCGCTTCGCGGAGGCATAATCGTAAAAACGAGATACGCGCAGGTCCAACTTACAACACATCTCTAAGGCACGATCTCGTAATGAGAAGAATGGAAACTAATCCTAAATGTCTCACTCCTCGACATAGATGGGTGCACAACACATCGAGCAATCAAGCACTTACTAGACACGGTCAGACACTTTCCGAGGATTAATCGCCTCGATACCACTTTTGTAACGCCCAACTCGGCCCATCGTGCCTTACCCCGCACCCTAGCCGATACAACATCGTAGAAAAACCAATGAAATAAAAACTTAGACACGCAACAATAGATATAATAATAAACAAAGCAACAAAATGGGCTTCAAGATATACATAAAACTCGAATAGCTTAATCTTTTTACAACCCCGCCTACAACAAGCATGCACTTAAGATTTATTAACGACTATGACGGACGTGCCTTCGCCATACCCCAATGTACAAGAACCTACAACTCAGTGGAACACATACTAAAGATAAACCTCCTGAGAAACGGAGTTTCCCAAAACGCTGAACCGAGATCCTAAGAGCGAGGATCCACGACCGATGTACTTACCTGCAGATTTAACGCACTCCGAGGTCAAGACAACAGTACTAAGATGCGAATCAGAAAATATCAGAATGAAATCATACTAGTCTATATAGCATGAGACATGTATGATAACCAAACTACTTCACAACATAAAAGCAAATGTTCAAATGTGGACTCACGCCTCAAGTCATCACTAAATATAACTACGGTCTCACGCCCACAACATCAATCATGTTCGCATCACGGCCGCATGCCCCGACTTCGCAGATCGGCAGGCATGTCCACGATGCAACAATAATACCAATGCCCCACGGCCACATGCCCCGACTCTACCGCCAGACATCGCCCACGTGACATCAACAATAATATACTGGTGATCAACCGCCGCATGGCCACATTCCTCGAATTTACCTCTGCATATGTCCATGTAACCACAATAACAATATATCTAATCAACTCGCCGCACGTCGCGATGCCCCTGACATCAGACGGCAGACACGCCCACGTGACATCAACAACAAGACAAGAATCAAATGGAAACATACCCGTGGAATTCTCCATCACCGCCAAGACGCCCAAGTAAGTTCCTCAACAGCCGACCGCTTCCTCTATCGAGAGATCGCCAGAATACGTAAATACCACACTTGCACAACAAAGGCTATCATCACAAAGATAGGCAAGTTTCACAACAACAAGCATAGTAAGTTTCACAACAACAAGCATAGGCAAGTTTCACAACAACAAGCATAGGCAAGTTTCACACAACTCAAAGTACTTTCATTTTACGCCAAAGTCCGGTTTTTAACCCCAAAGTACTACATACGTAAGTTCTTTAAAAGAGATCCATTACTTTTTATAAAAGTCACCCTATACCCGTAGTATTAGAAACGCACTAACCCACATTCCTTTTCAAAATCAAGTAACAACATTCTTTTCCTAAGTTCCACTTGCCTAGTTTCAATTACTCAAGCTTCTCATTTTCAAATGCTCAAGTCACTTATTTTAGAAAGGTTTCATAACTCATAGTCTTAATCTCTTTTAAAACAATCGAGTAAATATATATGTCATATATGAGTAGTTTATTCTGCTTATAACGATCTTATTACAAAGAAAATGATCTAGAAAATGTAATATCATTTTGTCTTATCTTAGCTTTCTACGCAGATGAGGTTTCTACCGGTTTTAATACAACAATACATCATTATTCAATACATTTTCCCTTTATTAACGCTGCAATGGTCTCACGACACATCTCCGATTCCCAAAATCAAGAAACATTATCCCTTTAAAAACCAAGTACTCATTACTCACGAATGAGGTTTCACACAAAACATCCACATTAAAACAAATAAGTTAAGTCTCTATCTTATAAGATCAAGTTTCTAACTTCTAAATATCAAGAAATCCATTTTCACTTACATAAGGTCGTTATAACTAACTTCCCATAAAGCTATTATAACACCCTATGTTTTAAAACCAACCAAATCACTTAGCACACGTACGCTCACTGCATTACATAGTTCACAAATAATCATGCTAGAAAAGACAGAAGAGGTTCACATACCTCGCGACGCATTTATCGACAATAAGCAAAATGCTCCAAGTACTTACAACCTGCTAGCCCTTTCCACTTCTCGAGTGTAATACGCTACCTTAGTACTTTCACCTATAAAGGTCACAAACGCTTCATTAACCCCAAACACAAGTTTCTAACTTTCTACGTAAAAATTCAGAAAGATTCTCCCCCGCAACAAATGAAATCTCTCCTCCTCTCTATCGAGGCCGCTACCAAGCCAACCATGTGGTGGGTTACACGCCTAACCTGGACATGGTACAATTCTACTCAAAGAATACTTCATACAAGTCTATCAGCATTACACCCATGTAAATACAGTTGGCTTCTTTTCTTTACATTCAAAGCTTAAGTCAAAAGACATCCGAATACTAAGTATAGTTCCATATATAGTATACTTCAACTATATATTCTAACAAAACATGTAATTTCCAATTACAATGTAGGACAAGATAATTACTTCGATAAGCCCAAAATTATCCAAGTTATAATGTCGATCCTACGCAAGGTTTAGCTCCTACTCCGGCGCCCAATCCTCTCCAAACAACCCTTAGAAGTTCTAATCAACTTCTACTCAAATACTTCAACCAACTACGAAGATTTCCTAGGGTTTCGGCTGAGACTAAAAGGACAAAGGTAGTATTTCTGCCTCTACGATGAGGTAACTTTTGGAATACAACAAGGTAAAGGCTAAGGTATTGGGCATTATAACAATACCTGAGAGTATTTCTACCAAGAGTGGTGTATTTATACGAAACAACTAGGCTAGTGGGGTACCCCACTGGCTAGCACCACAGCTGAGTGGGAGGCTCTCGCCATAAGTGCCACCTGGCGGGGAGTGGGAAGGCTTAGGACGAGAATCAAGAGGAGGAGAGTTTTCATGCTTAGACAGTGCTGAGAGCTGGATGAATAAGTTCATCACTACGGGGTATTTATAGGAAACCAAAAGCCAACCAACGGCCAAGATCAAGCCACGTGCAAGGCAAGTGTAAGGCCAAGATCAAGCCAAGTGCACCCTAACCCCTACTCCACAAAACAAGCCACAAAACATTGCACAAAACATTGCACAAAACAAGGCCAAAACAAGGTACTTAATTGCCCCACTTCAGCCAATTACTGCCCACTCGGCGTGACAAGTCACACCTCTGCTGGTCCAAAATGTTTCGCCTCTAAAAATCCGCAAAAACAAAACGACATAAATGAATTTTCCTTCGCAAGTTATGTAAAACGCTTTCAAAAAACGACTCTAACCAAAGGCACAAGACAAATGTCATTCTCCAGTTTCTCTAGGCAAGGTGACACGTGTCACCCTCTCCTAATGGCCCTCATAAAACGCCTTCCAAAAAATATCCACAATGGCCAAAATCTCGAAACAAAGTTGGGCCACAAAACCGTGAATTTCTCCCAGGCCCCACGTGACCATTTCCTAAAAAATAAAATTCCATAATTCTAATATAATCTAAGAAGCCCAAATTCCAACTGGGAACCCAAATTCCTTCAACGAACATTTTTCCTTACAAAACCTAAACTTTTTCCGTGGAAGAATCACTCCTTTCTTCCTTTCCAATTTTTCTGTCGCTCGTGACGTGACGCCCTCGCATACATACCCCGAGAAGAATACTGGTATAACACAAAATACTTCAAGTCTCTTAATATATATGTAAAACAAGCTTTCTTCTCTTAAATCATGTCATTTCTCCTCTTTTAAAACAATTAAGTAAATCACTCATTCGACTTCTAAAGTCATTATAATGACCTTTAGGTTTTCGAACTAAGGCACTAGCCAAAAGGTCTGGAAACCACTTCCTTTTCAAGACTCGTACTTACTTTAAGTAAAAATACTTTCACTTTTAAGAATCCAACTTCACTAAGGCAAATGGATTATACAACTTACAATTTAAAACATCAAAGTACAATCAAGAAGTACATAGAACAAATTCTACCTTAGGCAATCCAAATACAACCAAAGAACGGATCATTTGGGCGAGTAGGAAATACTTTCTTTATCTTAAGGAATCATGCTGTAAGAAGAGATAGTTCACATACCTTTCGCTATATCCACAAGCTGTCTAATACGTCAGACGAATTGTCAACCTATAATGGTCACAACATGACTATCAATTTAGTTTCAACGTAGAATAATACTAAGTAAACTGGCTCTTATCTTTACTGAAAATCGCAAAGACTCTCCTTGTTTCTACTTACTTTGCCACCTTTTTCAAGGCCGAATACAATAACCAACACGCCACATTTAAGGCTCAAAACAACAACCAAACATAGTGGATTACACGCCTTACAATACGTAAAATTCCGCCCACAATTAATACCACTAAGTCCATAATCATGCCATTCTCGCTAACAACATAACCACAATTCAAAGTCTTTTCCAATCCTTTTCAAATTCCAAGTTCTAAGGTCTAACATGTTATATAGTCATAAACAACTTCAACAACTACAATTTCCTTCTTTATACAACACGCACGACTTAAACTAATAATCGCTTTGAATTGTAATCTTAGCTAAAACATGCTAGTTTTCGAATTAGGTTCCAATAGCCAAATATACTTATCAACTTCATACAATATACCTCATGCTTGCTAATATCCATAACTACAACAATAAGTAAACTCTTAATTGCTAAAACGACAAAATTTATACCTTTCCAAGCCCTTAAAATTTAAGATTCAAAGTCGTGCCTTAGCAATTCTTAGCTCCTTTCCTTATGTTCCAATCCGCCTGCACTCCTAGAAGTTCTAGAACTCCATCTTCAAGTTCCAACTCCAAAGTTGAAGAACTCCTTAAGCTTCCGCCAGGACTAATACGAAACGCCGCTTTTTCCCAAATCTTTCTATTGAGATATCCTTACAATACCCTTAGGGACCTTAGGTTTAAGTCTTGTGAACAACGGAACAAAACTACAAATTTTTTATGCTGGATACTAGTGAACCCATGAAAGCTAACTTAAGAACAAGAAAATGTCAGATAAATTCTAAGTGTCAAGACCTTTGCTCGCACTAGTAGTGTTTATAAAACATATTGGAGTGGCTTAGATTAACACACTTGTGAGCTGTGATGAAGAATACTCAATGTAGTGACAAGTGTTTCGACTGGTCAACAACAATAACTTGCTTGAAGACTTATCTTCCTGATGGTCAATGACCATTCTACCCTTGCTAAAAACGTCCAAGACCATATGCTAGTGCCACGGTCGCTCCTCTCATTCGCCCATAAAATTTCTCAGAACCCTCGCGGGCCCCACAAAACGAAATTTCTGCAAAGGGCCCCACGTGACCAAATCCGTGAAAATAAATTTCCATAATGTTAATAAGCTCCATTCTCTTCAAACAATACATTTCTGAGAATCCAATTTCAACCACTTAACATTTTTCCTTCCGACGTCCTAAGATTTTCTGTTTAAAACAATTCTTCCTTCGCACTCAATTTTCAAGTCTTGATTCCTTACGCACATTCTCTTATACATGTCCCGGACTTACTGTGGTGTAATACTGATGTTTTCAGTAACGAATTCGCTCCGCCCCGCATCGTGCCTTACCCTGCACCCTAAAGGATACAACATCGAGAGAAAACCAAAAAATAAAACTTACACAAGAAACAAGATATATGAACATAAACAGGCCAACCAAAAACGGCTATTTCAAGATACATAAAACTCCAATCAGCTTAATCTCTTACAACCCCGCCCACAAAAGCACTACGCACTTAAGATTTACAACGACTATGACTTTATTGTGGCCCCGCCATACCTTCAATGTACAAGAACCTACAACTCGTGGAACACATACCAAAGATAAGCCTCCGTTGAAACGGAGCTTCCCAATACGTCAACTCGTGATCCTAAGAGCTGGATCCACGATCGACGTACTTACCTCATGATTTAACGCAATTTCCGGGCGAGGCTCACACAACAAATACTGCGCACGCGCCTAAAATCAAAAATATCAGAATGAAATCATACTAGCTCTATATAAAGCAAGAGAGATGTATGATAACCAAACTACGCTTCACAACATAAAAGTAGCAATATATCCGTGGGACTCACGCCTCGTCATCACTCAATATAACTACTGGTCCACGCCCACAACATCAATCATGTTCGCATCACGGCCGCATGCCCCTAACCGTGACGGCAGACATGTCCATGATGCAACAATAACACCAATGCCCACGGCCACGCCCGGAATTCTACCTGCAGAGACACGCCCATGTGACATCAACAATAATATACCGTGATCAACCCCGCCGTGACGCCACATGCCCCTAATTCTACCTCTGCAGAGACATGTCCATGTACTAATAATAACAATATATCGTAATCAACTCCGACCGCACGTCAAGATGCCCTAACATCAGACGCAGTAGAGCGCCCATGTGACATCAACAACAAGACAAGAATCAAAATGGAAACATACCCGCGGAATTCTCCATCACCGCCAAGCACGCCCAAGTAAGCTCAATAGTCGACCTACCTATCGGAGAGACGCCAGAATACGTAAATACCACATTTGCACAACAAAGGCTATCATCACAAAGATAGGCAAGTTTCACAACAACAAGCATAGTGCAAGTTTCACAACAACAAGATAGCAAAGCTTTACACAACTCAAAGTACTTTCATTTTACGCCAAAGTCCTGTTTTTAACCCCAAAGTACTACATACTGCTAAGTTCTTTTAAAAAGAGATCCATTACTTTTATAAAAGTCACCCGACAATTCTAGTAGGTATTAATGACTCAACCCACCTTCCTTTTCAAAATCAAGTAACAACATTCTTTCCTAAGTTCCAGCTTGCCTAGTTTCAATTACTCAAGCTTCTCATTTTCAAATGGTTTCATAGTTCCCAAACTTAATCACTTGATTCCTTTTAGAACAATCGAGTAATATATGTCATATAATGCGATAGCTTATTCTGTTTATAACGACATCTTATTACCCATGATCTAGAAATGTAATATCATTTTGTCTCATCTTACCTTCTACGCAGTGGAGGTTTAACGTTTTAATACAACACATCATTATTCAATACATTTTCCTTTTATTAACGCCGCAGTTGGTCTGTCGATACACATTCTCGATTCCCAAATCAAGAAACATTATCCCTTTAAAACCAAGTACTCATTACTCACGAACGAGGTTTCACACAAACATCCACATTAAAACAAATAAGCTTAAGTCTCTTATCTTATAAGATCAAGTCTCTTAACTTCTAACATCAGAAACCATTTTCATTTACATAAGGTCGCTATAA
>JAQGDG010000169.1:0-280320 GCA_029844215.1 Przewalskia tangutica | reverse complement strand
GCGCAATTTCTTAAATCGAGGCCAGCGAGCAGCCCTCGATGATGCAAAAACAATACCAACTCTCGCTCTTGGTCGAGGACACTCGCCCTTACATTTGTCATTTCTCAAAAATGATTTCTTCCATCATTCGGCACAAGTTCACTTTCTTCCTTACTCGTCGTACTCTTCTCGAACACTCGAACTCTTACAGTATCATTACCACGCCCGGTTCCAAAACTTTGAGTCACTACCTCGAGCTTGGTCATCTTACTAGCCTCGATCTTCGTAAGGCCATTCGGCCTTCGCGATCGACTTACGGTGAACATTGTTATACAAATATTCCAGTATGCATGGGGCGATGCGTAGAAAATTGAAAGCTTATCTTAGGCTTGGGTAGGAATTAATTTGTTCACAACACGTTTGAGTGGTTTTTGATGACGTTTTCCAACTTTAAATGCAGGAATTTCCGGCTATGTCGTTTTAATTTTTGCAGTTTTCAGAAACGAAACATTTTTGGACCAGCGGTGGCGTGTGTCGCTTTTTCATATTGAAGCGAAGCTGACAACCCTTATGGCGAAATGGACCTTTATAGCCTTGGGTGTGCCTTGTTTGTGCCTTGTTTGTGGAGTGTTGTGGAGTAGGGTTAGGGTGCCACGGCGGCGATCTTGGCCTTACAACACGCTGTGGCTTGATCTTGCCCGTTGGTTGCTGGTTTTCGCTATAAATACCCACACAGCTTGAACTATCCATTCCAAAAATCTGCAAGTCTTGAAAGCGCTTCCCTCCTTTCTTGTGCTCTGCGAGTGAGCTTCCCTCCCCCTTTTCGTGAGGCCTGAGTGGCAGAGAGGTCTTTCCTCTGGTGGCGCGGTAGAGCACACCCACACACTGCCTTGGGGTGTTCTCGTGGGGTAACCACAGTGGTGTAGAAATACTCTCAAAAATATTGTTATAATGCAATTACCTTAGCCATATCTGTGTTGCCAGGTTATACTATCTGGCTTGAAATACTATTCTTCAAATCGATCCACAGCCAGGGAAACACTGAGAAATCTCCATAGTGATTTGGGAGTATTGTGTAGAGTTAGTTAGAACTTCTAAGGGTGGTTTTAGGTAATTTGGAAGCCTTGAGTTGGAAACTAAGCGATTACTCGGTTAAACGTTTAAATTAAGATATTATGGAAACTATAAAGTAATTATCTTGTCCTCTATTAGCAATTGGAAATTACATGATTGTGAATATATAGTTAGTATACTATATAATGAAGCCCAGACCACCACGGCAATGTCTTGCGACTTAACTGAATTAAAGAAAAATCTTTGACCCCACGTAATTACATGAGGTTGTATTACGATGGAGCTTGTCTAATAGTAATCACAGTGTTTAGAATTGTACCCGTTAGGGTTGGATATAACCCCACTGGTTGTTGGTGGCGGCCCAGCTAGAGGAGGATTTACTTGTTGTTGCGGGGAGAGTCTTTGCCGATTTACGTAGAGATGTTACTGCGATAGATCTAATGTTAATAAAGCGCGCGTGGCCTTATGAGTTGATATCTTACGTGGTAGCGATCATTGGCCCTGGGGGTGGCGTTTGGAAGTGCTTGGGATTTTCTTTGTAGTCGATGCTGTCGCGAGGGTATGTGAACCTCTTATATCTTCTGGCGTGATATGTGTGAACTGCTGTAGTGCAGTGAAGGCGATACATTGTGCTAAATAATGTTTAGGTGGTTTAAAACATAAAGTGTTATAAACGGCTTTATGGAAGTTAGTTATAAACGACTTTGTTAGTAAGAAAATGTATGGTTTTAAAGAGATGCTTGATTTGAACTATAAGCGGCTTGTTATGATAAGAAAAGAACGAAGTATTTGAATTTTTGAATCATTTGAAAGAAATGTCTTGGTGTTTGAAAACTTAAGAGTTATACTGCTTTATAGGAAGTTAGGTATAACGGCTTAAGAAATCTTTCTTGATTTGAATCGAATGTGTCGACAAACCATGCGGCGTTAATAAAGGAAATGTTTTTGAATAATTAAGTATTCTTAAACCGGTAGAAACTTCACGTCTGCGCCGGCTAAGATGAGACAAAATGATATTTATTTCCTAGATCATGGGCACAGCGTAATAAGATTGTTATAAACAAAGAATCCTATACTACTTTATAAAATATGTTTCCGGATTATTTAAAAGAGAATTATATTAAATGAATAAGACTATGAAGCTTCTGAAAACCTTTCTGAAAATAAAAACGTAGACATTTGAATTAGGCAAACTTGGGCGTTTGGAAAATAATATTGTGCCAATTTACAAGGTAAGTTTAGTTTTCTTAAGGGCCAGTCCAGCTGTATTTATACTCACGGGTATTGTGTGACTTATGCAGAAAGCAGTCACTAGATTTTAATGTAAATGCTGGGGATAGATACGGAGCATTGAGAAAGTACCTTGTGAATAACTTGATTGTATTGGTTTTGTATTAGCCATAATCTTTCTTGTTGCTTTGACAGTAAACGTGTTAGGATCTTCTGATGTGTTAGTATCTTGTGATGTTTGTGTAAAGTTTCCACTTGATTGTGTATTAACTATCGGTCGTTATGATAGTATTGTGGCGTGCGTCTCTTGAGATGATTAGGAGTTAGTTGCCCTGCGTCTGGGGAGTAGACCAGGCGATGCAGGACCGTGATTGAGAGCCTCATGCGGGTCACGGGGGCTATCTGGAGCTCTGAGGAAGTTTCAGTTGGTATGCGTCCTTTATAGGCATGCGGTCGCGTAGCCATGCGGACTCAAAGTCGGGGCGATGCCCGAGGAAATCAGCACCCTCGTCGCGAAATGCCTGCATGCGGGCCAGTAAAGATTGGCTATCACGGTGGGAGATTCGGAGACTAGGCAGCGTTGATCTGCGGGCCGTGGCGGCGTCATGTAAGCGGTCTGAAGCAGATCTTATGTCCCTGATTTATGACCTTGTTAAAATGCCCAGCTGAGTGGTAGTAGTGCGGCTATGCCTTACATTGCCTACTGTCTGATTTTATTAGAGACCTGAGTGGGACTGGTGTTGCGTATGTATTCCTTGGTGCTTGTATATCATGGAAACTGCCGTGATGAGGAAGGTATTCACGGGCGCGATTGATGTTGTGGGCGTGAGACCCGTGTTAAATTCGGTGATGACTTGAGGTGTGAGTCACGGCTTGACGCATGGCTGCTTATTTCACGGTGAGCTGTAGTTTGAGTTATCATGCGTATCTCGCCTTTGTATGAACTCGCAGTTTCATTCTGATGTTCTTTTAGTTTCACGTACCTGAGTGCTGTTGTCTTGGCCTCCTTGGAAGTGCGTTCATCTGCGAGTTGAGGTACGATCGTTGATCCTAGCTCAAGTCCGCAGTTCATTTGCAGGAAAGCTCGTTTCTCACGGGAGCTTATCGGTGGTATAGTCCCTGTGCGTAGTAATTTTACATTGAGGAGTTTGGCGAATTTGTCGCCATTGTGATAAATATCTGTCTTAAGTGCACGTAGTCTCTTTGACCTTGATTTGAGTTGATAAAAAGTTATTTGATGCATTTAGTAAAAAGAAGTTGATGAATTATATATAAGAAGGCAAGTTTTCCATGATTATTGTTTTATATTTTACATTATCTCATGTTATTTATTTTATGTTCAATTCTCCTGATATTGTCATAATTTTGAGGTAGGCACCAGTCAGGCAGTTGGAGTCGTGACAAAGTATGCTCGAAGCTGATTAATCCTCGGAAAGTGTCTGCAGACAGTATCCGGTAGAGTCTTGATTATCGGTGTATTTGTGCCCACCTGATATCGAGCTATAGGATATTTAGATTGGTTTCTATTACTTACTGCTCCACGGAGATCGTGCCCAGAAGCGGTTGTAAGTTGGATGCCAGGGCGTATTTCTTTCTTGCTCGTTATGCCTCAGCGTACAGAAGACAGGCAGGGCCGAAGGAGGGGCGACCGAGGAGGCTGCGAGGTGAGTGCTGGTCCCGCGAGGCAGGGGCCCAATCTTTACCTACTGGGGCGAGTGCTTACGTTTAGGGATTTGCGTCGTATGCCGAGTTTAAGTAGCTGTAGTGATTCTGCGGTAAAGCGATATTTGAGCAGCCAGTTGTTTGGCGGGAAACGAGAGGAATGGAGTGCGAGAGACCTTGTTGCGAAGCTGGATTTGGCTGAGAATACCGATGTATCGCGAGTCTTGATGACTACAGAAGGTTATGCAGAAATCCTTGATTGAAGCGAGCTGGCACAGTATGCGGGCTTATCGCGGCCAATGAAAGCGTGAGATCGGCAGGTTAACGAGGGCGAGAGAGGCAGGCGGCAGGTCAGCACAGTAACACTGGCTGATCTGAGCGGTTGATTATACCCACGTCAGGTCGCGAGTGGTCTTCGCGGTTGGGGCGTTCGGGTTATGTAGGAGTTGGTCGGAACTCAGACTTCCAGTTCCGCGATCTGTGATCATCCAGGGAATGTCGTCTTTTAGTTGGTACTTATTTGTACCTGCATGACCATGTCGAGTGCGGTGTCAGAAAGTATCGCTTGTGGAGGACTTAACGCCGGGATGGTGGGTAGTTTGTGCCATATTTATCGCCCCTACAGGCGAGTTTATTCCACGACGACTAAGGGAGTGAAGGTATGAATATAGATATATCTTTAACCCTCACAAGTTTTGTTTTGTGATAAGGTAGGTATCATGCGTGCATGCGATAGCGTTGTGTTGAGTGATGATTAGATCATGGTTGTTATGAGTAAGATTTTGGGGATCAGAAGTGTGAGCAGATCTTTTACTAGGGCCTTAGAGTGAAACCATCTCGAGAAAAGGTGTAGTGTTATGTTTGGCCCTTATTGCAGAATGCGTAGTGCGCGTGAGTTATGTTTAGGATGAGTCACAGTAGTGTGGAATGAAAGAGGGTAGTTGAGCTAAGAAGGCGCTAGGTTTTCAAGCGTGGTCAGTGAATTGTTAGGATCGAGGAGCTAGTATTGTGCGTGCGAGTCAGGGGTTGAGAGCCAGTTAACAGTCAACCAGCGATGATTTTGAGTGGTAGAATTAGGAGTGTGGTGGTCGCCTTGTGTTAGGGTTGTGAGGGTGTTAGGCGGTTGGTGCCACGTGCGAGTTAGGTAGGCGTTCGACCGGTCGGAGAGTGGGCGATGAGCGACCCGTGTGTTCTTGATGGGGCCGTTTACTCGGTTGTGTTGATTATACGAAGGTTGTGAAGGCACGAGATTTTCGCGGCTGCACTTATGGGCAGTGGAGCCAGGTTCTGTTGTTTTTGTTTACGGAAGTTTTGCAAGCATGTTAAGAACTCGGTGAGTCTGAATCATGTCCGCCCTCGGGCAGTGTTTGGATTCAGAGATGGTGTGAGGATTGTTGTCTCTGTGGAAGTGATGTTTAAGCTACCCATTTGAGTGTTAGGATCATTCGTTTTTTTAAAGCCTCGTGGCGGAAGTGTAAGTGCTTAGAGTCGATTGATTCGATGTTGGCAGAGTTGGATGAGTTGGTTAAATTGGTTCAAAATGGGGCGTAGATAGTCATGACTTGTCTGAAAGATGTTCTGCGCGTGACTCGGGAGAAATCGTCTGCGGATAATAAAGCGGCGGCAATGGCAGAGTTGAGTTGACGGTGGTCATGTAGAAAGTGCCATGTTACGTTGGGGTGGCAAGTTTTGAAACAAAGGGAACTTACTTGCAGTGCCGGGCCCTTTTGAGTTCATGTGAAGAATAGGCGGGTTGCCTATATATGTTAGCTTTGATCAGAGCTTAGGAGCTGATACGTCCGGTCTTCATTATTGTTATGATGGGGGGAAAAAGTATCGAATCCATCGAGTGTTTGATCAATGATAGCCGGGTAGGAATAGTAACCCGAGTTTGAATCACGGCGCGTGCGAATGTAGTAAGAAGTTGAGTGTCACGACGGCTTACGCTGATCAAATGCGACCGGTACCATATTGGTGCTGAGAAAAGTTTGATGCCTCGAACTAGGCAAAAAGTGGTATCATGTTGGTGATGTTGGAGTGTTTTCGTGAACTTGGATGTAGGAGTACTTAAGTGGGTGTTTACGCGTGGCGGATATGGCGTTTGTTCGTAAGTATAGTAAGTGAAGACTATCGCGGCGCGTTTGTTTTGAGACTTGAAGGCGTTGGGGCGAATGTTTCTAGGAGGAGAATGTTATACGCGTATTTCGGTATGCGTGGGCGTGCGTGAAAATTTGAAACTTGTACTAAGGCTTGGCGAATAATTTATTCCTGACACAGTTTTGGGTAGTTTTTCGTGAAGCGTTTCCACGGCCCGTAGGGAATTTAGGCTATGTCATTTTTAATTTTAAGTTTTTGAGGCAACATTTGGACCAGCGCTGGGGAGGGTGGCGTGTGTCACCCTGCATTGGAAACAGTGACAGCCATGGCGAAGTGGAACCACTTGTAGCCTTGAATTGTGCTTGTTTTGTGCACTTGTTTTGTAGGTGTTTTTGTGGGATGGGTTAGAATTTTAAGTGGCGATCTTAGCACTTTACAACGCACACATGGCTTGATCTTGGCGTTAGTTGTACTTTGGTTTCACTCTCATACCCACGCCAGCGAAGACCATCGTTCAAAAATCACCAAATCTTGAAAGCCTTGCTCCCTTTCTTGTGCTCTGCCGTGAGCTTCCCCCTCCCCGTGAGGCCTAGTGGCGAGAGGGTGCTCCCCACTCCTGGTGGCCTTGGCCGAGAAGCGCCCACTGCAGGGTGTTCTCGTGAGTAACCACTTGGTGGTGTAGAAATACTCTCAAAGTATTGTTATAATGCCCAATTACCTTAGCCATATACCTTGTAGTATTCTAAGGTTATACCTACCTGAAAAGCCGGATATACTATTATACTTCCATTCGATCTGCTGAAACGAAACCAAAACTAGGAAAATCTCCGTGGTCAGATTTGGAGTATTGTGTAGAAGTTGGTTAGAACTTCTAAAGGAGTGGTTTAAAGCCAGTTGGGCGCTTTCGGAGTTGGATGGCTAAAGCCTTGCTAAGAGATCGGACTTTAAACTTCGGATAATTATGGGCTTATCGAGTAAATTATCTTGTCCTCTTATTGTAATTGGAAATTACATAATGTTAGAATATATAGTTGAAGTATACTATATATCATGAACTTAATGTTACGTTGTGTGCAGTATGTCTTTGGACTTAAGCTGAAAGCCCATGTGGCTTCTTTGACTTAACTGGCCCAGGCTGACGTATTCTGAACTTGTGTAGTAGTGTGGTGTAGATTGTGGAGTGGGGAAGGCGTATAACCACGGTTGGCTTCAGTAGCGGAAAGCCTGCGAAGAGTCTAGATTTGCATTTGTTGAGAAAGGTCTTGCAGAGATTTTACGTAGAATGTTCTCTGAGTAGATCTAGAACTGTTAATAGCGCCTTGTGGCTTGTATATTGCAGTGGCGTAACTCTTAATGGCGCGTGCTACTTGAGCTTTAGGAGTGGACCAGGCGGTTGGGAGTACTTGGGCGATTTGCTTTAATTAAATCGATACCGTCAGCGAAAGGTATGTGAACCTCTTCCCTATCTCTTACAGCGTGATGTATGTACAGCGAACTATGTGAATGCGGTAGGCGTCGTATGTATATGTATATTTGATTGGTAGTAATAAAATGTCTTTTGACTTAAGCCCAGTGTTATAATCTTTGACTATGGGAAGTTAGTTCGAAAGCCCTTGTGCATTTTAAAGAAAATACTTGGTTTTAAAAAAGTGCTTAAAGCTGTTATACTAACTTTATAATTTGGAAGCATTATGTGCTAGGTATAACGGCTTAAGAAAGATAAAGCGAAGATTTTGAATCATTTTTGAGAGAAGTTAGAGTAACTTGATTTGCATTTGAAGAGACTTAAGATAAATTATATGAATTTATGTGTGAAAGTTAGGTATAATGCGATCTTGATTTTTAAAAGGGATAATGTTTCACTGATTTGGAAATCAGAATGTGTATCGACAAACCAACTGCGAGCGTTAATAAAGGAAAATGTATTGAATAATTAAGTATTATTAAAACCGATGAAAACTTCCGTGCATGAAAGTTAGATGAGACAAAATGATATTTCCTAGATCATGCCATTAGGCTGCCTGTAATAAGATTGTTATAAACAAGAATATCCTACTCGGCATATAAGACTTATGTTTCTCGAGGATAGTTTTAAAAGAAATTATATTCTTAAATGAATAAGACTATGAACTACGAAACCTTTCTAAAATAAGAAAGCATTAGAACATTTGAAATTAGGCAAACTTGGGCGTTTGAAAATAATGTTATTACTTGAGTTTACAAAGGTAAGTGTTTTTAGTTTATTTAAAAAAAGGAGCAGTCCGATCCTCTATTTTATACTCACGAATTGTGTGACTTATGTGAGAAAAATGCGGATATCTTTTAAAAGATTTAATGTAGCAAATGCTTTGAGGTTAGATACTAGACATTGCTTATAAAAATTACCTTGTGTATAACTTGATTGTGTTGGTTTGTGATAGCACCCTTAATACTTTCTTTGTTGATTTGATAAGTAAGCGTGTTAGGATGCTTTACGTGTGTATTTAGTATCTTGTGATGTTTGTGTAAGGGGTTTTCGCATTTGTTGTGCCCAGATTTGTTGCGTTTAGCGATAATTTGTTATTTGTGTTAAGTATTTTATAGTCACATACCCTTATTGATTCGGAGAATTAGGCGCCACCCGATCAAAGGGTCTCTACGGCTTTATGGACACTTGATTGAGACTACCTGCGTACACGAGATTAATCGGGGCTTTATCTGGGATTCTACTGCAGAATATCGTGTTCGAAGGTTATCGGTCCTTTTATGGTCGCATGCAGTCGCCAGAAATTGGCCACTATCATGACGATGCAGTCGGGGATGCTTTTGAGTAGCTACCCTCGATCACGGGGTTATACCCTGCGTAAGAGCGATTCGAGAATTGGCATCACGGGTGACCCGAAGTTCAGGACTGCATTGAATCTGCCCGGGCAAGTAATTGTGACGAGTTTGTGATCGTGTGACCAGTCAAGCAGATCTTATGATCTGATTCAGGCGACACTTGTTAGATCTGCATGGTGTTAGTAGCCGGCTATGCCAGCCGTACGTGCCGTGCGGTGTTATTATGCGCAATTAACACAATTGTTCGATATGGTGTTCCTTGGTGCTCTTATCGCCGTAACTGCCGTGATGAGGTCTTAGGTATTGCCATGATTGATGTTACGTCTGCACGGTCTGCGGTTTATTGAGTGATGACTTTGAGGCGTGAGGTCCACGACTTGACACCAACTATTTGTAAGCTGTAGTTTGGTTATCATACATGTCTCTGCTTTATAGCTACTATGATTTCATTCTGATATGTATTTTTGACGTTTCCACATGCACTCGGTGCATATTTATGCCCGGAAAACCTCGCCCGAAATTTGCGTTACGTCTGCCGAGTAAGGTACACCCGATCGTTGATCCTGCGCTCTTAAAGTCCACGGATTGGCGTTTAGGAAAGCTCCGTTTCTCGGAGAGCACTTATCTTGAAGTATAGTCCCACCATTTGTTGTAAGTGTTTACATTCGGGGGTATGGCGGGGCCACTGTCCCGCGCATTGTTGTCGTATCATTCTTAGCAGAAGTGCATGAAATCTTTGTTGTGAAATGAGGTTTGTAAAAAGATTAAAAGCTGTTTCGTGTTGTAAAAAGTTACTTTATTTATATATATCACCTCTCGAGTGCAAGTTTTCTCTCGGTTCTTGTTTTTGTGATCTTCATTTGTTTCCTTATTGTATTTTATACTTCCATTGATTACTCACGATGTTGTATAAACTTAGGGTGCGGGGTAAGGCACGGTCACGGGCGGAGTTAGAGTCGTGACATTGTCGCCCCTCATGTAAATGGTGGTATATTTTACTAGTGGAAGTGAACATTTCGATATATCTTAGACCTACGAAAAAGCGAGCTAGACTGTCGAGGTCGCGCGGGAAGGTCACGTTAAAGTTCCTTAAGAAAGTCTTACCTTGGTTATTCGATGGGTAGTGTGCAATATCTCATCCATCAGGCGGCGCGGGAGGTACCATGCTTACATCGGCTGCGCCTTGGGATGACTTTGATTACGATAGTTACTATGGGGTACGGTCGATGGGTATAATCGCGTTCAGGTGATCGGATATGACGGAGGAGAGGCAATCTTCGCCATCCCAGGCTCGTGAGGAGTCGTCCCCGGCTGAAGCGTGATAGGCGGTTGACCGGCTAAGCTGACACGATGTCGAACCTCTTGCGGCTGCTTCGTGAGGCAGTAACGTCGATCTAGCGTGATAGCGAAGAACATGACGATGGTGCTAAGGTTTGAATCCAGCGGATGTGTTCTTTGGTGCTATTGATGGGGTTGCTAATCGGTTTGCGATGCGAGCGTTTGACACTCACTGAATACGGTCCATCTCTAGTTGCAAGGACTCTTGCTACCACGACCTCCAGGCCACTGTGAAGCCATGTTGCTCTTATCTGTGAGCGGTCAAAATTCGACAGATAGAAGACGGAAGAAACCGCCTGTGTGCGAGTTTGTTGCTCCGGCTGCAGTCGAGGGCGTTACGTGGAGCACCCGAGAGGCTCACAGTCGGGTCCTGAGCGATCATCGCTGATCCGTCACGAGAAATATCACGGGCATGTGAAGTGGGAGGATGTGGATCATATAGGGTCCTAGGACTTTATAAGCGGTGGCTCTGAGGCGTGATCAATTCATGACTTGGGTTCACGCGTACGTCGGGTTCAAACTCGCACAAAAACTGCTACGATTCCATCCGGGGCAGGTTACGCCTTTCGACAATTGGCCGAGGATTAAATCCACTTTCCTAACTTAGAGGTAAAACTCGGGGCTGCAGACTCATTAAATGCTGGAAGTCCTATGCACCTCGAAACTCGGGCGAGGCCAGTTTACCGGGTGAACCACGGTAAGAGGTCTTTCCGGAAGTGACCCGGGTGGGGTTAGCGGCCTGCATAGCGTGCAGCCTCTGACTACGAACTGCGGAATTTCATCCTCGGAAGAGTGGCCCCAGGAAGCGGACGGTGGAGACTCTGAGCCTCGATGCTGCAATTTCACGAATCCCTAAAGCCATCGGCTCATTGATTCGACGGGTAGTAGGAGGATCATCAGACCGAGGATGCGAATGCTGCATATAACAACATCTGCTCGAGTATCGGGGTAGCTTTGATTTGCGGCGCTCTACTAGAACCGTCGGTATAAATGGGTCTTATATGTGACTCTTTTAGGCTCATATAACAACCTACCACTCCGAGTATCGGATGGCTCGCGCTAAATGCATTGGTTAATCCGGGCAGATGCTTGTAACCTTGGACCGGCGGTGGCAGGCTGAGTTGATGGGTAGTCGCGATTAGTGCAAGGGCGGACTTGGCTTCCGTGGGTATAGGTGGATACATAGGTGAATGAGTTAGAGGAAGTTGACCTGAGATGATAGCTCACAAGAAAGCCGCGATCTCGAGAAGTAGAAGAATGGAAACCAATCCACAAATCGTCACCCGTTTGGAGTTTCACGATTATTGATGTGGGAAGATAATCAAGACTGCACCGTGAAGAGGTCTGTGAAACTTTTGAGATTAAGCGCTCTGATACCACTTTGTCACGATGCGACCAGATTCGGGGGCATTGACAGTGCCTATGCTCGCCAGTGATGTACATCGAGAGAATAATCGATACGCGAATACTTAGGCAAATCACTATGAGTTGAATACCCTGACGTCATCCACGTTGCCGGTCAGATATACGATAAATACTAACGATTTTCGGCTCGATTACATCCCATGCAGAACATGACTCTGAGACCTCACAAGGAAATAAGCAGCGTGGCGGACGAGCAGAAGCCCGCCGTAGGCGTATTGATAAACTATCCGGTGTGAGGCAGGGATCATGCAAAGATTGAAAGCCCACTCAGAGTGATGGAGCTTTCGAGCAGTCGGGTTAAGAGTGGCGGATCGGACAAAGGATGTGTAACTCGACTGTGGCGTCTTGCATGGCCGTGGAGGCGAATAGAGAGGAGATGGCATTAGGCGGGGAGCGAGAGGACATGCGAGAGCGCAGAAGTATCTACCGCCCTCGGTGTTTTCCCTTGCCAAAGTCTTGGTTAATTTAAATTGTCATATGTACTTAATGTTCTCTATTTTGGTGGCATTTTGGCAAATTGTTCAGGATTATGAGGCTCTTTGCAAATGTAGTTAAATGCGTATGTCGTTAATCTCGAGTTAATTGAAATAGCTCTGGGAATCCCCACGTGTTTGCCGACAGGGGACCATAAGTTTTAACCCATGAGATGAATGTTATGGTAAGCATCTAGTACAAAATTTTGCCAATAATATACATCTCTATAAATACACCTATCCCTTAGGGTGACATGCACGTATGAATACGGAACCTATTTGAAGACCGTACTTAGCGCCGGAATGAAATATTACACGTATAGCACATTGTTTAGAGCGGAAAACTTCGCCATACATGACTTCATGGAGAAGGGGGCTACACGATAATGCGTATATGGAATTTTTAGAGTTCGGCCAGATACGTGGAACCAACAGATCGCATTAGCAGCCATTACCTAATGTCGATATATATGCGGCGTAGGAATGTGGTCGATGTCACCCAGACGTCCATGTTAGGGCGTTTTCAAGTGTAAACAAGAACAAGTGTTGACAAATAAGAATCTTGCATAGCATTTAGCTGCGTGATGGGGCGTATTTTTGAAGTTGAGTGGGCAAGTCATGGCAATGGTGACATACAGTTCAGTAGTGGATACCTCTTCTGGCACTCAGCAGGCCTCCATGCAAAAGGAACCATACCGTGTTTGATACCGCCAATCTATATCACTTACCTCGCGTGTGTTCTTGCAATATTCCACTTGGCCTATTCCTGTAACTTATAAAGCACACCTGAACACGTTGACAGGAACGCATATTCCCGTATTCCTACTATTAGAACAGTACCTCACCACTCTCTTTCCTTAGGCAAATGCGTATGTCTTTACCCGTAGGGTAAGTATTCTTCTCAGGGGGCGTAGGGAAGATTGTGTAAAGAGTTAGACAGTTCCACACCACAGCCTCAAAACCTCATGGCCAGGAGTGGGCCGGTTGGGGCACAGACAAGATTTCACCCACCCAGCCTCAAAAAGCCACTCTGGCTTAGAAACTTCTAATTTGGACTTGTGTGTGGACGCGTGGTATTCCCTGCGCGCTTGAATAGAAAGTTGGTTTAAGTTCTTGGATATTTTACAATGACGGAAAAGTTTCCGGTTTTGTGAAGGAAAAAGAGTTCGTTTTGGGAATTGGATTCCCAGATTTGGTATTCGGACTTCTGGAATATTAGAAAATTATGGAATTTTATTTTACGAAAATGGTCACGTGGGGCCCAGGGAGAAATTCTGATTTTGTGGGGCGCTTTGATTTTGAGATTTTGGCCGTTTTGGATATTTTCGGAACGAAATATTTTGGGCGAATCGAAGCGACACGTGTCACCACATGTAGCACGCTGGTGAAATATGTTTGTGCCCATGACCTTTGGTTAGAGTCGTTTTTCGGCGAAGCGTTTTCCACGACTTTAGTAGGGAATTTCGGCTATGTCATTAAGTATTTGGATTTTTAGAGGCGAACATTTTGGACCAGCGGGAGGGTGGCATGTGTCACCTCGCATTGAAGCAAGTGGGCGCCTGATGGGCTGATTGGGAAGGCTTTGTGGAGATATTTTGGTAGATATTTGTGTGCAGGTTGGCTAGGTACATGGGTGAATCTTGGCCTACGCTTGCCTAACACTTAGCTAGATCTTGGCCATTGGTTGGCCTTGGCAATGCTATAAATACCTCACTTGGAAGACTAATTCATTCGATTACTAAGTCTTGAAAGCTTCTTCCTTCCCCAGTGTGGTGTCTTGGCGAGCCCCTCACTCCCATGGCGAGAGTCTCCCCACAGTGAGGGTGGTAGAGGGTGACACCCCACTCCTTTGAGGTGCTAGTAGTAGGGTACCACTGCTAGTTGCTTCAAGTATAATACCCACTTTGTGGTATAGAAATACTCTCAGTATTGTTATAATGCAATTACCTTAGCCCTATACCTTGTTGTATTCTAAGGTTATACTATCTGAAAAGCCGAGAAAATACTATTATACTTCCGTCGATCCTGGCAGTAACCTAGGAAAATCTCCATAGTCAGACGGAGTATTGTGTAGAAGTTAGTTAGAACTTTAAGGGTGGTTTAGAGCGGGTTGGGCGCTCGGAGTTGGAGCTAAGCGATTGCCGGGATCGGCTTTATCTTGGATAATTATGGGCTTATCGGGTAATTATCTTGTCCACTGTGTAATTGGATATTACGTATGTTGTAGGAGTATATAGTTGAAGTATACTATATATATATAGCTGAACATAGCTTGTGGCAATGTCCTTGGACTTAAGCACGAAGAACTGAGCGTAATTACATGGGAATGTATTCTGATGGACTTGTGTAGTAATCTGAGTAGGGGTAGAATTGTACCAGATTGGGGTTAGATGTATAAACCACGCTGGTTGGCTTGGTAGCCGGCCTCGATAGAGAGAGATTCTGTTGTTGCGGAAGTCTTTGAGAATTTTACGTAGAAGTTCTGCGATGAGACCTAAATGTTAATAAGCGCCGTGGCCTTATAGGTGGATGTACTACGTGTGGCGCGATCGTGGCTTAAGGAGTGGCGGCGGCGAAGTGCTCGGGCGTTTTGCTGTTAGTCGATGTCGTCGCGAGGTATGTGAACCTCTTATATCTCTCTAGCATGATATGTGTGAACTATGTAGTACGGTAGGCGTCGTGTGCTAAATGTATTCGATGGGTTTAAAACATAAAGTGTTATAACGGCTTTATGGAAGTTAGTTATAACGACTTTATGTAGATAAGAAAACACTTTGTGGTGCTTTAAAGGTAAATGATTTGTTTATAAGCGGCGATGTGTGATTATAAAGAACTTGAAGTATTTCAAAGATTTAGAAATCGTTTTGAAAGATGTAATACTTAGTTTTGAGAACTTAAGAGTTATACTAGCTTTATGGGAAGTTGGGTATAGCGGCAAACGTTTCTTGATTTTGGAAATCGGGATGTGTATCGACAAACCAACTGCGGCGTTAATAAAAATGTTTTGAACAATTAAGTATTATTAAAACCAGTAGAAACTTCCATCTGCGTAGAAGCTAAGATGAGACAAAATGATATTTCTAGATCATTCTTTGTAATAAGATTATTATAAACAGAATATCTACTCACATATAAGGCTTATGTTTCTCAAATTGTTTAAAGAATTATATTCTTAAATGAATAAACTATGAGTGAAACCTTTCTAAAATAGAAAGCGTGAACATTTGAAATTAGGCAAACTTGGGCGTTTGGAAAATAATGTTGTTACTTGATTTTACAAAGGTAAGAGTTTTAGTTTTCTTAAAAGGGCGATCCTCTATTTTATACTACGGGTATTGTGTGACTTATGTGAAAGAAGCAGATCTTTTTAAGATTTTAATGTGTGAAGTACTTTGGGGATAGATACAGAACTTGTTAGTAGAAAGTACCTTGTGTGAATAACTTGATTGTATTGGTTTGTGATAGCCTTGTAATACTTTCTTGTTGCTTTGATAAGTAAAAGTGTTAGGATGCTACGTGTGTTAGTATCTTGTGATGTTTGTGTAAGGGGGTTTCCCTTGATTGTGCTTATTAACTATCGGTCGTTATGATAGTATTGTGGCATTAAATCTCTTGAGATGATTAGGGATTAAGGCCCTCCGATGCGGGGTAGACTTCGGTGATGCAGGACCGTGATTGAGAATACCTCAATGCGGGTCACGAGGGCCTATCTTGAACTCTGAGGATTCAGGTTAGTGTCGTCGCTTTATGGGCGTGCGGTCGCTTGTGGCCGTGCGACTGCGAAGTCGGGGCGATCTTAGGGAGTAGCTACCTCGATGCGGGGAATACCTGCGCGGGCGATGAGATTGGCACATCTTGGCGGGCTGCGGGAAGTTCGGACTAAGCGCGCGCATTAGATCTGCGGGCAAGTGGCGAGCTTTGATCATGTGGCGATGCAGAGCAGATCTTATAATCTGATTTATGACCTTGTTAGTACGGTGAGTGTTAGTAGTCGGCTATGCCTTACGTGCTTACTGCAGTTTTATTAGGACACGGTGGGACACGGTGTTCGTGTGTATTCACTTGGTGCTTGTATATCATAAGCTGCGGTGAGGAAGGTATTCAGACACGATTGATGTTGTAGGCGTGAGACCCGTTGTTAAATTGAGTGATGACTTGAGGGTGTGGAGTCACTGACTTGACATATTTGCTTATTTATGGTGGCTGTAGTTTGGTTATCATACATGTCTCTGCTTTGTATAGACTACTATGATTTCATTTCTGATATTTATTTTAGTTTCACATACTAAATTTTGTTATGCGACCTCCCCGAAGCTGCGTTCATCACCGAGTTGAAGTACATCGATCGTTGATCTAGCTCTCGAGTGCGGTTGAGCGTTTAGGAAGCTCGTTTCTCGGAGGCTTATCGATTAGTATAGTCACATGCGTAGTAAGTGTTTACATTGGGGGTTTGGCGGGCCCTGTCCGCCCGTTGTGTCGTATCATTCTTAGAAGTGCATGTAAATGCTTTGTTGTGGGCGGGGTTGGTAAAAGGATTAAACATTCATTTGTAAAAGAGTTGATGGTTATATATATCTAGAAAGGCAAGTTTTCTGATTATTGTTTTATATTCTGTTATCTGGTATTTGTTGTTTTATGTTGGCGATTACTGCGATGTTGTGTCATTAGGGTGCGGGTAAGGCACGATCGCGAGCGATTTAGTCGTGACAAAGAATATCGAAGCGATTAATCCTCGGAGAAAGTGTCTACCAGAGTATCGATGAGAGTCTTGATTATCGGTGTGTTGTGCACCATGTGTCGAGGCTATAGGATATTTAGGATTGGGTTCTATTCTTCTCACTCTGAGATCGTGCCTTAGAAACGTGTTGTAAGTTGGACCTACGGCGAAATTCTTTCCACTTGTCGTTATGCCTCGCGTGAGCAACGAGCCGGGAGGCGAAGGCGACGAGGCTGCGGCGAGTTTAAGCATGGCGAGAACACGGGCCCAATCATTACCTAGGGTAGTGCCGTTCGGGGATTCTGCGGCGTCGCTGCGAGTTTAGCACGATGTGGCGGTTCTACTGCGTCCGCGATATTTGAACGCCAGATTCCACGGCAAGGGAGCGAGAATATAGTGCGAGAGACAACGCGTTACTAGCTATGGATTTGGCTACGGAGTATACGATGTATCGAAGTCTTGATGACTACCTAAGAGAAGGTTGTGCAAAGTAGTCGCTTGGTTGAAGCGAGCATGGCGTATGCGGGCTTATGCATGGCCAGAAAGCGTGAGATCGGCGGGTTAACGAGGGCAATGAGAAGAAGAGGTCGAGCGACAGTCCTTGGTAACTTTCAAGGTGAGTATACCTTAAGTGCTATGTTACGATAGCGGTGTGTTAGTTGTGATTAGAATCATGGTGGGTTAGCAGAGTAAGATTTTGGGGATAGAGAAGGTGTGAGCCTTAGAGTGTTATCGTAAAGACCTTAGAGAGTAAGGCCGTCGAGAAAGGTGTAGTGTTATGTTTGACCCTTATAGGAGTGCATAGTGCGTGAGCTATGTTCGTGGGATAAGTCCACATGTAGTATGAAATGAAAGGGTAGTTGAGCTAAGAAGGCGCTAGGTTTTAAGTAGCGTGTTAATAAGATTGTTCTACGGGAGATGGTATTTTGCGCCTTGGTCGGGTTGAGGCTACGTGCGGGTCAACATGGTAGGTTTTAGTGGTGGGTCAGTTGTGGTGGTCCCTCTTTGTGTTAGGGTCTGAGGGTGTTAGGCCCGTGTTTGAATTAACTTGACGTGCAAGTTCGTGGATGCGTTCGACGGTGGTCGGGCGATGAAGCGACTATCGTGTTCTTGATCGAAGTCGTTCCTCGGCGGTGTTGATGTTATCTGAAAAGGTTGTGAGGTTGCGGGTGCTACCTTCACCTTATGAGACGATGGAGCCAGTGCAGTGTTTCTCTTCTACGGGAGTTTGTACGAGCGGGTTAAAGGCTGGTGAGTCCGTATCAGCGTTCGCCTCGGGCAGTGTTTTGATTTGAAGTGTATTGTGAGATCGTTGTCTCGGTTGAAGTGTTTAAGCTACCATTTGTGTTCGGATGTCGTCTTGGCGCCTTAGAGCGAAATGCAAGTTCTTGCGTCGATTGGTTCGATGTTGGCGGGGTTGAGATAGTTAGTTGAGCTTGTTCAATGGTAATTTGTGGATAGTGAAGCTTGTCTAGAAGAAGTTACGGCGGCCGGAGGAATCGTCGCGGATAATCGGCAGCGGCAAGTTGAGTTGTGGTCGGTCTTCGAAAGTACCACCGGACGGTGTGTGACGAGTTGTGAAAGCGAAGGAACTTAGCTTGAGTCGACTTTGGGCCTTGGTGAGTTCATGTGAAGAATAGGCGGAGTTGCCTATATGTTAGCATTCGTCCAGACTTAGGAAGAAGGGCGTCGGTCTTCGTATTGTTATGTTGGGAAAGTATCGAAGATCCATCGAATGTTCGATTAATGATGACCACGTTAGAGATAGTAACCGAGTTTGGAAGCTGGCGGAAGTATCGGAATGTGGTAAAGTCAGAAGTGTCTGCGACGATGATCGCATGCGGCCGGTACCATTTGTTGAATCGTCCAGACAAGGCTCGCGACAAAGTGACAAAAGTAGTATTATTTGTGGTGATGTTAGAGGTGTTTCCTCGTGGACTTGGATGTAAGTATTTCGTGGGTATTTTACGTGGCGGTGTGGCGGGATTGTTTCGTAAGTATAGTAGTGAAGACTATCTTTGTCGCGTGTTCGTTTTGAGACTTAGAAGGAACGTTCGGGGCGAATGTTTCCTAAGGAAGAATGTTATACCCGTAGTTCGGGTATGTATCACGAGGGCGTGCGTGCGAGAATACGACAGAGAAAGATTGGAAAGGAAGAAGAAGCGATTTTCCACGGAAAAGTTCCGGTTTTGTGAAGGAAAAAGGTTCGTTTTGGAATTGGATTCCCAGTTTGGTATTAGGACTTCACGGAATATTAGAAATTATGGAATTTTATTTTCGAAAATGGTCACGTGGGGCCACGGGAGAAATTCTGGTTTTGTGGGCGCTTTGATTTTGAGATTTTGGCGTTTTGGATATTTTGGAAGGCGAAATATTTTGGACGAATCGGGGCGACACGTGTCACCCCGTGGCACCTGGTAGAAATATGTTTGTGCCTGACCTTTGGTTAAGTCGTTTTTTGAAGCGTTTTCCGCACTTCGTAGGGAATTTCGCTATGTCATTAAGTATTTTTGCGGATTTTAGAGAGGCGAACATTTTGGACCAAGCGGGAGGTGGCGTGTCACCTCATTGGAAACAAGTGGGCGGCCTGATGGACGATTGGGAAGGCTTTGTGGGAGATATTTTGGTAGATATTTTGTGTGCAAGTTGGCTAGAGTACACATGGGTGAATCTTGGCCTACACTTGCCTAACACTTGGCTAGATCTTGGCCATTGGTTGGCCTTGGCTTGTCTTATAAATACCCTCCCTTGGAAGACTAATTCGTTCCAGGTTGCCTAAGTCTTGAAAGCTTCTTCCTCCCCAGTGTGGTGTCTTGGCGAGAGCCCTCCCTCCCCCTTGGCGAGAGTCTCCCCACAGTGGGGTAGGCCGAGGGTAGACACCATCCTTTGAGGTGCTAAGCGAGTAGGGTACCACTGCTAGTTGCTTCGTATAATACCACTTTGTGGTATGAAATACTCTCAGTATTGTTATAATGCCCAATTACCTTAGCCCTATACCTTGTTGTATTCTAAGGTTATACCTATCTGAAAAGCCAGAAAATACTATTATACTTCCGTCGATCCACAAAACGTAACCACTAGGAAAATCTCCGTAGTCAGTTGGAGTATTGTGTAGAAGTTGGTTAGAACTTCTAAGGGTGGTTTAAGCGGGTTGGGCGCTCGGAGTTGGAGCTAAGCGATTGCGGGATCGACTTTATACTTGGATAATTATGGGCTTATCGAGGTAATTATCTTGTCCTATTGTAATTGGATATTACATGTTGTAGGAGTATATAGTTGAAGTATACTATATATATATAAGCGAACATAGCTTGTGGCAATGTCCTTGGACTTAAGCTGACAGAAGCTGAGCTGTAATTACATGGGGTGTATTCAGTGAACTTGTGTAGTAGTCAGTGGGGTAGGGTTGTGCAGATTAGGGTTAGATGTATAAACCACACGGTTGGCTTAGTGGCCGGCCTCGATAGAGGAGGAGATTCTGTTGTTGCGGGGAGAGTCTTTGCGAATTTACGTAGAAGTTACGATGAGACCTAAATGTTAATAAGCGCGTGGCCTTATAGGTGGATGTACTCGTGTGGCGCGATCTACGTGGCTTAAGGAGTAGCCAACGGCGAGGTCTTCGGAGCATTTTGCTATTAGTCGATAATCGTCGCGGTATGTGAACCTCTTCTATCTCTGGCGTGATATGTGTGAACTATGTAGTGCGGTGAGCGTCATGTGCTAAATGTATTCGATGGGTTTAAAACATAAAGTGTTATAACGGCTTTATGGGAAGTTGGTTATATGACTTTATGTAGATAAAGAAAACACTTTGTAGTCTTTAAAAGGTAAATGATTTGTTTATAAGCGGCTTGATGTGTGATTATAAAGAACTTGAAGTATTTCAAAAGATTTACGAAATCGTTTTGAAAAGTAATACTTGGTTTTGAGAACTTAAGAGTTATACTAGCTTTATGGGAAGTTAGGTATAGCGGCTTAAAACGTTTTCTTGATTTTGGAAATCGGGATGTGTATCGACAAACCAACTGCGGCGTTAATAAAGGAAATGTTTTGAACAATTAAGTATTATTAAAACCGGTAGAAACTTCCTGCATAGAAGCTAAGATGAGACAAAATGATATTTCTAGATCATGATTCTTTGTAATAAAGATTGTTATAAACAAGAATATCTACTCATATAAGGCTTATGTTTCTCAAATTGTTTAAAGAAATTATATTCTTAAATGAATAAGACTATAGCTGAAACCTTTCTAAAATAAGAAAGCGTGAACATTTGAAATTAGGCAAACTTGGGCGTTTGGAAAATAATGTTGTTACTTGATTTTACAAAGGTAAGATTTTAGTTTTCTTAAAGAATGATCCTCTATTTTATACTACGGGTATTGTGTGACTTATGTGAAAGAAAGCAGATCTTTTTTAAGATTTTAATGTGTGAAGTACTTTGGGGATAGATACAGAACTTGTTAGTAGAAAGTACCTTGTGTGAATAACTTGATTGTATTGGTTTGTGATAGCATTGTAATACTTTCTTGTTGCTTTGATAAGTAAAAGTGTTAGGATGCTCGTGTGTTAGTATCTTGTGATGTTTGTGTAAGGGTTTCCGCTTGATTGTGCTTATTAACTATCGGTCGTTATGATAGTATTGTGGCATTCGTCTCTTGAGATGATTAGGATTAAGCTGCCCTCCGTGCGGGGTGGCTCGGTGATGCAGGACCGTGATTCGAGAATACCTGCGTGCGGGTCACAGGGCCTATGCGGAACTCACGAGAGTTCGGGTTAGTGTCGTCCTTTATGGGCATGCGGTCGCTGTGGCCGTGCGGTGCGAAGTCGGGGCGATCTTGGGAGTAGCTACCCTCGATGCGAGAATACCTCATGCGGGCGATGAGATTGGCCTATCGCGAGCTGCGGGAAGTTCGAGGACTAGGCGCGCGCATTAGATCTGCGGGCAAGTGGCGGCTTTGATCATGTGGCGGTCAGAGCAGATCTTGTAATCTGATTTATGACCTTGTTAGTACGGTGAGTGTTAGTAATCGGCTATGCCTTACGTGCTTACCATGCGATTTTATTAGGACACGGGTGGGACTGGTGTTCGTATGTATTCCTTGGTGCTTGTATATCATAAAGCTGGCGGTGAGGAAGGTATTCCGCAGACACGATTGATGTTGTGGGCGTGAGACCCGTTGTTAAATTGGTGATGACTTGAGGTGTGAGTCACGACTTGACATGGCTAATTTATGGTGAAGCGTAGTTTGGTTATCATCGTATCTCTGCTTTGTATAGACTACTGATTTCATTCTGGTATTTATTTTAGTTTCACATACTCGGTACTGTTATGTTGACCTCCGAGGCTGCGTTCATCTGCATGAGTTGAATACGTCGATCGTTGATCCTAGCTCTCGAGTGGGTTAGCGTTTGGGAAGCTCGTTTCTCGGAGCTTATCGGTGGTATAGTCCCACTGTCGTAGTAAGTGTTTACATTCGGGGGTTTGGCGAAGCCTGTCGCCATTGTGTCGTATCATTCTTAAGTGCAGTAATCTTTGTTGTGGCGAGGTTGGTAAAAAGATTAGCTGTTCATTTGTAAAAGAGTTGATAGTTATATATATGCAGAAGGCAAGTTTCCTGATTATTGTTTTATATTTACATTTATCTCGTATTTGTTGTTTATGTTCGATTACTGCGATGTTGTGTCACTAGGGTGCAGGGTAAGGCACGATCAGGGCCCGATTTGGTCGTGACATTTATCTGGAACAAGGCTAGAAGTGTACCCGCGACTGAAGCCTTACAAAGGGGAGGGTGGCTCTCGCGGCTCGCTCGAGGTGTGGTGGGCGAAAACTACAAGGGAGAGGAGGGATTTTTAACACTTAGAAGAATATTTGGATGAAGAATTTCATCAACAAAGGGTGGTATTTATAGGTCAAGCCACTTGGCGACCAAGGGCGAGATTAAACCATGTGTTAGGCAAGTGTAAGGCGAGATCAAGCCAAGTACATTATCCATCTACCACCAAAATATCCTACCAACTGCTTGACAAAACAAGCCCATCTTTGCGTCGAATTACAGCCCAAGCGTGCCCCCGATTAGAGGGTGACAAGTGTAAGCCCTCTCGTTGATCCAAAATGTTTCGTCTCTAGGAAAAATCATAAAAATTATAAATGACATAGCCGGAATTTTCCTACGTAAACTAATGGAAAGCGTTTACGTCGGAAAATGACTCTTTTAGACACTTGTGCACAAATTCAAACCTATGCCTCTTTAAGGCTCAAATTGTACGCGTGCGCCTCGTACATACTACGGAAATCGGGGTATAACACGTCTCATGGGACTCGGTAGCATAGAAATACAACAACGCAGACAAAGGATATCACCATGGCATAGGCAAGTTACACACTGACTCAAGGTTATTTTATGCCAAAGTCAGTTACGACCCCAAGTATTACGTCGTTAAATTCTTTTTAAAGATCCGTTTCTTTTATAAAGGTCACCCGATACAAGTAGTATTAAAATAGAGTGACTCGCATTTTTAGGTAAACCAAAACACTTTCCTTTTCAACATCAAGTAACAGCATTCTTTTCCATAAGTTCAAGTTTGCCTAATTTCAAGTGCTTAAGTCTCTTATTTTAGAAAGGTTTAAGTAGTTAAGTAGTCTTAATCACTTAAGAATATAATTCTCTTTTAAAAAAATTGAGAAACATATACCTTATATGTGGTAGGTTATTCTTGTTCAAATCAATCTTATTAAAGCGACCATGATCTAGGAAATGTAATATCATTTTGTCTCATCTTAGCTTATGCGGATGGAGGTTTCTCTTGGTTTTAATAATACTTAATTAGTCAAAACATTTCCCTTTATTAACTGCGATGGTTTGTTGATACTCGTTACGATTTTGAAATCGGTAAAACATTATTCCTTTTAAAAACCAAGTACTCATTACTCACGAATGAGGTTTCACACAAAATTCATATTAATTCATTTTAAGTCAAGTCTCTTCTCTTTTAAGATCAAGTCTCTTAACTTCAAAAATTAATAAACCATTCTTTTATCTCTCTTAAGTCGTTATACCTAACTTCCCGTAAAGCTAGTATAACTCTTAAGCTTTTAAAACCAAGCGTTACTCTTAACGAAGGTTTCTTAATGCTTGGAATACTTGCGGGGCTTAAGTCAAAAGACATTGCCGTACAACTACGTTCAGTTAACACACGTCGTCTCTAGTACTATATATATATATTCTTTAAAATATCATGCTCGAGAGGATAGGAAGAATCACATACCTGCGTGATTATCATTATTAGTAAAGCGCTCGCGACTATAACGCTAGCCTTGTCCACCTTTTAAGTAGCACATGCTACTCGCGAGAACATTTAACCTATAAAGGTTATACGGTCTATCAAAGTCTATACTACTGCGTAGAATATTCTAAGCGATGAGTTCTATTCTACGGAAAATCGGGCGACTTCACTGCAGTTAAGCTACACAAGTCTCTGTAAATACAATCCTATGTAAATGCAGATTCAATCTTCTTACGATGTGATCTCGGTTTAATTCTCTTACGTAATATCCTTACATGAATCTTATATTCATTTCTATACTACTACAGTATGTAATTCCCAATTACAATATAAAGCGAGTATTTACCTCGATAAGCCCAAAATTATCCAAGTTTAAAGTCGATCTGAGCGAGGTTTAGCTCTGCTCAGTGCGCTCGACCAGCTCCAAACAACCCTTGAAGTTCTAACCAACCTGCGTAAATACTTGACCAACTATGAAGATTTCCTTAGGGTTTCGTTTAGTGGCTAAAGGAAAGTATAGTAGTATTTTAGGGCTTTTAGTATAGAGTGGAAATACTACAAGGTTTTGGGCTAGAGTATTTTGGCATTACAACAATACTTGGAGAAGTATTTCTCAACCAAGGGGGTAGTATTTCACTAGAACAACTAGAGGGTGGGGTATTTCTCGGCGAGGGCCTCTCGAAGGGAGCGGACTTGGGCGAAACTACTCTAAGGAGGAGAGGGATTTTTAGACTTGGAAATGTCTAAGTGTGGATGAAGAAGTTCATCGACTAAGGGGTATTTATAGGCCAACCAATGGCGAAGATTAAGACAAGTGGTAGGCAAGTGTAAGGTCAAGATTTGGACAAGTGTGTGTGGGTCCCACTTATCAATCTACCATGAAATATCTACCTAATCCTTGACCAAGGAAAAGGCAAGAAAAAGCGCCCCAAGTTTAGTCCATATGAGGGTGACAAGTGTCACTCTCGTTAATCAAAAATATTTCGTCTCTCGGAAAAATCCAAAAATAATAAATGATATAGCGTAATTTTCCGCCCATAAAAGTTTGTAAAGCGTTTAGTCGGAAAGCGATTCTTTTAGTGTGTTGTGCACAAAATTTTGGTCCTTGCCTAACTTAAGGCTTTAACTTTTATCGTGCGCCCTCACGTACATACTCGAAATCACGGTATAACATTCTCACTCGAAACATTCGTCGAATGTTCCTACAAATCCTAAAACATACATGCGCCGGTATAGTCTTCACTACTATGCTTCGAAAAACAATCATACCACGCTGGCCATAAAATAACACTGCGCAAATACTTAATTCAAGTCCACGAGGAATCACCTCTAACATCACAAAAACTCCCTTTGAGGGCTAAAAGATACTCTCTTGTACGTTATTTACAAAAGAATGATCACATCTATGTCCTTAACACGTGCTCGCTTCTTCCCTTACCGTCGTATCCTTCTTGTACTCGAATTCTTCCTAATAACCTTACCACATTTTGTTATTGCTTGATTTCCAAAATCTCATCACGCCCCAGGGGTGATACCTTGAAGACCGTCGGCACTGAACTCCAGTGTCGGCGCAGATCATCCATACGACCACATTGTCTACGGTGCTAAAAACCTCCTGCGGATAAGCCTGCCTTATCCGCGTTCTGCGAGGATCAAGTAGGGACCAACTATCTGAATTTTGCCAACATCGAACAAATCGGCCGTGATGAATACTTGCGTCTGACAAGGCAGGTGACATCAGAATACCGAAATGGTAGCTAGTATAATACTCGCTCAACAAGAGGCAAATAATCCTCGGCTACACGAAATCAAAGCGCCGGCGTAACCTATCCTCGAACTCCTTTAAGGCCATTCCGGCCTTCGCGATCTGATTCTAGTTGAACACGTCGCGAACTTCGTGCGATGGTCATCTAAACTTGGGCCTAGCACCCTCGTGACCCTACCAGTGGCGGGACCACCTCGACCCCGCGCACAAAGCAGGGCGGGTTGACGTGAATGGTCCTCAACCCGACATTGCTCGTGCCAAACACTTGTTCTCGATCCGGATCAATCTCCGTCGTATCACGAAAACCTGGTGGTGTTCTTAGCTCGACTACCTCTCATTTTATACCACTCGAGGACTTATCGCGCAAATATATCACGTATACAATGCACCCCGCGAAGGTCAACATAAACATAAATCTTTTACTCAAGATGGCCTCGCATCTAAGGTCTCTGCGTATAAAACTCTAAGGCTCACAATTTCTAGGTACTCGACCTTAACGCTTTACTAACCGGGCCTTTAAATCACAATTTAACATAATGCTTAGTACGTCATCATAACATCAGCGCATACTAGTCTTTAGAGGGTAAGAATATACTGTATCAGTGCTTCATTTTCCGCCCGTCGCTCTAACCATAATCACGCCTGCGGGCGCATATAGAAGGCGATGAACGCCACCGACCGGTGGTGAGTCATTCTGCGTCCTTCTATTAGGGCGGTTTCTCGTCACATGGCCACGGCGCGGGAAAAACAAGCACCGATAAAAGCGACATTCCCGGGATGGCGTACGCCGCATCGTGCACGGAGAAACATGAATCGGTGGCTAGAACCCGTATATGCAGGAACCGAAGCCACGGAGCCGACCCGACTCCGAATACCGAGCGTCCACGAAGGCGCGGAGGACCACTCTACTTGGCGGAGTGCATAACTGGTCTGCTTTGGCGACCCGCCTCGAAAGTTACCAAAGGACCTCTGATTGCGGCCTCTTACATTGATCCGGTCATTCGTCGACCTCTCGTGCCTCGCGTCTGGTGCATGAGCTTGCGTGCGGGCAATGTCCATGCCGGTGAAAACTACACCGTACAAGCCTGCGAGTAATCATCTAGCGGTGGCGTGGCGGTGTACTCTGTCCTCCATGCTCGGCTACTCTGGTGAGGACATGCCGAGCTAATGAGTCGAACTCCACGTTGTACTCTCTAACCGCGTCCTGCCTCAGCGTCAAAAATCATGGCTGAGCCCTCCTCGTCTGTGGGGCAAGAAATGTGCAAGAAAAGCCGCGAGAACTCGTCCATCGGTGGAAGTGCATGCTCTCCGGGACAACTCGCGAATCAAACGATCATTGCGGTATCCACGGTGATGCGAACCCAATACCACCGACTCTTCCTCGAGGCTCGATCACTCTTATAATCCATTGTAGTCCGGATAAACTCACGAGGTCATCCTCGGCTCTCGATCCATATAACTGCTGGCGGGCTCTGACTCGAGAAAGTCCGTAGTCTCAAGCTGTACGCTCGGGGGTGAACTACGGGTGCTCTGGGGCTAGGCTGCTGCATCCGGCCTATCCTCATGCTCGCCACGACCACGGCGATGGCGAACCATCTCCTTGTACCAATCTCATCTTCTCGGTGTGGGGCGGAGGATCAGTGCTGTAGTCTCGGCGACCAACTGCTGCGGCTATAAACTCTCTTTGGTCTTTGGCGGCGTCGCGGCTTCGCCCGAAGCACTATCTCGGTGTAACGGTGGGCCTGCGCCTGGTAACCTATGTGCTCTGCTCGCGACTCCTCGGCTGCCTTGCCCATACAGGCCGGGTTGCACTACGAGGAGGCATAGCGGTAAAGGAAAGGAATACGTCGGAGGGTCGACTTATCATGCGACTCTAAGGCACGATCTCGGAATGAGAAGAATGAAACCAATCTAAATGTCCTATAGCCTCACGATTATAGATGTGGTGCACAACACACGATAATCAAGACTACTAGACACGATGCAGTAGACAACTTTCAGAAGATTAAGCGCTCACGATACCACTTTTGTCACGATCGAACCGGGCCGTGGTGGTGCTACCGGGCACCACAGTGATACAACATCGAGAGAAAATCAGCGAAAAATAAAACATATACATGTAACAAGAGATTTGATAAATAAGCAGGCTAACAAAAGCAGTTGCATACGTATATATACATAAAAGCAGAACAATTATCCTTTTACAAACTGCGCTTGCGGTACTCTGAACTCTGAAAGTGACAACAACTATGGCGGGACGGGGCCCGCCGTACCACAGAATGTACAGAACCTCTGGACTCGGGTAGCATGCGAAAGATAAGCCTCAGGCGGGGCTTCCCAACCTGAGCTTGATCCATGGCGAGGATCCTGGCCGATGTACCTCTACTGCGGCGTGAGCGGCCCCGAAGGAGGTCGATGCAACGGTACGAGTATGTGAAAGCGTAAAATCGTAAATGAAATCATAATAGTCTATATAAAGCGGGAGACATGTATGATAGCAAACTCTGATTCGCGATATAAAAGCAATCATGTCAAGTCGGGGACTCGCGCCCTCAGTCATCCGCCGTGCGTGGAACTCTTTCCTCACTTTGGCGTGATCTAGGTACAAATCGTCGTGTGGAATCGTGTCGGCCCATCCATGGGACTCGGTAAAGAATCATGTAGAATCGTGTCGGCCCGTCCGTGGGACTCGGTAAAGAATCATGTGGAATCGTGTCGGCCCGTCCATGGGACTCGATGAAGAATCATATGAAATACGTGTCCCGGCCTATCTCATGGGACTCAGTGGAGAATCAGATGGAATACGTGTCCTGGCCCATCTCATGGGACTCGGTGAAGAATCAGATGAAATACGTGTCGGCCCGTCTCGTGGGACTCGGTGAAGAATCGGATGAAATCGATGTCGGCCCGTCTCATGGGACTCGGTAGCATAGAAATACAACACTTGCACAACAAAGGCTATCACCGCAAGCATAGGCAAGTTACGCGACTCAAGGTTATTTTATGCCAAAGTCGAGTTACGACCCCAAAGTATTACGTGCGTTAAATTCTTTTTAAAGATTCGTTTCTTTTATAAGGTCACCCGATACAGTAGTATTAAAATAGAGTGACTACATTTTTAGGTAAACCAAAACACTTTCCTTTTCAACATCAGTAACAACATTTGTTTCCATAAGTTCAAGTTTGCCTAATTTCAAGTACTTAAGTCTCTTATTTTAGAAAGGTTTCGTAGTTCATAGTCTTAAACACTTGAGAATATAATTCTCTTTTAAACAAATTGAGAAACATATGTCTTATATGTGAGTAGGTTATTCTTGTTCAAAATCAATCTTATTAAGCGGCCGTGATGTTATACCGTATTTTGAGTAATATGCGTGGGGGCGTCGTGAAAAGTTTGAACTTTAAAGTGAGGCTTGGCGATTTTATTTTGTGCCTGACCCCGATTAGAGTCGTTTTTGGCGAAGCGTTTACACAACTGCGAAGGAAAATTCCGGCTATGTCATTTTTAATTTTGCGGATTTTTCGAGAGGCGGAACATTTTGGACCAGCGAGATGGAGACACTTGTCACCTCCGATTGGTGGGCGTATGGGGCGGTTGGGGCGATTTGGTTGGCTTTTTGTCAAGTAGTTGGTAGGATATTTTGTGGGTAGATGGATAAGGTACACTTGGGTGAATCCTGGCCTACACTTGCACCACACTTGGCTTGATCTTGGCCATTGGTTAGCCATGGCGACCTATAAATACCCTCCGCTTTGATGAACTTCGTCAAAAATTGTGCTAAGTCTTGAAAGCTCTCTTCTCCCCCCTTTGTTTAGTGTCTCGTCCTAGCCTCCCCCTCCCCCCCTTGGTGAGGCCCTGTTATACCCCGTATTTCCAGTATATGCGTGAGGAATCGTCTGAAAGAATCTAGCCTTAAAGTTTAGGCAAAGCGTTTTTGGGCATGACTCACAAAGCGAATAGTTTTTAGGCGAAGCGTTTCCACGGCTTTCGTAGGGTAAATTCCGGCTATGCCATTTCTAATTTTGCGGATTTTCAGAGGCGAAACATTTTGGACCAGCGGGAGGCGACACTTGTCACCCTCCGATTGATGGACTTGAAATGCGTCCGTTTGGGCGAATTGGACAAGGTGAGCACGTTTTTGTGCCTTGTGCACAAGTCAAGGAGTTGGTAGGATATTTGTGTGGAGTAAATCTTCACCTACACTTGCCTTGCACTTGTCTTAATCTTGGCCATTGGTTGGCCTTCTTGACCTATAAATACCCCTAGAGATGAAGAGTTCTTCGTCCGTAAATCTTTCAAGTCTTGAAAAATCCTCTCCTCTCATTTGTAGCTCTTTCGTCCAACCTCCCCCCTCCCTTGTGAAGTTTGGCGAGGGCCTACCCCTAGCCTAGCCAAAACCTACCCCCTCCCTTGGTAGAAAAGTTGTCTTCTAGTATTGTTATAATGCCCAAAATACCTAGCCCAAATCCACTTAGTACTTAGTAGAAGTTGTGAAGAACTTCTAAGGTTTCTTAGACTCTGGAGGCGTACAACTTAGGAGCTAAACCTTGCTCAGCGTGACTTTATCTAGGATATTTTGGGCTTCAGGGTAACTTGTTATACCAGTATTTTCGATGTATATGCGTGGGGCGTGCGTAGAAATTTTGAAGCTTAAGTAGGCTTGGCGATTTTCACTTTATGCCTGACACGATTAAGTCGTTTTCGATGAAACGTTTCCACGACTTCGTAGGAAAATTCCGGCTATGTCATTTATATTTTTGCGGATTTTTAGAGGCGAAATATTTTGGGCCAGCGGGAGGGTGACACTTGTCACACTCGTTGGACGATTTAGAGGCGATCGAGGTGGTTGGCCTTGGCGATTAGTCCACTTATTTTGGGCCTTGTTTTGTGGCTTGTTTTGTGCCATGTTTTGTGGAGTAGGGTTAGGGTGCACTTGGCTTGATCTGGGCCTTACACTTGCCTTGCATGGCTTGATCTTGGCCATTGGTTGGCCTTGGGTTTCTATAAATACCCGTGGAAGACTTGTTCATCCGTTCCTAAATATTTCAAGTGTTAAATTCCTCCTCCCTCCCTTAGTGTAGAGTTCGGCCAGAGCCTCCCCTCCCCTTGGCGAGAGCCCTTTCCCCACGGCAGGGTGCTGGCCGTGGGGTACCACTAACCTAGTTGTTTCGTATAATACCCCACTCTTGGTAGAAATACTCTCAAAGTATTGTTATAATGCCCAAATTACCTTAGTAGTATACCTTGTAGTATTCTAAGGTTATCTTATCTGAAAAGCCGAAATACTATTTTACTTCCTTTAGTCACAAACCCGAAACCACAAGGAAAATCTCCATGGTTAGTTGGAGTAATAAGTAGAAGTTGGTTAGAACTTCTAAGGGTTGTTTGGAGCGGGTCGGAGCGCACGGAGTAGGAGCTAAACCTTGCTCAGGATCGACATTATAACTTGGATAATTATGGGCTTATCGAGGTAAATATTTTGTCCCTCTATTGAAATATTAATAAGCGCCTTGTGGCCTTATAGGTTGAGTACTACGCGTGTGCGATCTACGGCTTAAGAGTGGCCAAGCGGTTGGAAGTACTTGGGCGTTTGCTATTAGTCGATGCTCGTCGCGGTATGTGAACCTCTTCCTATCTCTTACAGCATGATATGTGTGAACTATGTAGTACGGTGAGCGTCACGTATGCTAAATGTATTTGATTGGTTTAAAACATAAAGTGTTATAACGGCTTTATGGGAAGTTAGTTATAACAACTTTATGTTGGTAGAAAATACTTGTGGTTTCTAAAGGTAGCCAGATTTGAACTATAAGCGGCTTATTATGTGTTAATAAAGAACTTGAAGTATTTGAAGGATTTTTGAATCATTTGAAAGAAGAAGTAATACTTGGTTTTAAAACTTAAGAGTTATACTAGCTTTATGGGAAGTTAGGTATAACGACTTAAGAATGTTTCTTGATTTGGAAATCGAGAATGTGTATCGACAAACCAACTGCGGCGTTAATAAAAGGAAATGTTTGTGATTAAGTATTATTAAAACCGGTAGAAACTTCCGTCTGCGTAGAAGCTAAGATGAGACAAAATGATATTTCCTAGATCATGTTTGTAATAAGATTGTTATAAACAAGAATATCTACTCACATATAAGGCTTATGTTTCTCGGATAGTTAAAAGAATTATATTCTTAAATGAATAAGACTATGAACTCTGAAACCTTTCTAAAATAAGAAGCGTGAACATTTGAAATTAGGCAAACTTGGGCGTTTGGATAATAATGTTGTTACTTGATTTTACAAAGATAAGTGTTTTAATTCACTTGAAAGATAATCACTCTATTTTCATATACTACGGGTATTGTGTGACTTTTGTGAAAGTAACGTATCTTTTAAATGATACTGTATGAAGTACTTTGGGAATAAATACTCGATCTTGTTAATCATATAATAGAATGTACCTTGTGTGTATAACTGGATTGTGTTGGTTTGTGATAGCATTGTAATACGCCGTGTTGATTTGATAAGTAATCATATTAGGATGCTACGTGTGTTAGTGATACGTGATGTTTGTGTAAAGGGTTTTCCTTGATTGTGCTTAGGTTGTTTAAGCGATAAAGCATTATGTTGGTATTATACCACTCGCGTGTTTAGGGGTTAAGCGCCCTCCGTGCGGGGTAGGCTTCGGTGATGCAGGACCGTGATTGAGAATACCTCATGCGGGTCCTTGGGGGCCTATCGCGAACTCTGAGAGTTCGAGTTAGTGTCGACCTTTATGGTCATGCGGTCATGTGGCCATGCGGTGCGAGTCGGGGCGATCGGGAGTAGCTACCCTCGATGCGGGGTTATACCTCATGCGGGCCTATGAGGCGGCCTATGCGGGTGCGGGGAGTTCGAGGGCTAAACAGCACATTTGATATTGCGAGCGGCGACGGCTTTGATCATGTAGGTCTAGGCAGATATCATAATCTGATTTATGACCTTGTTAATGCGTAGGTGTTAGTAAGCGGTTATGCGCCATTACTTACCACATCTTGTTTTATTTGAACCGCAGTGGGACTGCTTTGTTCATGTGTATTCCTTGGTGCTTTTCTATCGTTGGCTGGCGGTGAGGAAGGTATTCACGGGCATGATTGATGTTGTGGGCGTGAGACCCGTTGTTATATTAGAGTGATGACTTGGAGGCGTGAGTCACGACTGAACATATTGCTTATTTATTGTGGCTGTAGTTTGGTTATAATCACATGTCTCTGCTTTACATAGACTACTATGATTTCATTTCTGATATCTTCGTATTTCACATACTTGGTACTGTCGTCTTGACCTCGCCCGGGGCTGCGTTAATCTGCGAGTAAAGTCGCGATCGTTGATCCTCGCTCTTAGGGTCACGATTCAGCGTTTGGGAAAGCTCCGTTTCTCAGGAGGCTTATCTTAGTATAGTCCACTGTCGTTGTAGGTATTTACATTCGAGTATGGCGGGAACCACTGTCCATATTGTTATCATATCATTTCTTAGAAGTGCATGTAATCTTTATTGTGGCGGGGTTTGTAAAAAGTTAAAGCTATTTCATTTGTAAGAGTTGTTATTTATATATATCTTTGAAAGCAAGTTTTCCTCAGTTCTGTTTTGTACTTCATTTGTTTCATGTATATGTGTTTTATGTTCGTGATTACTCGATGTGGTATCACTAGGGTGCGGGGTAAGACACGATCACGGGCGAGTTGGGTCGTGACAAAAGTGGTATCGAGCGATTAATCCTCGGAAAGTGTCTCTGAGCCGTATCCGATAAAGTCTTGACTATCGGTGTGTTGTGCACCACGCGATAATCGAGGCTATAGGATATTTAGGATTGGTTTCTATTTTCTCACTCTGAGATCGTGCCTTAGAGCATGTTGTAAATGGACCCTCTAACGTATTTCTTTCCCTTACCGTTATGCCTCGCGTGGCGGCCGGGCCGGGAGGGCAAGCGTAGGAGGCTGAGTAAGTCTGAGAGGTTCGTGAGCACGAGGCCCAATCATCACACAGGGTGGTGCTTCATTCGGGGAGTTTTGCGGCGTCGCTAGCCTCGTGAGTTTGCTGCAGTGGCGGTTCCTCTGCGGCCATGATATTTGAACGCCCGGTTCCGGCCAGGGAGCAGAATATAGATTTCAAGGCGACCATGTTACTAACTATGGATTTGACTACGGAGAGTATCCGATGTCTGCGAGTCTTGATGAATATCAGCGAGAAGGTTGTGCAAGTAAGTTCTTGATTGAAGCGAGCATGGCACGTATGCGGGCTTATGCGCGGCGAGCAGCGTAAGTCGGCGGGTTAGCGAAGGGCGGCGAGAAGAGGCAGTAGCAAGGTCGCTTTGGTAACTTCTGGCGAGTCGCCTCGCGGTGAATCGTTATGCGCATCCGTCGGTCTGAAAGGTCCTCGCGGGGTTGGGGCGTTCGGGGTATCACGGGAGTTGGTGAGCTCGAGCTTAGGTTCACGGCTCTGGCGTAGGTTCGGCCATCCGGATTGATTTTCTCGGTGTTCGCGATGTGGGCGTCGTCGGGAATGTCGTCTTTTAGTTGATGCGTGTTGTACCTATGGCCGTCGAGTGCGATGTCGAAAGAGTGTCCTTGCGGGAGGACTTAGCGCCGAGGATCGGTGGGTAGTTTGTCATCTTCCTGCTATCGCCTGCAGGCGAGGTTTGATTAGAGCGACTAAGGGGAGTGAAGCAGTAGATATAGATATATCCTTAACCCTCTAGAGATCTGTATGTGTGATAAGGTGAGTATACCTTAAGTGCTATGTTACGATAGCGATGTGTTAGTTGTGATTAGAAATCATGGTGGGTTAGCAGAGTAAGATTTTGGGGATAGAGAAGGTGTGAGCCTTAGAGTTTTATACGTAGAGACCTTAGAGGTAAGGCCGTCTCGAGTAAAGATGTATTGTTTATGTTTGACCCTTATAGGAGTGCATAGTGCGTGAGTTATGTTGGTGGGATTAGTCACTGAGTAGTGTGGAATGAAAGAGGGTAGTCGAGCTAAGAAGACAGCTGGGTTTTAAATAGCGTGATTAGTGAGATTGTTAGGTTCGGGAGCTAGTATGAGTGCGCGTTGCGGGTCGGGTTGAGAGCACGTTGCGGGTCAACCAGCGGCGGGTTTAGTGGTGGGGTCGGTTTGTGGTGGTCGGCTTTGGGTTGGGATTCTGAGGTGTTAGGCGAGTTTAGTTAACTCAACGTGCGAATTCGTGGATCACGTTCGACCGATGGTCGGGCGAGAGTCGGCCGTCTTGTTTTCTAGCAAAGCCGTTTACTCGGCGGTGTTGTTTTATCGAGAAAGGTTGTAAGGCTGCAGGGTGCCTACGCCACCTTATGACGGTGAAGCCAGGTTGTGGCTATTTTCATTTTTGGAAGTTATACGAGCGGGGTTAGGAACTCGAGGTGAGTCTCGAATCACATTCGCCACCGGGCAGTGTTTGGATTTGAGGGTAGTTGCGAGGTTTGTTGTCTCTGTTGAAGGAGTGTTGTTAGCTACCATTTCGGTGTTCGGATGTCTCCTTATGAAGCCTTGTAGGGCGGAAGTGTAAGTTGCGGTCGATTGGTTCGATGTTGGCAAGGTTGAGATAGTTAGTTCGAGTTTGTTCCAGCGGTGTGGATAAGCGAAGCTTATCTAGAAGAGGTTTTGGCGGCTCGGAGGAATCGTGCGGATTATCGGCGGCGGCTTAGAGTTGAGTTGTGGTCGGTCTTCTTGAAGATACCACGGTTTGGGTGTGGCGAGTTTTGGAAAGCAGAGGAACTTAGCGAGTTACTTTGGGCCTTACGGTCAGTGCGAGTAGGCGGGTTGCCTATATGTTATCTTTTGCCGTCCGACTTAGGAAGCGATGCGTCCGATCTTCGTATTGTTATGATCGGGAAAGTATCGGAGATCCGTTGAGTGTTCCCGATTAATGATGACCACGTTAGAATAGTAACCGAGTTTTGGAAATGACGATGTCGAAATGTGGTAAGAGTTAGTGTCACGGCGGCCTCGGGGATCGCATGCGGCCGGTACCATTTGTTGCGTCGCGGGTGACACTAGAACCTCGCGGCAAAGTGACAAAAGTGGTATCCACGGCGAGTAAAGGGAGAAGCGAGCATGTATGGCAAGCGTAGTTGTGATCATTACTTTGGTGATGTTAGAAGTGTTTTCGTGGGCTTAGATGTGAGTATTTGCGCGGTGTTTTACGTGGCGGTGTGGCGGTTGTTCTCGTAAGTATAGTAGTAAAGACTATCTGTGCGTTTGTTTGAGACTTAGAAGGAACATTCGGGCGAATGTTTACATTATACCGTATTTCGAGTATGCGTAAGGGAATACGTCTGGTTGGCTTTAAAGTTAGCCTTGGGCGTTTTTGTGCACAACTCGGCAAGAATCGTTTCAGGCGAAGCGTTTCCACGACTTTCGTAGGGAAAATTAGGCTATGCCATTTCTAATTTTGCGGATTTTTAGAGGCGAAACATTTTGGACCAGCGGGAGGGCAACACTTGGCACCCTCCCATTGGTGGACTTAGATAGATCCATGGACGAAATTGGAGAAACGAGCACGTTTTTGTGCCTTGTGCACAAATCGAGGTTGGTAGGATATTTGTGTTTAGTTAATCCTCTTCTACACTTGCCTTGCACTTGTCTTCATCTTGGCCGTTGGTTGGCCAAGGCTTGAGCTATAAATACCCTTAGAGATGAAGAGTTATTCATCCACAAAGTTATCTTCAAGTCTAAAAATCCTCTCCTCTCCGTAGCTTTTCGTCCAGCACCTCTTCCCTCACTTGTGTAGTGTGGCGAGAGCTACCACTGCTTTGAAATCTACCCCCTCCTTGGTAGAAAAGTTACCTTCTTGTATCGTTATAATGCCCAAAATACAGCCCAAATACCTTAGTACTTAGTAGAAGTTGTGAAGAACTTCTAAGGTTAACTGGAGCATCTGACTTAGGAGCAAAACCTTGCTCAGTAGCGACTTTTCTAGGATATTATTGGGCTTACGAGGTAATAATCCTAACCCTCTTTTGAATTAGAGAATACTTCTGTTATAGTATAAGAATAAGTATAAATACTTAGAAGAATATCACAGAATAGAATTGAGCTATTACCACAGTAGAAGGGTTTGAAAGAAGAATAATCAAAGCTACTTACATAGAATTTGTTTTCACGATGAACTTATATAGCTCAGGGTAGGGAGAGTCTTGACTTTCCATAGAATTGTGAACCCTCTGTTTAGAATGACCTTGAGTAGTCCTTGATAGATATACGTGACTATTATGGTGACTCTCTGCGCGACATATTGACTTGGCGGTGGTTTTTTGAGAAGGTATGTGATTCTTCCTAAAGCATGATATTTTACAATATATATGTACGGTGAAGCGTCGTGTGTTAACTAAAATATAACTACGGCAATGTCTTTGACTTAAGCTTTGAATAACACTTACGGCAATGCCTCGGCTTAAGCTTTGAATAATAAAGATCTGAAAGCGTTTTTAAAGAATCTTTGGATCTTTTTAGCAGAAGAAGACTAATTGGTTTTTAAACAAAAGCTTAAGAGTTATACTAACCTTATGGGAGGTTAAGTATAACTTAAGATTGATAAAAGCAGTTTGCCTATGTGTTTATAACGGACTTATATTGAATTGTGAAAAGAATAATAAGATGGTTTGATAAGTGGACATGATATGATGCTATGTGTGTTAGTGTCTTGCATAGCGTTTGTGAAAAAGTATGCTTGTTATGATTATGTTGTTTAAAGATAAATTTATTATGTTAGTATACTATCGCTCGCCTCTTGAGATGATCACAGGGGTTAGCTTTGCCCTCCGATGCGGGGTAGACTTCGGTGATGCAGGACCGTGATTGAGAATACCTGCATGCGGGTCCGAGGGCCTATGCGAACTACGAGTTCGAGGTTAGTATGCGGGGTTATACCTCATGCGGTCTATGTGGCCGTGCGGACAGCGAGTCGGGGCGATGCAGGAGTAGCTACCCTCGATGCGGGGTTATACCTCATGCGGGCCCGTGAGTGGCCTATGCGGACTCGGGAGTCGAGTTAGGCTTGCGGAATGATGATATGGCGAGTGGCCTGTTTGATCATTCGCGGCCTAGACAAGACCTATTCTGATTACTATTATTGTTGCTCTTGTTTGTGATGTAGCACTCGTGCGGTTTCCTTGGTTGTTTCACACATATTTGTAAAGCTGGTTTTAAAAATGATATGTTTTCATTTAAGTACTTTCTGATTTCGCATACTTAGTACTGTTATCTTGACCTCCTTGGGGCTGCGTTCATGCCGCGGTAAGGGCAGCAGTGCTAGATCGCGTCCTTAGGATCTCTACGTTGGTGTCGGGAGCTCCGTCTCTTGGAGGCTCTACTTTTGGTATGATCTCCTGTTGTAGATAGTTTTGTCTGATCGAGGTATGGCGGGGCCTGTCGCCATAGTTATATATTTCCTTAAGTGCTAGTGCGTATTTATGCGATTGTCGGATGTAGCGCTAAACCATGATTTTATATATATATCTTAGAAAGCGTGTTTTCTCCACGTAAAGCGTATCTTATTTTATAAATTGTTTCATGTCTTGCTTTATATTTCCATTGGTTACTACGATGTATGACTACTTGGGTGCCGGTAAGGCACGATCCACGGGCCGGGCAGTCGTGACAAAAGTGAGTATCGAGCGATTAATCCTCGGAAAAGTGTCTCTGAGACCGTATCTAGTAGAGTCTTGATTATCGGTGTGTTGTGCACCACGCCAATGTCGAGGCTATAGGATATTTAGGATTGGTTTCCATTCTTCTCATTACGAGATCGTGCTTTAGAGATGTGTTATAGGTTGGACCCTCTAACGTATTCCTTTCTATGATTATGCCTCGCGTAAGGCAACCGGGCGAGAAGGGCAAGCGGCCAGGAGGCGCTAGCGAGACACGAGTCCGCGAGGCTCGAGCCCGATCTATACGAGGCAGCGAGTTCTATGGCGCCGCCCGGCCAGCAGCGACCACGGTACCAGCGCCTCGATCCCGCGGCACAGGCGGAGAGTTAAGTCTGAGAGATAACCCGACTTTTGGCTAAAGTTGTGGCGTCTGAGAAGGCTGGATCTGGCGATCCAGTTCAGCTCGGCTCGGTCGTACCGTTGTTCACCGAGGCGAGAAGTTTGAGGCTCTGAGACTTCTTGAGTTGTAGCCGCGGAGTTTTATGGGTGGCGGGAGGATGATCGCGAGAGTTCATCCGTCGGTCGGAGATTTTGAGAGTGATCGGGCGTCGGAGCCGAGTCAGTGATTTTTAGTTCCGTAATTTGCGTGATACGCGATCGATTGGTTTGATTCATGGGAGTTATCCGGGAGAACGCGTCCCAGTACTTAGGATGAGTTCTCGAGGCTTTCCTCGCTCAACTGCCTCGCGGATGAGGAGGCGCGGTGATAGATTTTCTTCTTGAGGCGAGAGAGGGCCTTGTCGGGAGTCTGATGTCGAGTTTGATTCATTGGCTCGATATGTCGGCATTGGTAGCGAATATGGAGGATAGGGTACCGTATGTCCATGGGCTGAAGCGACTATATGGCGAGTCATGTGCGGGGTTTCTCTCGGTAGGGTATGGACATTACCGCGTGCGAGCTCGCGCCCTTGGATGCGAGGCGCGAGGTCGGCGAGTGGGCGAGCGGCGGCGAGAAGAAGGCGGGGCGGGAGGGTGTACGGTGGTTATCGTGGTGGCGGCCTCGGTGGCGATCTGGGTCGCACCTGCGGCCCGGCTCGAGCACTCTGCGCGTCTCAGCCGGCCCGAGTTTTGGCGAGCCAGGGCGAGGCTTGGGCGTCGAGTAGCGAGTGCGGCGATCGGGACCACCCGAGTGTGGCGTCGGGGATCCATTCGGGAAGTGTGGTACCTCTTTTGGAGCTTATTCTGATTGTGGCGGCGAGGTCACTGCGGAAATTGTCAGGCCAGAAGCGTGGCGGTGGTAGAGCTCGACGCCGAGTTTTGTTGCGGCCGTCATCTCCTCTGATTACTCGCCGGGCGGGGTGCTCATGGGTCGGCAGTCGCGGCGAGTCGTGGCTCGGGTCGATTCGCGGTCCTCGAGCGCGTTTATGCTTTGTCGGTAAGCGGGATCGGGAGGCCTCACGATGTAAATCACGGTACCTTATCGGTTCTAGGTTTGATGTTTATGCCTTGATAGATCGGGTTCTACTCTGTCTATATATCTCCCTTGTTGCTAGTAGGATAGGGATAGAGCACGAGTCCATAGACCGCTCGAGGTAGCCTACGCGATGGTGATTCGATGGTAGCTCGGCGGGTATATAGGAGCTTGTCTGTGACCATTCTGATCGTCGGACCTGGCGACTTGATAGAGTTGGAGATGATTGACCGGCGTGATTATGGGGATGGATTGGCTAGCTTCTTGCTATGCCAATGTAGGCTTCTGAGAGAGAGTAATGCGGTTCGGTTTCTGAGGAAGCGGTTGTTGAGTGGGAGAACGCGGTATCGTAGAGGGGTAGGTTTATTTCTACCTCGAGGCTAGGAAGATGGTGCGAGAAGGGGTATATCTACCATCTAGTTGAGTGTTTGATCACGAAATTGCGGTGCAGATTTTGATCGATTCCGTAGTCGAGTTCCCAGGCGTGTTCGGATGACCTCCGGGTATCCCTCACGAGGAGATCGAGTTTTGTATTGACATATTGCGGATACTCGGCCTATTTCCATTCGTCTGAGAATGGCACTGCCGAGTTGAGAGAGGTGAAGGACCAGGTGAGGATTTCTTTGGAGAAAGGGCTTCATTAGGCCTGATGTTTCCCGCAGAAGTAGCGGTATTGTTCGTGAAGAAGAAGGGCGGGGCCAGCTGCGCATGTGTTGATTCTGACGGTGAACAAGGTGACCATTAAACGAATACCCTTCCGAGATTGATGATTTGTTCGACGATTGCGAGCGCGAGATGTTTCTCAAGATTGATCTGCGTTCGGGCTATCATCATGTTCGTGTCGAGGAGGTGGATGTCCCTAGAATGCATTCGGACGATGCGGGCATTATGAGTTGAGTCATGTCTTTTGGGTTGACGATGCTCGTGGTATTCATGGATTTGATGAGCAAGTGTTCAAACCATTTTGGACACGTTTGTGATAGTGTTCATTGATGATATCTTGGTTTATTCGCTCGGGCGAGAGCATGCGGAGCATTTGAGGCTATCTTGTGATTCTCGAGATCAGCGATTATGCGCCAAGTTTTCCAAATGTGAGTTTTGGTTGACTTGATGGCGTTTCTTAGGCATATTAGCGGGTGATGGCGTTCAGTGGATCTGGCGAATCGAGCGATCGGGACTTGGCCTAGACCTCTTACTCCGAGAGGTTCGCGATTTTACGGGCCTTGCGAGTTATTATCGGCGGTTCGTGGAGAAGTTTGCTTATCTGCACCGTTGACTAAGTGACTCGGAAAGCGACCAGTTTGATGGTGATGCTTGTGGCGGGGTTTCGATTCTTTGAAAAGAGGCGGCGGCCCCGTTCTTACTCTTCGGAGGTCGGATGGTTATATGCGTGTATTGTGATCGTCGGGCATCGGGTTGGGATGTGTATTGATGCGGCATGGCGGGGTTATAGCATATCGTCAGGCGGTGAAGAAACACGGAGAACTACCCGCGTGATTTGGAGTTAGCGTAGTGATTCACGCTTTGAAGATGCAGGCACTATTTGTATGGAGTTCACGTGGATATTTATCTGGACCACAGAGCCTCGGTATATCTTGACGGAGGAGTGAACTTCACGGCGAAGGCGGTGGTTAGAGTTGCTTAAGGATTACGATGTTGATATCTATACCACGGGAAGGCGATGTTGTGGCGGATGCTCTTAGTCGTAGGTCGATGGGAGCCTATCGGATGTGCGACTAGAGAGGAGGACATGGTTCGTGATTTGCATCGATTAGCGAGCCTTGGTGTCCGTTTGATTGATTACGATAGCGGTGGGGTTAGAGTTCGTGAGGTTGCGAGTCTTCCGTCGTCGAGGTGAAGAGCAGCGATTCGAGATCGGCTTTGATTCGATATCGTGATCTGACTCTTACGTGAGGCAAGGTCGCTTTGAGTAGCACGATGGGGTGCTAAGGTTTGAGAAGCGGTATGTGTTCGGATGTTTGAGGACTTGGCGGCGGAGTTCTTGGGAAGCCTGCGGCGCGTTACTCTATCCGTCGAGAAGTCGACCAAGATGTACCACGACCTTAGATCGTGTATTGGTGGGATGGCTTGAAGAGGGGCGTTGCGAGTTCGTAGCTCGGTGCGTGTTGTCGGCGGTGAAGGTAGAGCACGAGGCACGGTGGTTTATTCTGACGATTGAGATCGAGCACGGAAGTGGGAGGTAATCAACATGGACTTCATCGGGATTACCTCGCGCTTTCGGAGAGACATGATTCTATATGGGTTATCGTCGGCGGTGGCGAAATCAGCCCACTTTCTTCCGTCGGGGCGACTTTTGGTGAGATTATGCGGACTTTACATCAGAAGATCGTCGGTGCATGGAGTCCTGCCGATCATATCGAGCAGAGCCCGATTTACGGCTAGCACGGAGAGTCGCTTAGAGGTTTAGGGGCGGTGAGCACAATCTGCATTTCATCCACGAGCAGACGGACGGCGAGCGCCTATCGGACTCTTGAGGATATCTGCGAGCTTTGTGTTATTGACCGATGGTAGTTGGGAGGATCATTTGCCTCTAGTTGAGTTCGCGTATAATAATAGCTACCACTCGGTATTGAGATGGCGCCTTATGAGGCCTTGTATGGGAGAAGTGCGAGATCGCCTATAGGCTGGTTCGATGTGGGCGGCGGCTAGTAGGACGGATTTGGTACAATGACGATGGATAAGGTGAAACTTATCAGGCGGCTATTGGACTGAGTCGGCAAGTCGTATCGAGATCATCGTCGTCGACATCTTGAGTTCGAGTTCATGATTAGGTTTTCCTAAAGGTGTCACCCATGAAGGGTGTGATGAGATTCGGGAAGAAGGAAGCTGGCCCGAGTGCGTTAGGCGTTTAGTTGTCGCGAGGTAGGCAAGGTTGCTACGAGTTGGATCTGCCGTCCGTCTGGAAGCGGTGCATCGGTGTTTCACGCGTATCTATCTTGAGAGATGTATCGGGGATCCATCTAGGGTGCACGATTGGCGATGTCCGGTGGCCAGGGGTTATCGTATGAGAGATTCCATGGCGATAGTCGATCGTCGAGTTAGGCGTCTGCGGACGGGGCGTGGCTTCGTCAAGTCTTATGGCGGAGCGAGCTCGAGGGAGAGATGGCGTGGGAAGCCGGGAGGACATGAGGCGAAGTATCCTCACCTATTCCCAGCACGCCCGGGTAATTCACTTTCTACTTGTAAATTTCCATTATCATTTTATGCCTAAGTGTTGTTTTGTGGCGTGTGTGGCATTTGCTAAGCTGTTTAAGCTTCGATAAGCTGTCTTGAGAAGGAACATTCGGGGCGAATGTTTCTAAGGAGGAGAATGTTATACCCGTATTTCGGAGTATATGCGTGAGGAATACGTCTGCAAAGTTGGCTTTAAAGTTAGCCTTGGGCGTTTTTGTGCACAACTTCGCAAGAATCGTTTCGGCGAAGCGTTTCCACGACTTTCGTAGGAAAATTCGGCTATGCCATTTCTAATTTTGCGGATTTTTAGAGGCGAAACATTTTGGACCAGCGGGAGGGCAACACTTGGCACCCTCCATTGGTGGACAGATAAATCCATGGGCGAAATTGGAGAGCCGAGGCGCGTTTTTGTGCCTTGTGCACAAATCGAGTTGGTAGGATATTTGTGTTTAGTTAATCCTCACCCTACACTTGCCTTGCACTTGTCTTCATCTTGGCCATTGGTTGTGAAGGCTTGACTATAAATACCCCTTAGAGATGAAGAGTTATTCATCCACAAAGTTATCTTCAGTCTAAAAATCCTCTCCTCTCCTTAAGCTTTTAGTCAGCACCTCTTCCTCCCTTGTGTAGTGTGGTAGAGCCTACCCCACTAGCCTGGCGAAATCTACCCCTCATTGGTAGAAAAGTTACCTTCTTGTATCGTTATAATGCCCAAAATACCTAGCCCAAATACCTTAGTACTTAGTAGAAGTTGTGAAGAACTTCAAGGTTAACTGGGCATACAACTTAGGAGCAAAACCTTGCTCAGGTATGACTTTCTAGGATATTATTGGGCTTCAGGTAATAATCCTAACCCTCTTTTGAATTAGAGAATACTTCTGTTATAGTATAAGAATAAGTATAAATACTTAGAAGAATATCACGAGAATAGAATTGAGTATTACCATGTAGAAGGGTTTGAAAGAAGAATAATCAAAGCTGTACTTACATAGAATTTGTTTTCTGATGAACTTATATAGCTCACGGGTAGGAGAGTCTTGACTTTCCATAGAATTGTGAACCCTCTGTTTAGAATGACCTTGAGTAGTCCTTGATAGATATACGTGACTATTATGAGTGACTCTCTGCGCGACATATTGACTTGGCGGTGGTTTTTTGAGAAGGTATGTGATTCTTCCTAAAGCATGATATTTTACAATATATATAGTGCGGTGAGCGTACGTGTGTTAACTAAAATATAACTACGGCAATGTCTTTGACTTAAGCTGAATAACACTTCTGATGCCTGGCGGCTTAAGCACGAATAATAAAGATCGAAAGCATTTTTAAAGAATCTGGATCTTTTTATGAAGAAGACTAATTGGTTTTAAACAAAAGCTTAAGAGTTATACTAACCTTATGGGAGGTTAAGTATAACCACTTAAGATGATAAAAGAAGCAGTTTGCCTATGTGTTTATAACGGACTTATATTGAATTGTGAAAGAATAATAAGATGGTTTGATAAGTGGACATGATATGATGCTATGTGTGTTAGTGTCTTGTAACGTTTGTGAAAAAGTATGCTTGTTGTGATTATGTTGTTTAAAGATAATTTATTATGTTAGTATACTATCACTCACCTCTTGAGATGATCTGGGGTTAAGGCGCCCTCCGATGCGGGGTAGACTCGGTGATGCAGGACCGTGATTCGAGAATACCTCATGCGGGTCGGGGGCCTATGCGGAGCTCGAGAGTTCGAGTTAGTATGCGGGGTTATACCTCATGCGGTCTATGTGGCCATGCGGACAGCGAGTCGGGGCGATGCAGGAGTAGCTACCCTCGATGCGGGGTTATACCTCATGCGGGCCATGTGAGTGGCCTATGCGGACTCGGGAGTCGAGTTAGGCTGCGAGAATGATGATATGGCGAGTGGCCTGTTTGATCATTCGCGGCCTAGACAAGACCTATTACGATTACCTATTGTTGCTCTTGTTTGTGATGTGGCACTACGTGCGGTTTCATGGTTGTTTCGCACGTATTTGTAAAGCGGTTTTAAAAATGATATGTTTTCATTTAAGTACTTTCTGATTTAGCATACTTAGTACTGTTATCTGACCTCCTTGAGGCTGCGTTAATCTGCGGTAAGGGCAGCGGTGCTAGATCCGCGTCCTTAGGATCTACGTTGGTGTCGGGAGCTCCGTCTCTTGGAGGCTCTACTTTTGGTATGATCTCCTGTTGTAGATAGTTTTATGCGATCGAGTATGGCGGGCCTGTCCGCCATAGTTATATATTTCCTTAAGTGCAGTCATGTTATGCGATGTCGGATATAGCGCTAAACCATGATTTTATATATATATGCGAAAGCGTGTTTTCTCACGTAAAGCGTATGTCTTATTTTATAAATTGTTTCATGTCTTGCTTTATATTTCCATTGGTTACTCGATGTATGACTACTTGGGTGCCGTAAGGCACGATCACGGGCCAGGCAGTGCGTGTGATTTCTAGGAGGAGAATGTTATACCGTATTTTCCGGTGTATATGCGTAGGGCGTGCGTAGAAATTTTGAAGCTTAAGTAGGCTTGGCGATTTTCACTTTGTGCCTGACACGATTATAGTCGTTTTGATGAAAGCGTTTCCACGACTTTCGTAGGAAAATTCCGGCTATGTCATTTATATTTTTGCGGATTTTTAGAGGCGAAATATTTTGGGCCAGCGGGAGGTGACACTTGTCACCTCGTTGGGCGATTTAGAGGCGGTCGAGGGTGGTTGGCCTTGGCGATTGGTCCCTTATTTTGGGCCTTGTTTTGTGGCTTGTTTTTGTGCCATGTTTGGTGGAGTAGGGTTAGGGTGCACTTGGCTTGATCTGGGCCTTACACTTGCCTTGCATGGCTTGATCTTGGCCGTTGGTTGGCCTTGGGTTTGCTATAAATACCCCTTGGAAGACTTGTTCATCCGTTCCTAAATATTTCAAGTGTTAAATTCCTCCTCCTCCTTGAGTGTAGAGTTCGGCGAGATCCTCCACTCCCCTTGGCGAGAGCCTTTCCCCCAGGAGTCTTGGCCGTGGGTACCCCACTGCCTAGTTGTTTCGTATAATACCCCACTCTTGGTAGAAATACTCTCAAAGTATTGTTATAATGCCCAAATTACCTTAGTCGTATACCTTGTAGTATTAAGGTTATCTTATCTGAAAGCCGGAAATACTATTTTACTTCCTTTCAGTCACAAAACCGAAACCACAGGAAAATCTCCATGGTTAGTTGGAGTAATAAGTAGAAGTTGGTTAGAACTTCTAAGGGTTGTTGGAGGCGGGTGGGCCTGGAGTAGGAGCTAAACCTTGCTCGGGATCGACATTATAACTTGTATAATTATGTTCTTATCGAGGTATATATTTTGTCCTCTATTGTAATTGGAAATTACATGATTGTTAGACTATATAGTTGAAGTATACTATATATAGAACTGAGCGTTGTTATCGGCAATGTCTTTTGACTTAAGCACGAATTATAAGAAACCTTTTGAAGAAAAGTCTTGAGCTGTATTTACATGGGGTGTATTCTGATGAACTTGTGTAGCTTTTACGTGAGGTAGAATTGTGCACGTCCGGTTTAGGCGTATAACCCCCACTGGTTGGCTTGGTAGCGGCCACGATAGAGGAGGAGATTTCTGTTGTTGCGGGGTGGGGAGGTCTTTGCCGAATTTTACGTAGAATGTTCTCTGAAGGATCTAAATATTAATAAAGCGCCTTGTGGCCTTATAGGTTGAGTACTACGGCGTGGCGCGATCTACAGCAAGGGTAGCGGCGGTTGGAAGTACTTGGGCGTTTGCTATTAGTCGATACTAAATCGCGAGGTATGTGAACCTCTTCCTATCTCTTCTAGCATGATATGTGTGAACTATGTAATGCGGTGAGCGTCACGTATGCTAAATGTATTTGATTGGTTTAAAACATAAAGTGTTATAACGGCTTTATGGGAAGTTGGTTATAACGACTTTATGTTGGTAAGAAAATACTTGTGGTTTTAAAGGTAAGCGATTTGAACTATAAGCGGCTTAATATGTGTTAATAAAGAACTTGAAGTATTTCAAAGGATTTTGAATCATTTGAAAGAAGAAGTAATACTTGGTTTTGAAAACTTAAGAGTTATACTAGCTTTATGGGAAGTTAGGTATAGCGGCAGAATGTTTCTTGATTTGGAAATCAGAATGTGTATCGACAAACCACTGCGGCGTTAATAAAAGAAATGTTTGTGATTAAGTATTATTAAAACGGTAGAAACTTCATCTGCATAGAAGCTAAGATGAGACAAAATGATATTTCTAGATCATGGTTTCTTTGTAATAAGATTGTTATAAGCAAGAATATCTACTCACATATAAGGCTTATGTTTCTCGGATAGTTAAAGAGAATTATATTCTTAAATGAATAAGACTATGAACTACGAAACCTTTCTAAAATAAGAAAGCGTGAACATTTGAAATTAGGCAAACTTGGGCGTTTGGATAATAATGTTGTTACTTGATTTTACAAAGATAAGTGTTTTGATTCACTTGAAAGATAATCACTCTATTTTCATATACTACGGGTATTGTGTGACTTTTGTGAAAATGCGTATCTTTTAAAAGATAATGTATGAAGTACTTTGGGAATAGATACTCGATCTTGTTAATCATATAATAGAATGTACCTTGTGTGTATAAGCTGGATTGTGTTGGTTTGTGATAGCCTTGTAATACCTTCGTGTTGATTTGATAAGTAATCATATTAGGATCTACGTGTGTTAGTGATACTGTGATGTTTGTGTAAAGGGTTTTCCCTTGATTGTGCTTAGGTTGTTTAAGCGATAAAGCTGTTATGTTGGTATTATACCACTCGCGTGTTTAGGGGTTAAGGCTGCCCTCCGTCTGCGGGGTAGACTCGAGTGATGCAGGACCGTGATTGAGAATACCTCATGCGGGTCCTTGAGGGCCTATGCGGAGCTACGAGAGTTCGAGTTAGTGTGCGGCCTTTATGGTCATGCGGTCTATGTGGCCATGCGGCTGCGAGTCGGGGCGATGCGGGAGTAGCTACCCTCGATGCGGGGTTATACCTCATGCGGGCCTATGAGGCGGCCTATGCGGAGCTGCGGGGAGTTCGGGGCTAGGCAGCGCACATTTGATATTGCGAGCGGCGACGGCTTTGATCATGTGGCGGTCTGAGCAGATATCATGTCTGATTTATGACCTTGTTAATGCGTAGGTGTTAGTAAGCGGCTATGCCTTACGTGCCTACCATCTTGTTTTATTTGGACACGGTGGGACTGCTTTGTTCATGTATTCCTTGGTGCTTTTCTATCATTATTGGCGGTGAGGAAGGTATTCCACGGGCATGATTGATGTTGTGGGCGTGAGACCCGTTGTTATATTGGGTGATGACTTGGAGGCGTGAGTCACGACTGAACATATTTGCTTATTTATTAATGTTGTAGTTTGGTTATCATACATGTCTCTGCTTTCTATAGACTACTATGATTTCATTCTGATATCTTCGTATTTCCACATACTTGGTACTGTCATCTGACCTCGCCGAAGTGCGTTCATCTGCGAGTAAAGGTACACGCGATCGTTGATCACCGCTCTTAGGGTCACAGTTCAGCGTTTGGGAAAACTCCGTTTCTCCGGAGGCTTATCTGGGTACAGTCCCCTGTCGTTGTAGGTATTTACATTCAGGGGTATGGCGGGGCCCTGTCCCGCCATTGTTGTCATATCATTTCTTAAGTGCATGAAATCTTGTTGTGGCGGGGTTTGTAAAAAGGATTAAAGCTGTTCATTTGTAAGAGTTATTATTTATATATATCTTAGAAAGGCAAGTTTTCCTCAGTTCTTGTTTTGTACTTCATTTGTTTCATGTATGTGTTTTATGTTCCACTTGATTACTCGATGTGGTATCACTAGGGTGCCGGGGTAAGGCACGATCCGAGGAGTTGGTCGTGACATAACTAATCTAACCCTCTTTTGAATTAGAGAATACATCTTTGTAGTAGTATTAGAATAAGTATTAAATACTTAGAAGAATATCACAGAATAGAATTGAGCTATTACCACAGTAGAAGGGTTTAAAGAAGAATAATCAAGCTGTACTTACATAGAATTTGTTTTCCTGATGAACTTATATAGCTCACGGGTAGGGAAATCTTGCTTGACTTTCCATAGAATTGTGAACCCTCTGTTTAGAATGACCTTGAGTAGTCTTTGATAGATGTACGTGACAATTATGGTGACTCTCTGCGCGACATATTGACTTAGCGGTGGTTTTATTTGAGAAGGTATGTGATTCTTCCTAAAGCATGATATTTTACAATATATATATGCGGTAGGCGTCGTGTGTTAAGCGAATAATAACTACGGCGATGTCTTTGACTTAAGCTGAATAACACTTGCAGCGATGCCTGGCTTAAGCTGAATAATAAAGATCGGCATTTCATAAGAATCTTGAATCATTTTTATGAAGAGAACTAATTGGTTTTTAAGCGAAGCTTAAGAGTTATACTAGCTTTATGGGAAGTTAAGTATAACGGCTTAAGATTGATAAAAGAAAGCAGTTTGCCTATGTGTTTATAACGGACTTATATTGAATTGTGAAAAAGAATAATAAGATGGTTTGATAAGTAGACATGATATGATGCTATGTGTGTTAGTGTCTTGTAGCGTTTGTGTAAAGTATTCTTGTTGTGCTTATGTTGATTAACGATAAGCTGTTAGGTTAGTGTAACATCGCTCGCCTCTTGACATGTGCAGGGGTTAAGGCGCCTCCGATGCGGGGTAGACTCGGTGATGCAGGACCGTGATTCGAGAATACCTCATGCGGGTCCAAGGGACCTATGCGGAGCTACGGGAGTTCGAGTTAGTGTGCGGGGTTATACCTCATGCGGTCTATGTGGCCATGCGGGCGGCGAGTCGGGGCGATGCAGGAGTAGCTACCCTCGATGCGGGGTTATATACCTATGCGGGCTATGTGATTGGCCTATGCGGACTCTGAGTCGAGTTAGGCTTGCATGGTGATACTACGGGCAATTGGCCTGCCGATCATTCGCGGCCTAGAAAAGACACATTCTGATTTACCTATTCTTGCTCTTGTTTGTGATGTGTACTATGCGGTTTCCTTGGTTGTTTTATACATACTTGCAAAGCTTTTTTAAAATGATATGTTTCATTTAAGTATTTCTGATTTCATATACTTAGTACTGTTGTCTTGACCTCGCCCGAAGTGCGTTCATCGCGGTAAGGGCAGCAGTGCTAGATCCACATTCTTAGGATCTACGTTGGTGTCGGGAGCTCCGTCTTTAGGAGGCTCTACTTTTAGGTATGATCTCACTGTTGTAGATAGTTTTATGCGATCGGTATGGCGGGGCCACTGTCGCCATAGTTGTATATTTCCTTAAGTGCCTTAGTCATGTTATGCGATGTCGGATATAGTGATAAACCGTGTTTTTATATATATGCGAAAAGCGATGTTTTCTCAGCATAAGCGTGTCTTATTTTATAAAGCTGTTTCATGTCTTGCTTTATATTTCCGATTACTCGATGTATGACTACTTGGGTGCCGTGAAGGCACGATCCACGGGCCGAGCAGTCGTGACAAAAGTGGTATCGAGCGATTAATCCTCGGAAAGTGTCTGACCGTATCTAGTAAGTCTTGATTATCGGTGTGTTGTGCGCCACCGATAATCGAGGAGGCTATAGGATATTTAGGATTGGTTTCCATTCTTCTCATTACGAGATCGTGCTTTAGAGGCGTGTTATAGGTTGGACCCCTCTAACGTATTCCTTTCTATGATTATGCCTCGCGTAAGGCAACCGGGCAGAAGGGCAAAGCGTAGGAGGCGCTAGCGAGACACCAGTCACGAGGCTCGAGCCAGTCTATACGAAGGCGAGTTCTATGGCGCCGCCCGGCCAGGCGACCACATTACCCGCGCCTCGTCCCACGGCACAGGGCGGAGGTTAGAAATCTGAGAGATGGCCCGGCTATTGGCTAAAGTTGTGGCGTCGAGGAGAAGGCTGGATCGCGGCGATTCAGTTCGGCTCGGCTCGATCGCGCCGTGGTGCGAGAAGCGAATAGTTTGAGACTACGAGATTTCTTGAGTTGTAGCACTTGAGTTTTCTGGTCGGGCGGAGGATGATCGCGAGAGTTCATCCGTCGGCTCTGAAGAATCATGAGGTGATCAAGGCCTCGGAGGCAGTCTGTGACCTTTGGTTCGCATCGGTGCGTGATACGCGATCGATTGGTTTGATTCATGGGAGTTATCGGGAAACGCGTCCCGGCTACTTGGGATGAGTTCTCGAGAGGCTTTCTCACTCACTTCTTGCCTCCACGGATGAGGAGGCGCGGTGATATATTTTACTCTGCGAGGCGAGAGGGCCGCTTGTCGGGAGTACAATGTCGAGTTTGATTCATTGGCTCGATATGTCCCGGCGTTGGTAGCGAATATGGAGGATAGGGTGCGCTATGTCAGGCTGAGCGACTATATGGCGAGTCGTGTGCGGGTGTTTCTCTCGGTAGGGTATGGACATTACCGCATGCGAGCTCGTACTCTTGGATGTGAGGCGTAGAGCCGCCGGGTTGTGACGGCGGCGAGAAGAACGGGGCGGCGAAGTCTTTTGGTGGCTACTCGTGGTGGCGGCCTCGGCGGCGATCTGGGTGCACCACGGCCCGGCCCGAGCACTCTGCGCGTCTCGGCCGGCCGAGATATTCGAGGCGAACCGGGGCCCGGGACTTGAGCGTCGAGCGGCGAAATGCGGCGTCGGGACCACCCGCCGGTGTGGCGATCGGTAGATCGGCCGGGAGTTGTGGTGCTACGGGAGTTTGTTTGATTGTGGCGGCGAAGTCACTATGCGGCTTGTCGACCAAGGCGATCTTGATGGTAGAAGTCGGCTACGAGTTCTTTCGCGGGTCTTCTTCATCCCAGCGATTACTGCGCCACGGAGGCAAGGTACTCGTGGGCCCGGAGTGTGGCGGTCGTGGCGCGGGTCGATTCGCGGTCCTCGAAGCGCATTTATGCTTTATCCGGTAAGCGGGATCGGAGGCCTCGCGATGTAAATCACGGTACCTTATCGGTTCTGGGTTTGATGTTTATGCCTTGATAGATCGGGTTCTACTCTGTCCTATATAGCTCCCTTGTTGCTAGTAGGATAGGGATGAGCACAGTCCATAGATCCTTTCGAGGTAGCTACGCGATGGGTGATTGATGGTAGCTCGGCGGGTATATAGAGCTTGTCTGTGACCATTCTGATCGTCGGACCTGGCGACTTGATAGAGTTAGAGATGATTGACAGCGTGATCATGGGGATGGATTGGCTAGCTTCTTGCTACGCCAATGTAAGCTGAAGAGAGAAAGTAATGCAGTTCAGTTTCTGAGGCCGGTTGTTGAGTGGGAGAACGCGGTATCGTAGAGGGTAGGTTTATTTCTACCTCAAGGCTAGGAAGATAGTGCGAAGGGTATATCTACCATCGTTCGGGTGTTTAATCTGAAGGCTGCGGTACCAGATTTTCCGTCGATTCGATGGTCGAGAGTTCCCGGGCGTGTTTCAGGCGACCTCGGGTATCCCTCACGAGAGGAGATTGAGTTTTGTATTGACATATTGCGGACACTCGGCCTATTTCCATTCGCCATCTGAGAATGGCACTGCCGAGTTGAGAGAGTTGAAGGATCGGCTTAGAGATTTCTTTGGAGAAGGGCTTCATCGGGCCTAGTGTTTCTCCACGAGGGCGCGGTATTGTTCGTGAAGAAGAAGGGCGGGGCAGCTGCGCATGTGTTGATCTGACGGTGAACAAGGTGACCATTAAACGAATACCCCGCTTCCCGGGATTGATGATTTGTTCGACGGTTGCGAGTGCGAGATGTTTCTCGAGATTGATCTGCGATCGGGCTATCATCAGTGCGAGTCGAGAGAGGTGGATGTCCACAGAATTGCATTCGGACGATGCGGGCATTATGAGTTCGAGTCATGTCTTTTGGGTTGACGATGCTCGTGGTATTCATGGATTTGATGAGCCGAGTGTTCAAACCATTTTTGAACACGTTTGTGATAGTGTTCATTGATGATATCTTGGTTTATTCGCTCGGGCGGAGCATGCGAACGCAGAGGCTGTCTTGTGATTCTCGGGACCAGCGATTATGCGCCAAGTTTTCCAAATGTGAGTTTTGGTTGACTTGATGGCGTTTCTTGGGCATATTATCGGGTGATGGCGTTCAGTGAATACGGCGAAGATCGGCGATCGAGGACTTGGCCTGAACTCTACTCAGCCGAGAGGTTCGCGATTTTAGGCCTTGCGAGGATGTTATCGGTTCGTAGAAGTTTGCTTCTATCTACGCACCGTTGACTGGTGACTCGAAGCGGCAAGTTTGATGGGCGGATGCTTGTGGCGGGGCTTCGATTCTTTGAAAGAAGGCGGCGACCGCCCGTTCTTACTCTTCGGAGGTCGGATGGTTATGTTGTGTATTGTGATCGTCGGGCATCGGGTTGGGATGTGTGTTGATGCGGCATGGCGGGGTTATAGCATATCGTCCGGCGGTGAAGAAACACGAGAGGCTACCCGCGTGATTTGGAGTTAGCGGTGTGATTCACGCCTTGAAGATGCGGAGGCACTATTTGTATGGGGTTCACGTGGATATTTTTACGGACCACAGAGCCTCGGTATATCTTGGCCAGAGGAGGTGAACTACAGCGAGAGCGGTGGTTAGAGTTGCTTAAGGATTACGATGTTGATATCTGTACCACGGGAAGGCGATGTTGTGGCGGATGCTCTTAGTCGTAGAGTCGATGGGAGCCTATCGGATGTGCGGCTAGAGAGGAGGGACATGGTTCGTGATTTGCATCGATTAGCGAGCCTTGGTGTCCGTTTGATTGATTACGATAGCGATGGGGTTAGAGTTCGTGAGGTTGCGAGTCTTCCGTCGTCGAGGAGGTGAAGAAGCAGCGATTCGAGATCGGCTTTGATTCGATATCGTGTCTGACTCTTACGTGAGGCAAAGGTCGCTTTGAGTAGCACTGATGGGGTGCTAAGGTTTGAGCGGTGTGTGTTCCGGATGTTTGAGGACTTGGCGTGAGTTCTTGGGGAAGCGCGGTAGCGGCGTTACTCTATCCGTCGAAGTCGACCAAGATGTACCACGACGCTTAGATCTGTGTATTGGTGGGATGGCTTGAAGAGGGGCGTTGCGAGTTAAGTAGCTCGGTGCGTGTTGTCGGCAAGTGAAGGTAGAGCACGAGGCACGGTGGTTTTATTCTGACGATTGAGATCGACACGGAAGTGGGAGGTAATCAGCATGGACTTCATCGCGGGATTACCTCGCTTTCGGAGGAGACATGATTCTATATGGGTTATCGTCGGCGGTGACAAATCAGCCCACTTTCTTCCGTCGGGCGACTTTTGGTGAGATTATGCGGACTTTACATCAGAGAGATCGTCGGTGCATGGAGTCCTGCCGATCATATCGAGCGAGAGCGGTTTACGGCTAACACGGAGAGTCCTTCGAGAGGAGTTTAGGGGCGGTGAGCACAGTCTGCATTTCATCCACGAATAGGCGGACGAGCGAGCGCCTTATCGAACTCTTGAGGATATCTTTGCGAGCTTTGTGTTATTGACCGATGGTAGTTGGGAGGATCATTTGCCTCTAGTTGAGTTCGCGTATAATAATGCTACCACTCGGTATTCGGATGGCGCCTTATGAGGCCTTGTATGGGAGGAAGTGCGGATCGCCTATAGGTTGGTTCGATGTGGGCGAGTGCGGCTAGTGGGACGGTTGATGCAATGACGATGGATAAGGTGAAGCTTATCAAGGCGGCTATTAATGACTCGAGTCGGCAAGTCGTATCACGGAATCATCGTCGTCGGCATCTTGAGTTCGAGTTCATGATTGGGTTTTCTAAAGGTGTCACCCATGAAGGTGTGATGAGATTCGGGAAGAAGAAGCTTCATTACAGGTACGTTGGGCGTTTGATTGTCGCGAGGTAGGCAAGGTTACTATGAGTTGAATCTGCCGTCCGATGCGGAAGCGATGCATCCGGTTTTCACGTATCTATCTTTGAGGAGATGTATCGGGGATCCATCTAGGGTACACCGATTGGCGATGTCGGTGTGGGGTTATCGTATGAGGAGATTCCATGCGATAGTCGATCGTCGAGTTAGGCGTCTGCGGACTAAGGGCGTGGCAGTCAAAGTCTTGTGGCGGAGCAGGCTCGAGGAGGAGATGGCGTGGGAAGCGAGGAGGACATGAGGCGAAGTATCCTCACTTTATTCCCCACACCTCGGGTAATTCACTTTCCTACTTGTAAATTTTCGTTATCGTTTACGCTAAGTGTTGTTACGTGGTGTGTGGCATTTGCAAGTTTTAGTTATGAAGAATCTTATTGTTAGCTGTCTTGGGAAGGAACATTGGGGCGAATGTTTCTAAGGAGAGGAGAATGTTATACCGTATTTCCAGTATATGCGTGGGGAATCGTCAAAGTCTAGCCTTAAAGTTTAGGCAAAGCGTTTTTGGGCCTGACTCACAAAGCGAATAGTTTTTCGGCGAAGCGTTTCCACGACTTTCGTAGGGTAAATTCGGCTATGCCATTTCTAATTTTGCGGATTTTTAGAGGCGAAACATTTTGGACCAGCGGGAGGCGACCTTGTCACCCTCGATTGATGGACTTGAAATGCGTCCGTTTGGGCCAGATTGGACAAGGTGAGCACGTTTTTGTGCCTTGTGCACAAGTCAAGAGTTGGTAGGATATTTGTGTGGAGTAAATCTTCACCTACACTTGCCTTGCACTTGTCTTAATCTTGGCCATTGGTTGGCCTTCTTGACCTATAAATACCCCTTAGAGATGAAGAGTTCTTCGTCCACAAATCTTTCAAGTCTTGAAAAATCCTCTCCTCTCCCTTTGTAGCTCTTTCGTCCAACTCCCCTCCCTTGTGAAGTTTGGCGAGGCTACCCACTGCCTAGCCAAAACCTACCCTCCCTTGGTAGAAAAGTTGTCTTCTAGTATTGTTATAATGCCCAAAATACCACAGCCCAAATCCCTTAGTACTTAGTAGAAGTTGTGAAGAACTTCTAAGGTTTCTTAGACTCTGGGCGTACAACTTAGGAGCTAAACCTTGCTCGGTGTGACTTTATCTAGGATATTTTGGGCTTCAGAGTAACTAATCCTAACCCTCTTTTGAATTAGAGAATACATCTGTAGTAGTATTAGAATAAGTATTAAATACTTAGAAGAATATCACGAGAATAAATTGAGCTATTACCACAGTAGAAGGGTTTAAAGAAGAATAATCAATTTGTACTTACATAGGACTATTTTCACGATGAACTTATATAGCTCTTGGGTAGGAAATCTTGACTTTCCATAGAATTGTGAACCCTACATTTAGAATGACCTTGAGTAGTCTTTGATAGATGCGTGACTATTATGGTGACTCTGCTGCGACATATTGACTTGGCGGTGGTTTTATTTGAGAAGGTATGTGATTCTTCTAAAGCATGATATTTTACAATATATATAATGCGGTAGGCGTCGTGTGTTAAGCTGAATAATAACTACGACAATGTCTTTGACTTAAGCTTTGAATAACACTTACAGCGATGCCTGGCTTAAGCACTGAATAATAAAGATCTGAAAGCATTTAATAAGAATCTTGAATCATTTTTATGAAGAGAACTAATTGGTTTTAAGCGAAGCTTAAGAGTTATACTAGCTTTATGGGAAGTTAAGTATAACCACTTAAGATTGATAAAAGAAGCAGTTTGCCTATGTGTTTATAACGGACTTATATTGAATTGTGAAAAGAATAATAAGATGGTTTGATAAGTAGACATGATATGATGCTATGTGTGTTAGTGTCTTGTAACGTTTGTGTAAAGAGTATTCTTGTTGTGCTTATGTTGATTAACGATAATTTGTTAGGTTAGTGTAACATCGCTCGCCTCTTGACATATGCAGGGGTTAAGCGCCTCCGTCTGGGGTAGACTTCGGTGATGCAGGACCATGATTGAGAATACCTCATGCGGGTCCAAGGGACCTATGCGAACTACGGGAGTTCGAGGTTAGTGTGCGGGGTTATACCTCATGCGATCATGTGGCGTGCGGACGGCGAGTCGGGGCGATCAGGAGTAGCTACCCGCCGATGCGGGGTTATATACCTATGCGGGCCTATGTGATTGGCCTATGCGGACTCTGGAGTCGAGTTAGGCTTGCATGGTGATACTACGGGCAATTGGCCTGCTTGATCATTCGCGACCTAGAAAAGACATTCTGATTTACCTATTCTTGCTCTTGTTTGTGATGTGGCACTATATGCGGTTTCATAGTTGTTTTATACATACTTGCAAAGCTTTTTAAAATGATATGTTTCATTTAAGTATTTCTGATTTCATATACTTAGTACTGTTATCTTGACCTCGCCCGAGGGCTGCGTTCATCTGCGGTAAGAGCGGCAGTCTTAGATCCACATTCTTAGGATCTACGTTGGTGTGGGAGCTCCGTCTTTTAGGAGGTTCTACTTTTAGGTATGATCTCACTGTTGTAGATAGTTTTATCTGATCGGGGTATGGCGGGGCCACTGTCGCCATATAGTTATATATTTCCTTAAGTGCATGTAGTCATGTTATGCGATGTCGGATGTAGCGCTAAACCATGTTTTATATATATCTTAGAAAGCGATGTTTTCTCACATAATTGTGTCTTATTTTATAAACTGTTTCATGTCTTGCTTTATATTTCCGTTGATTACTCTGATGTATGACTACTTGGGTGCCGGTAAGGCGCGATCCACGGGCCGGGCAGGTCGTGTGCGAGCCCATGGCCGAGCCCCTCATGGCGAGAGTACCCGTCCTAGTGGGTTTGGTAGGGTATACACCCCGCTGTGGTGTTGTCTCGTATAAATACCCCCTTCTTGGTAGAAATACTCTCAAAGTATTGTTACTATGCAAAATACCTTAGTAGTATACCTTGCATAGTATTCGAAAGATACCTCTATCGTAGAGCAGGAAATACTCTGCATGTCCTTTTGTCTCAAGCTGAAACCACAGGAAAAATCTTCTGATTGGTTGAAGTATTTAAGAAGAAGTTGCGTAGAACTACAAGGGTTGTTTGGGCGGGTTGGAGCACGGAGTAGGAGCTAAGCGTTGCTCGGGGACGTTTATACTTGGATAATTATGGGCTTATCGAGGTAAATATCTTGTCTCCTATTGTATTAGAATTGCATACTATTGAAGTATAAGAATAAGTATAAGTATATACAAGGAAAATATATAGAAGAGAATTGAGCGTAATAGAAGGATATTCTGAGAAAAGGCTTGAAATGAAATCACGTGGAAGATTAACTGCTGAGTAGTCTAGACTTTGATAGACTTGTATAGCGAATTATAGGTGAAATCTGCGAGTAGCGTATTCTACTCGGAGGGTGGAAAAGGCTAAGCGGGACTACGATGCGTTGGGCGTTTTGCTAATAGTCGATAAATCGTCACGAGGTATGTGATTCTTCTATCTCTTGGCGTGATATTTTAAATGAATATATATATGATACGGTAGGCGTCGTGTGTTAAGCGAGTAATAATTACGGCAATGTCTTGGACTTAAGCACGAATAATAACTATGGCAATGTCTTTTGTTATACCCGTATTTCAGTATATGCGTGGGGCGTGCGTAGAAAGTTTGGACTTTAAAGTGGCTTGGCGATTTATTTTTGTTCCTGACACGATTAAGTCGTTTTTAAAGCGTTTTACACAACTCGCGTAGGGTAAAATACGGCTATGTCATTTCTAATTTTTGCAGATTTTTCAGAGGCGAAACATTTTGGACCAGCGAGAGGCGACACTTGGCACCCTCCGTTGATGGAGTGTGGGCGGTAAAGCTTGGGCGAAATGGGTTGGCTTTTTCAAGTAGTTGGTAGGATATTTTGTGGGTAGATGGATAAGGTACACTTGGGCATATCTTGGCCTACTTGCACCACACTTGGCTTGATCTTGGCCATTGGTTAGCATGGCTTGACTATAAATACCACTCCGCTTTGATGAACTTCGTCAAAAATCTCTAAGTCTTGAGAGATTCCCCTCGCTGTGTTTGAGGTCTCGTCTAGCCTCCTCCCGCTGAGAGGCCCGGCAGCGAGAGTTCCCTTCCCCTTGGCGAGAATACCCCCCAGTGGGGTAGGCGAGGTATACCCATGTGGTGTTGTCTCGTATAAATACCCCTCTTGGTAGAAATACTCTCAAAAGTATTGTTACTATACCCAAATTACCTTAGCATTATACCTTGTAGTATTCCAGGTTACACTTATCTGAAAAGCCGGAAATACTATTTTACTTTCCGTCAGTCACAAAAGCGAAACGCTAGGGAAAATCTCCTTAGTTAGTTTGAGTGTTAGGGAGAAGTTGGTTTGAACGTCTAAGGGGGGTTTGGAGCGGGTTGGGCTGCGGAGTTGGAGCTATCGTTGCTCGGGAAGCGACGTTAAACTAGGATAATTTTGGGCTTATCGAGGTAATATCTTGTCCACTTATTGTAATTGGAAATTACATGTTGTAATATTATATAGTTGAAGTATACTATATATAGAAATGAACCTAACTTTGCGGCAATGTCTTTTGACTTAAGCTGAATATAAAGAAAGAAGCTGATTTGTAATTACATGGGGTGTATTCTGAGTAGACTTGTGTAGCATTCTTGTGAAGTAGAATTATACCGTCGGTTAGATGTATAAACCCCACTGGTTGGCTTGATGGCGGCCTCGATAGAGAGGAGATTCTGTGATTTGCGGGGAAGGTCTTGCGAATTTTACGTAGAATGTTCTCACGATTAGACCTAGATGTTAATAAGCGCCTTGTGGCCTTATAGGTTGAAGTACCATGCGTGGCGCGATCTACTTGGCTTAAGGAGTAGCGAAGCGGTTTGAGGTACTTGGGCGTTTTGCTATTAGTCGATAATCGTCGCGAGGTATGTGAACCTCTTCCTACCTTTTCTAGCATGATATGTGTATAACTATGTAATGCGGTAGGCGTACATGTGTAAAATGCTTTGTGGTTTTAAAAGGTAGCGACTTGATGTGTGATAATAAAGAAGAGTTATACTAGCTTTATGGGAAGTTAGGTATAACGTTTTAAGAGAGGTAAAGAGAATGGTTTCTTGATTTTAAAAGTTAGAGACTTAATCTTAAAGATAAGAGACTTAACTTGTTTTACTTGGTAATTAACATTTTGTTAAAAATGTTGTAAAACCTCATTCGCGAGTAATGAGTACTTGATTTTAAAAGCAATAATGTTTCTTGATTTGGAAATCGAGAATAAGTATCGAACAAACCACAGGCGCTAATAAAGGAAATGTTTTGACTAATAATGTATTAGTAAAACTGTAGAAACTTCCATCTGCATAGAAACTAAGATGAGACAAAATGATGTTACATTTCTAGATCATGTTTGCTTAAATAAGATTATTATAAACAGAATAACTTTACTCGTATCAGACATATGTTTCTCAAATTGCTTTTAAAGGAGAATTATATCATTAAGTGATTAAAATTATGAACTCTGAAACCTTTGAAAATGAGAAACTTGAGTAATTGAAATTAGGCAAACTGAAACATTTGGAAAGAATGTTGTTACTTGATTTCTGAAGAGAAGTGTTTTGATTTACTTCAAAAGATAATCACTCTATTTTCATATACTACGGGTATTGTGTGACTTTTGTAAACGTAACGCATCTTTTAAAAGATAATGTATGAAGTACTTTGGGAATAGATACCCGACCTTGTTAATCATATATTAGAATGTACCTTGTGTGTATAACTTGATTGTGTTGGTTTGTGATAGCCTTGTAATACTTTCTTGTTGATTTGATAAGTAAACATGCTAGGATGCTACGTGTGTTAGTATCTTGTGATGTTTTGTGTAAAGGGGGTTTTCCCTCGATTGCGCTTAAAGTTGTTTAACGATCAGCCGTTATGTTGGTATTATACCACTCACCTTGACTTGTTTCCGGGGGTTAAGTTGCCCTTCGATGCGGGGTATACTCAGGCGGGTCTAGTGACCTATGATTCGAGAATACCTTATGCAGGTCTGTATGGCCTATCTTGGAGGCTATGGAGTTCAGTTAGTATGCGGCCCTTGTGGTCATGCGGACGGCGAGTCCAGGACGCTGCCGGGGAGTAGCTACCCTCGATGCGGGGAATACCTCATGCGGGCCATTGGGTGGCCCGTGCGGGCTCTGGGAAGTTCGGGGCTGAAGCGCGCATTAGATCTGCAGGCGAGTGGCGGCTTTGATCATGTGATGATGCAAGCGAGATCTCGTAATCTGATTTACGACCTTGTTTATCTTGTGGGTTTTAGTAATCGGCTATGCCCGTACTTACCGTCACGTTTTTATGATGACCAGGTAGGACACGGTGTTCGTATGTACTTCTTGGTGTGATTATATCATAGGCCGGTGATGAGAAGGTATGCCAGGCATGATTGATGTTGTGGGCGTGAGACCCATTGTTATATTTGAGTGATGACTTGAGGGCATGAGTCCCTGACTTGACATGACTGCTTATTTATTGTGAACTGTGGTTTGGTTATCATACATGTCTCCTGCTTTATATAGGCTACTATGATTTCATTCTGATATTTTGATTTCACATACTTGGTACTTGTTATCTTGACCTCCTTGAAGTGCGTTCATCTGCGAGTTGAGTACACGATCGTTGATCCTAGCTCTCGGAGTCACGATTCAGCGTTTGGGAAGCTCCGTTTCTCCGGGGTCTTATCAGTGGTATAGTCCCCTGTCGTAGTAAGTGTTTGCATTCAGGGGTTTGGCGGGGTCTGTCCATTGTTGTTATCGTCATATCATTCTTAGAAGTGCATGTAATGCTTGTTGTGGGCATAGTTGTAGAAAGGGATGCTGTTCAAATTGTTATATATTATGAAGGTAAGTTTTGGGTTGCTTTGTCTTATTTCATCTTATTGCATTGGTTTCATGTTATTGTTTATATGTTCGATTACTACGATGTTGTATCACTAGGGTGCGGGGTAAGGCACGATCCGAACAGGTTGGTGCGTGACAAAAGTGGTATCGAGCGATTAATCCTCGAAAAGTGTCTCTGACCGTATCGATGAAGTCTTGATTATCGGTGTGTTGTGCGCCACACGATGTCGAGGCTATAGGATATTTAGGATTGGTTTCTATTCTTCTCACTCTGAGATCGTGCCTTAGAGTTGTGTTGTAAGTTGTACCCTCTCGCGTATTTCTTTCCCAGCCGTTATGCCTTCGCGTAGAGGCAGCAGGGCGAGGAGGGCAAAGCGGTAGAGGCTGCGAGTAAATCTGAGGAGGTTCACGAGGGCCTGAGCCAACCATCACTGAGTTAGGTGCCGTTCGGGAGTTATGCTCGTCGCGGCCAGTGAGTTTGCAGCGGCGGCGATTCCTCTGCGGCCATGACATTTGAACCTTGTTCCACGGCCGGAAAGCGAGAGAATATAGATTGCGGCGACCACATTACTAACTATGGATTTGGCTACAGTATGCGATATCTGCGAGTCTTGATGAATATCTTAGAAAGGGTTGTACAAGAGTAATTCTTGATTGAAGGCTTGAGCATGGCACGTATGCGGGCTTATGCGCGTGAGCCAAGCGTAGAGATCAGCGGGTTGAAGGGCGAGAAGGGCGAGCGGCGAGTCGCTGGTAACTTCGGCGAGTCACCTCGCGGCCATTAGATTTGCACATCCACGGTGCGAGAGGTCCTCGCGGGGTTCGGGGCGTTCGGGGTATGGGAGTTGGTGAACTCCGGGGCTTCGGTTCGCGGTGTGCCAGCGTCATCGAGAGCGTCGTCTTTTGTTGGTGCTCGTATTCGGCGGCGTCGGGGGCCGTGTGTCGAATGAGTGTCTAGTAGGAGGACTCGGCCTTTAGGATCGGTGGGTAGTTCGTCACCTCCCAGCTATCGCCTACGGGGTAGGTTTGATTAGACGACTTAGGGAGTGGCGGTAAATCTGAGATAGATCTTTAACCCTCTAGGGATTAGTATGTGTGATAGGGTGAGTATACCTTAAGTGTTATATTCTGATAGCATTGTGTAAATTGTAATTAGAAATCTTGGTTAGTTAACCAAGTAAGATTTGGGGGATAGAGAAGGTGTGAGCCTTAGAGCTTTATACGTAGAGACCTTAGAGGAAAGGCCATCTCGAGTAAAGAAGTATTTTATGTTTGACCCTTGTCGGAGTGCATAGTGCGCGTAAGCTATGTTTGTAGGGTAAGTTCCTGAGTAGTGTGAAATGAAAGAGGGTAGTTGAGCTAAGAAGACCGCTAGGTTTCGTAACATGATTAGTGAGATTGTTCGGATCGGGAGCAAGTGTTGTGCGAGTGGGTCGGGTTGAGGCCGTGCATGATCATCCGCGACCTGTTTTATGGTAGGGTCAGTTTGTGGTGGTCCCGCCGGGTGGTAGGGTCACGAGGGTGTTTGGCCCAAGTTTAGTTAACCAGCGTACGAGTTCGTGGATGCGTTCAATCAGTAGTCGGGCCGATGAGGTCAGCCCGTCTTATCTTTTAGTCCAGCGTGTACTCGGTGGTATGTTGCGAGGCGTTATATCAGAAAGGTTGTAAGGCTGCACGGGGTGCCTACCTTTACCTTATGACAGTGGAGCCAGTTCTGGTTGTTTCTTTTTGGAAGTTTTACGAGCGGGATTAGGAACTTCGGGCGAGTCTCGTATCGTATTAAGCCTCCGGGCGGTGTGTGAATTCGGGGGTATTGTAAGGATTGTTGTCTCTGTTGAGGAGTGTTTTAGTGCTACCATTTGATATTCGGATGTCGCTTTATGGCGCCTTGCGGGCGGAAGTGTAAGTTCTTGATCGATTGGTTTGATGTTGGCAAGTTGGATAGTTGGTTGAGCTTGTTCAGCAGGTGTGGATAGGGTGAGGCTTATCTAGAAGAGGTTTTTGGCGGCTCGGAGAAATCGTGCGGATTATCGGCGGCGGCTTAGAGTTGAGTTGATGGTCGGTCTTCTTGAAGGTACCACCGGATAAGTGCGATGAGCTTTGGAAAGCAGAGAAACTTAGCGAGTTACTTTGGGCCTTTTGAGTTCATGTGAGGATAGGCGGGTTGCCTATATGTTAGCATTGTCGTCCGACTTAGGAAGCGTCGTCCGGTCTTCGTATTGTTATGTTGGGAAAGTATCGGAGATCCGTCAGTGTTCGATTAATGATGACCACGTTAGAGATAGTAACCGAGTTTTGGAAGCGAGGCGATGTGAAATGTGGTAAGAGTTAGTGTACAAGCAGTGCGATCGTAAGGGAAGAAGCGAGCATGTATGGCGAGCATAGATGTGATCATTTCTTTTGTAAAGAGAAGGTCACGAAAGAAGTATATTTTGGAACCAGAGAGGTATTGGTGGTGATGTTAGAGGTGTTTCCTCGTGGACTTGGATGGAGGTATTTGCGCGGGTGTTTACGTGGCCGTGTGGGCGGGATTGTTCTCGTAAGTATAGTAGTGAAGACTATCTTGGCGCGTTTGTTTGAGACTTAGAAGGAGCATTCGGGGCGAATGTTTCTAAGGAGAGGAGAATGTTATACCGTATTTCGGTATATGCGTGGGGCGTGCGTAGAAAAGTTTGGACTTTAAAGTGGCTTGGCGATTTATTTTGTTCCTGACACCCGATTAAGTCGTTTTTGGCGAAGCGTTTTACCTGACTCGCGTAGGGTAAAATACGGCTATGTCATTTCTAATTTTGCGGATTTTTAGAGGCGAAACATTTTGGACCAGCGAGAGGCGACACTTGGCACCCTCTCATTGATGGAGTGTGGGCGGTAAAGCTTGGGCGAAATGGGTTGGCTTTTGTCAAGTAGTTGGTAGGATATTTTGTGGGTAGATGGATAAGGTACACTTGGGCATATCTTGGCCTACACTTGCACCACATTTGGCTTGATCTTGGCCGTTGGTTAGCCATGGCTTGACTATAAATACCCCTCCTTTGATGAACTTCTTCCGTCAAAATCTCTAAGTCTTGAGAGCTTCCCCTCCCTTTGTGTTTGAGGTCTCGTCTAGCCTCCTTCCCGCTGAGAAGCCCCTTGGCAGAGAGTTCCCTTCCCCCTTGGCGAGAATACCCCCACAGTGGGAGTGGGCGAGGGTATACACCCCACTTGTGGTGTTGTCTCGTATAAATACCCATCTTGGTAGAAATACTCTCAAAGTATTGTTACTATACCCAAATTACCTTAGCCTTATACCTTGTAGTATTCGAGGTTACACTTATCTGAAAAGCCGGAAATACTATTATACTTTCCGTCGATCCACAAGCGAAACCCTAAGGAAAATCTCCATAGATAGTTGGAGTATTAAGTAGAAGTTGGTTAGAACTTCTAAGGGTGGTTTGGAGCGGGTTGGGCGCCGCGGAGTTGGAGCTAAGCGTTGCTCAAGCGACGTTAAACTAGGATAATTTTGGGCTTATCGAGGTAATATCTTGTCCCTTATTGTAATTGGAAATTACATGTTGTAGATTATATAGTTGAAGTATACTATATATAGAACTGAACCTAGCTTTGCGGCAATGTCTTTTGACTTAAGCTGAATATAAAGAAAGAGAAGCGAGCTGTAATTACATGGGTGTATTACTGATGAACTTGTGTAGCATTCTGTGAAGTAGAATTGTACGTCGGTTAGATGTATAAACCCCACTGGTTGGCTTGATGGCGGCCTCGATAGAGGAGGAGATTTCTGCGGTTGCGGGGAGAGTCTTTGAAATTTTACGTAGAATGTTCTACGATTTGACTAGATGTTAATAAAGCGCCTTGTGGCCTTATAGGTTGAAGTACCATGCGTGGCACGATCTACTTGGCAAGGAGTAGCCGCGGTTTGAGGTACTTGGGCGTTTTGCTATTAGTCGATAATCGTCGCGAGGTATGTGAACCTCTTCCTACCTTTTCTAGCATGATATGTGTATAACTATGTAGTGCGGTGAGCGTACGTGTGTAAAATGCTTTGTGGTTTTAAAAGGTAGCGACTTGATGTGTGATAATAAAGAAGAGTTATACTAGCTTTATGGGAAGTTAGGTATAACGTTTTAAGAGAGGTAAAGAGAATGGTTTCTTGATTTTAAAAGTTAAGAGACTTAATCTTAAAGATAAGAGACTTAACTTGTTTTACTTAGTAATTAACATTTTGTTAAAAATGTTGTAAAACCTCGTTCGCGAGTAATGAGTACTTGATTTTAAAAGCAATAATGTTTCTTGATTTGAAATCGAGAATAAGTATCGAACAAACCACAATGGCGCTAATAAAGAAATGTTTTGACTAATAATGTATTAGTAAAACACATGAAACTTCCATCTGCATAAAAACTAAGATGAGACAAAATGATGTTACATTTCTAGATCATGTTTGCTTAAATAAGATTGTTATAAACAAGAATAACCTACTCACGTATCAGACATATGTTTCTCAAATTGCTTTTAAAGGAGAATTATATCATTAAGTGATAAATTATGAACTCTGAAACCTTTGAAAATGAGAAACTTGAGTAATTGAAATTAGGCAAACTGAAACATTTGGAAAGAATGTTGTTACTTGATTTCTGAAGAGAAGTGTTTTGATTTACTTGAAAGATAATCACTCTATTTTCATATACTACGGGTATTGTGTGACTTTTGTAAACGTAACACATCTTTTAAAAGATAATGTATGAAGTACTTTGGGAATAGATGCAGGACCTTGTTAATCATATATTAGAATGTACCTTGTGTGTATATCTTGATTGTGTTGGTTTGTGATAGCCTTGTAATACTTTCTTGTTGATTTGATAAGTAAACATGCTAGGATCTACGTGTGTTAGTATCTTGTGATGTTTTGTGTAAAGGGGTTTTCCTCGATTGCGCTTAAAGTTGTTTAACGATCAGCCGTTATGTTGGTATTATACCACTCGCCTTGACTTGTTTAGGGGTTAAAGCGCCTCCGTGCGGGAGTAGACTTCGGTAGGTCTAGTGACCTATGATTCGAGAATACCTTATGCAGTGCTGTATGGCCTATCGCAGGCTGCGGGAGTTCGAGTTAGTATCGGCCGCTTGTGGTCATGCGGTCTTTGTGGCCATGCGGACGGCGAGTCGGGGCGGCTGCGGGAGTAGCTACCCTCGATGCGGGGAATACCTCATGCGGGCCATTGGGTGGCCCGTGCGGGCTCTGCGGGAAGTTCGGGGCTAGGCGCGCACATTAGATCTGCGGGCGAGTGGCGGCTTTGATCATGTGATGCAGGCAGATCTCGTAATCTGATTCTGACACTTGTTTATCTTGTAGGTTTTAGTAGTCGGCTATGCCTTCGTACTTACCGTCACGTTTATTATGATGACACGGGTGGGACACGGTGTTCATGTGTACTTCTTGGTGTGATTATATCATAGGCGCGTGATCTGAAGGTATACCACGGCGTGATTGATGTTATGGCGTGAGACCCGTTGTTATATTTGAGTGATGACTTGAGGCGTGAGTCACGACTTGACATATTTGCTTATTTATTGTGAGCGTGGTTTGGTTATCATACATGTCTCCTTCTTTATATAGGCTACTATGATTTCATTTCTGATATTTTGATTTCACATACTTGGTACCTATTATCTTGACCTCGCTTGAAGTGCGTTCATCTGCGCGAGTTGAGAGTACACGATCGTTGATCCTAGCTCGAGTCACGATTCAGCGTTTGGGAAGCTCCGTTTCTCGGAGGCTTATCGATGGTATAGTCCTGTCGTAGTAAGTGTTTGCATTGAGGGTTTGGCGGGGCCATCGCCATTGTTATCGTATCATTCTTAAGTGCTGTAAATCTTGTTGTGGGCGAGTTGTAGAAAGGGATATAGCTATTCAAATTGTTATATATTATGAAGGTAACCGTTTTGGGTTGCTTTGTCTTCTTATTTCAACTGTCTTATTGCATTGGTTTCATGTTATTGTTTTATGTTCGTGATTACTACGATGTTGTATCACTAGAATTGCAGGGTAAGGCACGATCACGGGCAGGTTAGGTCGTGACACTTTTGACTTAAGCTGAATAATAAGAATCTTGAAGTATTTCAAAGAGTTAAGAAACCTTTTTGAAAGAAGAGTAATACTTAGTTTTGAAAACATAAGAGTTACACTAGCTTTATGGGAAGTTAGGTATAACGTCTTAAGAGAAATAAAGAGAATGGTTTCTTGATTTTAAAAGTTAAGAGACTTGATCTTATAAGATAAGAGACTTAACAATTAAAGCGATTTGAAAGTTGTAAGATGTATGAAACCTCATTCGTGATCTTGAGTACTCGGTTTTAAAAGGAATAATGTTTCTTGATTTGAAAATCGAATAAGTATCGAGCGAACCAACTGCGGCGTTAATAAAGGAAAATGTATCGAATAATGAAGTATTATTAAAACGGTAGAAACTTTCATCTGCATAGAAGCTAAGATGAGACAAAATGATATTACATTTCTAGATCATGATTTCTTTGTAATAAGATTGTTATGAACAAGAATAACTACTCACGCATAAGGTATATGTTTCTCAAATTGTTTTAAAGGATTAAAACTATGAACTACGAAACCCTTCAAAAATGAGAAACTTGAGTAATTGAAATTAGGCAAACTTGAACGTTTGGAAAAGAATGTTGTTACTTGATTTTACAAAGAGAAGTGTTTTGATTTACTTCAAAGGATAATCACTCTATTTTCATATACTACGGGTACTGTGTGACTTTTGTGAAAGTAACGTATATTTTAAAAGAGTTAATGTATGAAGTACTTTGGGGATAGATACCCGAACTTATTAGCATAAAGTACCTTGTGTGAATAACTTGATTCTTGTTGGTTTGTGATAGCCTTGTAATACTTTCTTGTTGATTTGATTAAGTAAACATGTTAGGATCTTCGTGTGTTAGTATCTTGTGATTGTTGTGTAAGGGGTCATTCTTGCTTTGTGCTTACGTTGCTAGCCAGTAAGTCCGTTGTACTATTATTATATCACCTACCCCCGACTCTTTATCACAGGGCTTGCCACGCTTGATGCGGTCTATCGGCTATGCGGTCAGTGAGACTATGCGGAGCGGCGGTATGCTCGAGATTGATCATTCGGGTGTTTAGCCCGTCACGGGGATGCCACTATGCGGTCCATGGGACTATGCGGTCTAATGAGACTATGCGGGCTGCGGGAGTCGAGCGGATCTGGGGTTAAGCGCCTCCGTCACGAGGGTATACCTCGGTGATGCAGGACCGTGATCGAGAATACCTCATGCAGTGCATGTGTGACCTATGCGGGTGCGGTAAGTTCGAGGAATAAGCGCGCATTGATCTGCAGGCGAGTGGCGGCCGATCATGAGTGCGATGCAGAAAGACCTCGTGTCTGATTTTATAGCATTGTTGATGCGTAGGTTTTAGTAGTCGGCTATGCCTTCGTACTTACCGTGCGGTTTTATTATGACACGGTGGGACACGGTGTTTATGTGTATTCCTTGGTGCTTTTATATCATGGGTAGGAAGTAGGAAGGTATTCCACGGGCATGATTGATGTTATGGGCGTGAAACCCGTAGTTATATTTGAGTGATGACTTTGGCGTGAGTCACGACTTGACATATTTGCTTATTTATTGTGAGCGTAGTTTGGTTATCATACATGTCTCTGCTTTTTATAGACTACTATGATTTCATTTCTGATATATTGATTTCACATACTTGGTACTGTTATCTTGACCTCGCTTGAAGTGCGTTAAATGCGCGAGTTGAGTACACGATCGTTGATCCTAGCTCTCGGAGTCCGATTCAGCGTTGGGAAGCTCCGTTTCTCGGAGGCTTATCGATGGTATAGTCCCTGTCGTAGTAAGTGTTTGCATTCGGGGTTTGGCGGGGCCTGTCCGCCATTGTTATCGTATCATTCTTAGAAGTGCATGAAATCTTGTTGTGGCGAGTTGTAGAAAGGGATATGCTATTCAAATTGTTATATATTATGAAGGTAACCGTTTTAGGTTGCTTTGTCTTCTTATTTCTTGTCTTATTGCATTGGTTTCATGTTATTGTTTTATGTTCATTGATTACTCGATGTTGTATCACTAGGGTGCGGGGTAAGGCACGATCCGCGGGCAGGTTGGGTCGTGACACTTTGACAAGCACTGAATAATAAGAATCTTGAAGTATTTCAAAAGAGTTAAAAACCTTTTTGAAAGAAGAGTAATACTTAGTTTTGAAAACATAAGAGTTACACTAGCTTTATGGGAAGTTAGGTATAACGTCTTAAGAGAAATAAAGAGAATGGTTTCTTGATTTTAAAAGTTAAGAGACTTGATCTTATAAGATAAGAGACTTAACTTAATTAAAGCGATTTGAAAGTTGTAAGATGTATGAAACCTCGTTCGTGAGTCACGAGTACTCGGTTTTAAAAGGAATAATGTTTCTTGATTTGAAAATCAGAATAAGTATCGAGCGAACCCTTTGCGGCGTTAATAAAGGAAAATGTATCGAATAATGAAGTATTATTAAAACCGGTAGAAACTTTCATCTGCATAGAAGCTAAGATGAGACAAAATGATATTACATTTCTAGATCATGTTCTTTGTAATAAGATTGTTATGAACAAGAATAACTACTGTATACCCACATAAGGTATATGTTTCTCAAATTGTTTTAAAGTTAAAACTATGAACTCTGAAACCGCTTCAAAAATGAGAAACTTGAGTAATTGAAATTAGGCAAACTTGAGCGTTTGGAAAAGAATGTTGTTACTTGATTTTACAAAGAGAAGTGTTTTGATTTACTTGAAGGATAATCACTCTATTTTCATATACTCAGTCTTGTGTGACTTTTGTGAAAATGCGTATCTTTTAAAAGAGTTAATGTATGAAGTACTTTGGGGATAGATACCCGAACTTATTGGCATAAAGTACCTTGTGAATAACTTGATTCTTGTTGGTTTGTGATAGCCTTGTAATACTTTCTTGTTGATTTGATTAAGTAAACATGTTAGGATGCTACGTGTGTTAGTATCTTGTGATTGTTGTGTAAGGGGGTCATTCTTGCTGTGCTTACGTTGCTAACCGGTAAGTCCGTTGTACTATTATTATATCACCTACCCCCGACTCTTTATCACAGGGCTTGCCACCTTGATGCGGTCTATCGGCTTTATCGATCTGTGAGACTATGCGAGCGGCGGTATGCTCGAGATTGATCATTCGGGTGTTTAGCGTCACGAGATGCCTATGCGGTCCATGGGACTATGCGGTCTATTGAGACTATGCGGGCTGCGGGAGTCGGCGGATACGGGGTTAAGGCTGCCTCCGTCACGAGGTATACCTCGGTGATGCAGGACCGTGATTCGAGAATACCTCATGCGAATGCATGTGTGACCTATGCGGGCTGCGGTAAGTTCGAGGAATAGGCGCGCATTGATCTGCGGCGAGTGGCGGCCGATCATGTAGTGCGATGCAGAAAGACCTCGTGATCTGATTTTATAGCATTGTTGATGCGTGGGTTTTAGTAGTCGGCTATGCGCCGTACTTACCCGTGCGGTTTTATTATGACACGGTGGGACACGGTGTTTATGTGTATTCCTTGGTGCTTTTATATCATGGGTAGGAAGTGAGGAAGGTATTCCACGGGCGTGATTGATGTTATGGCGTGAAACCCATAGTTATATTTGAGTGATGACTTTGAGGCGTGAGTCACGACTTGACATATTTGCTTATTTATTGTGAGCGTAGTTTGGTTATCATACATGTCTCCCTTTTTATAGACTACTATGATTTCATTTCAGTATATTGATTTCATACTTGGTACTGTTGTCTTGACCTCCCGGAAATGCGTTCATCTGCGAGTTGAGTACGCGATCGTTGATCTAGCTCGGGGTCACAGATTCGGCGTTTGGGAAGCTCCGTTTCTCGGAGGCTTATCGGTGGTATAGTCCTGTCGTAGTAAGTGTTTGCATTCGAGGTTTGGCGGGGCCCTGTCCATTGTTATCGTATCATTCTTAGATATACATGAAATCTTGTTGTGGCGAGTTGTAGAAAGGGATATAGCTTGTTCAAATTGTTATATATTATGAAGGTAACCGTTTTTGGGTTGCTTTGTCTTCTATTTCCTTTGTCTTGTGCATTGGTTTCATGTTATTGTTTTATGTTCGTGATTACTCGATGTTGTATCACTAGGGTGCAGGGGTAAGGCACGATCCACGGGCAGGTTGGTCGTGACACTTTGACAAGCTGAATAATAAGAATCTTGAAGTATTTCAAAGAGTTAAGAAACCTTTTTGAAAGAAGAGTAATACTTAGTTTTGAAAACATAAGAGTTACACTAGCTTTATGGGAAGTTAGGTATAACGTCTTAAGAGAAATAAAGAGAATGGTTTCTTGATTTTAAAAGTTAAGAGACTTGATCTTATAAGATAAGAGACTTAACTTAATTAAAGTGATTTGAAAGTTGTAAGATGTATGAAACCTCGTTCGTAGTCTTGAGTACTCGGTTTTTAAAAGGAATAATGTTTCTTGATTTGAAAATCGAATAAGTATCGAGCGAACCCTGCGGCGTTAATAAAGGAAAATGTATCGAATAATGAAGTATTATTAAAACCGGTAGAAACTTTCATCTGCATAGAAGCTAAGATGAGACAAAATGATATTACATTTCCTAGATCATGCATTTCTTTGTAATAAGATTGTTATGAACAAGAATAACCTACTCACACATAAGGTATATGTTTCTCAAATTGTTTTAAAGGATTAAAACTATGAACTACGAAACCCTTCAAAAATGAGAAACTTGAGTAATTGAAATTAGGCAAACTTGAACGTTTGGAAAAGAATGTTGTTACTTGATTTTACAAAGAGAAGTGTTTTGATTTACTTCAAAGGATAATCACTCTATTTTCATATACTACAGTCTTGTGTGACTTTTGTGAAAGTAACGTATCTTTTAAAAGAGTTAATGTATGAAGTACTTTGGGGATAGATACCCGAACTTATTAGCATAAAGTACATTGTGTGAATAACTTGATTCTTGTTGGTTTGTGATAGCCTTGTAATACTTTCTTGTTGATTTGATTAAGTAAACATGTTAGGATGCTACGTGTGTTAGTATCTTGTGATTGTTGTGTAAGGGGGTCATTCTTGCTGTGCTTACGTTGCTAACCGGTAAGTCCGTTGTACTATTATTATATCACCTACCGCGACTCTTTATCACAGGGCTTGCCACGCGATGCGGTCTATCACGGCTATGCGGTCTGTGAGACTATGCGGGCGGCGGTATGCTCGGATTGATCATTCGGGTGTTTAGCCCGTCTGAGATGCCTATGCGGTCCGTAGGACTATGCGGTCTAATGAGACTATGCGGGCTGCGGGAGTCGGGCGGATCTGGGAGTTAAAGCGCCTCCGTCGCGAGGTATACCTCGGTGATGCAGGACCGTGATTCGAGAATACCTGCATGCGGTGCGTGTGACCTATGCGGGCTGCGGTAAGTTCGGGAATAGGCGCGCACATTGATCTGCGGGTAGTGGCGGCCGATCATGTAGTGCGATGCAGAAAGACCTCGTGATCTGATTTTATAGCATTGTTGAGTGCGTGGGTTTTAGTAGTCGGCTATGCCTTCGTACTTACCCCGTACGGTTTTATTATGACACAGGTGGGACCTGGTGTTTATGTGTATTCCTTGGTGCTTTTATATCATGGACTGCCGGAAGTGAGAAAGGTATTCCACGGGCATGATTGATGTTATGGGCGTGAAACCCATAGTTATATTTGAGTGATGACTTTGAGGGCGTGAGTCCCTGACTTGACATATTTGCTTATTTATTGTAGCGTAGTTTGGTTATCATACATGTCTCCTGCTTTTTATAGACTACTATGATTTCATTTACAGTATATTCAGTTTCACATACTTGGTACTGTTATCTTGACCTCGCCCGAAGTGCGTTCATCTGCATGAGTTGAGTACGCGATCGTTGATCTAGCTCTCGGGGTCACGATTCGGCGTTTGGGAAGCTCCGTTTCTCGGAGGCTTATCGATGGTATAGTCCTGTCGTAGTAAGTGTTTGCATTGAGGGGTTTGGCGGGGCCACTGTCGCCGTTGTTATCGTATCATTCTTAGAAGTGCATGTAAATTTGTGGCGAGTTGTAGAAAGGGATGCTTATTCAAATTGTTATATATTATGAAGGTAACCGTTTTTAGGTTGCTTTGTCTTCTTATTTCACTGTCTTATTGCATTGGTTTCATGTTATTGTTTTATGTTCCGCTGATTACTCTGATGTTGTATCACTAGGGTGCCCGGGGTAAGGCACCAGTCACGGGCCCGGGTTCGGGTCGTGACACTTTTGACTTAAGCCTGAATAATAAGAATCTTGAAGTATTTCAAAAGAGTTAAGAAACCTTTTTGAAAGAAGAGTAATACTTGGTTTTGAAAACATAAGAGTTACACTAGCTTTATGGGAAGTTAGGTATAACGTCTTAAGAGAAATAAAGAGAATGGTTTTACTGATTTTAAAAGTTAAGAGACTTGATCTTATAAGATAAGAGACTTAACAATTAAAGCGATTTGAAAGTTGTAAGATGTATGAAACCTCATTCGTGAGTCTTGAGTACTCGGTTTTTAAAAGGAATAATGTTTCTTGATTTGAAAATCGAATAAGTATCGAGCGAACCCTGCGGCGTTAATAAAGGAAAATGTATCGAATAATGAAGTATTATTAAAACCGATGAAACTTTCATCTGCATAGAAGCTAAGATGAGACAAAATGATATTACATTTCCTAGATCATGTTCTTTGTAATAAGATAGTTATGAAAAATAATAACCTACTCAAACATACGGTATATGTTTCTCAAATTGTTTTAAAGGATTAAAACTATGAACTACGAAACCCTTCAAAAATGAGAAACTTGAGTAATTGAAATTAGGCAAACTTGAACGTTTGGAAAAGAATGTTGTTACTTGATTTTACAAAGAGAAGTGTTTTGATTTACTTCAAAGGATAATCACTCTATTTTCATATACTACAGTCTTTGTGTGACTTTTGTGAAAGTAACGTATCTTTTAAAAGAGTTAATGTATGAAGTACTTTGGGGATAGATACCCGAACTTATTGGCATAAAGTACCTTGTGTGAATAACTTGATTCTTGTTGGTTTGTGATAGCCTTGTAATACTTTCTTGTTGATTTGATTAAGTAAACATGTTAGGATGCTACGTGTGTTAGTATCTTGTGATTGTTGTGTAAGGGGGTCATTCTTGCTGTGCTTACGTTGCTAACCGGTAAGTCAGTTGTACTTTTACTGTATCACCTAACCCTTGACTCTTTATCTGAGGGCTTGCCACCCTTGATGCGGTCTATCTCGGCCTATGCGGTCTGTGAGACTATGCGGGCGGCGGTATGCTCGAGATTGATCATTAGGGTGTTTAGCGTCACGGGGATACTATGCGGTCCATGGGACTATGCGGTCTATTGAGACTATGCGAGCTGCGAGTCGAGCGGATCTGGGGTTAAGGCTGCCTCCGTCTGAGGTATACCTCGGTGATGCAGGACCGTGATTCGAGAATACCTCATGCGAATGCATGTGTGACCTATGCGGGGCTGCGGTAAGTTCGAGGAATAAGCGCGCATTGATCTGCAGGCGAGTGGCGAGCCGATCATGTAGTGCGATGCAGAAAGACCTCGTGATCTGATTTTATAGCATTGTTGATGCTGGGTTTTAGTAGTCGGCTATGCCTTCGTACTTACCCCGTACGGTTTTATTATGACACAGGTGGGACCTGGTGTTTATGTGTATTCCTTGGTGCTTTTATATCATGGACTGCCGGAAGTGAGGAAGGTATTCCACGGGCATGATTGATGTTATGGGCGTGAAACCCATAGTTATATTTGAGTGATGACTTTGAGGGCGTGAGTCACGACTTGACATATTTGCTTATTTATTGTGAGCGTAGTTTGGTTATCATACATGTCTCCTGCTTTTATAGACTACTATGATTTCATTCTGATATATTGATTTCACATACTTGGTACTGTTATCTTGACCTCGCTTGAGTGCGTTCATCTGCGAGTTGAGAGTACACGATCGTTGATCCTAGCTCTCAGGGTCACAGTTCAGCGTTTGGGAAGCTCCGTTTCTCCGGAGGCTTATCAGTGGTATAGTCCCCTGTCGTAGTAAGTGTTTGCATTCAGGGGTTTGGCGGGGCCACTGTCCGCCCGTTGTTGTCGTATCATTCTTAGAGTGCATGTAGTATTGTTGTGGGCGAGTTGTAGAAAGGAATGCTATTCAAATTGTTATATATTATGAAGGTAACCGTTTTTAGGTTGCTTTGTCTTCTTATTTCACTGTCTTATTGCATTGGTTTCATGTTATTGTTTTATGTTCCGCTGATTACTCTGATGTTGTATCACTAGGGTGCCCGGGGTAAGGCACCAGTCACGGGCCCGGGTTCGGGTCGTGACACTTTTGACTTAAGCCTGAATAATAAGAATCTTGAAGTATTTCAAAAGAGTTAAGAAACCTTTTTGAAAGAAGTGTAATACTTGGTTTTGAAAACATAAGAGTTACACTAGCTTTATGGGAAGTTAGGTATAACGTCTTAAGAGAAATAAAGAGAATGGTTTTACTGATTTTAAAAGTTAAGAGACTTGATCTTATAAGATAAGAGACTTAACTTAATTAAACTGATTTGAAAGTTGTAAGATGTATGAAACCTCATTCGTGAGTACTGAGTACTCGGTTTTTAAAAGGAATAATGTTTTACTGATTTCGAAAATCAGAATAAGTATCGAACGAACCACTGCAGCGTTAATAAAGGAAAATGTATCGAATAATGAAGTATTATTAAAACCAGTAGAAACTTTCATCTGCATAGAAGCTAAGATGAGACAAAATGATATTACATTTCTAGATCATGCATTCTTTGTAATAAGATTGTTATGAACAAGAATAACCTACTCAACATAAGGTATATGTTTCTCAAATTGTTTTAAAGTTAAAACTATGAACTACGAAACCCTTCAAAATGAGAAACTTGAGTAATTGAAATTAGGCAAACTTGAGCGTTTAGAAAGAATGTTGTTACTTGATTTTACAAAGAGAAGTGTTTTGATTTACTTGAAAGGATAATCACTCTATTTTCATATACTGCAGTCTTGTGTGACTTTTGTGAAAGTAACGTATCTTTTAAAGAGTTAATGTATGAAGTACTTTGGGGATAGATAACCGAACTTATTAGCATAAAGTAACTTGTGTGAATAACTTGATTCTTGTTGGTTTGTGATAGCCATGTAATACTTTCTTGTTTATTTGATTAAGTAAACATGTTAGGATCTTTACGTGTGTTAGTATCTTGTGATTGTTGTGTAAGGGGTCATTCTTGCTTTGTGCTTACGTTGCTAACGGTAAGTCAGTTGTACTATTATTATATCACCTACCCCTGACTCTTTATCAGGGAGCTTGCCACGCGATGCGGTCTATCACGGCTTTATGCGGTCTGTGAGACTATGCGGAGCGGCGGTATGCTCGAGTTGATCATTAGGGTGTTTAGCCCGATGCGAGATGCCACTATGCGGTCCGTGGACTATGCGGTCTATTGAGACTATGCGGGCTGCGGGAGTCGAGCGGATCAGGGGTTAAGGCGCCTCCGTCGCGGGGTATACCTCGGTGATGCAGGACCGTGATTCGAGAATACCTCAATGCGGTGCGTGTGTGACCTATCGCGGATGCGGTAAGTTCGAGAATAATAGGCGCGCATTGATCTGCAGGCGAGTGGCGGCCGATCATGTGGTGCGATGCAGAAAGACCTCGTGATCTGATTTTATAGCATTGTTGGTACTGTGGGTTTTAGTAGTCGGCTATGCCTTCGTACTTACCCCGTACGGTTTTATTATGACACAGGTGGGACCTGGTGTTTATGTGTATTCCTTGGTGCTTTTATATCATGGACTGCCGGAAGTGAGGAAGGTATTCCACGGGCATGATTGATGTTATGGGCGTGAAACCCATAGTTATATTTGAGTGATGACTTTGAGGGCGTGAGTCCCTGACTTGACATGACTGCTTATTTATTGTGAACTGTAGTTTGGTTATCATACATGTCTCCTGCTTTTTATAGACTACTATGATTTCATTTACAGTATATTCAGTTTCACATACTTGGTACCTGTTGTACTGACCTCCTTGAAGTGCGTTCATCTGCGCGAGTTGAGTACGCGATCGTTGATCCTAGCTCTCGAGTCACGATTGGCGTTTGGGAAGCTCGTTTCTCGGAGGCTTATCGATGTGGTATAGTCCTGTCGTAGTAAGTGTTTGCATTCGGGGTTTGGCGGGGCCTGTCCGCCATTGTTATCGTATCATTCTTAGAAGTGCATGTAGTATTGTTGTGGCGAGTTGTAGAAAGGGATGTAGCTTTCAAATTGTTATATATTATGAAGGTAACCGTTTTTAGGTTGCTTTGTCTTCTTATTTCTTCTTATTGCATTGGTTTCATGTTATTGTTTTATGTTCCAGTGATTACTCGATGTTGTATCACTAGGGTGCGGGGTAAGGCACGATCACGGGCAGGTTGGTCGTGACACTTTGACTTAAGCTTTGAATAATAAGAATCTTGAAGTATTTCAAAGAGTTAAGAAACCTTTTTGAAAGAAGTGTAATACTTGGTTTGAAAACATAAGAGTTACACTAGCTTTATGGGAAGTTAGGTATAACGTCTTAAGAGAAATAAAGAGAATGGTTTTACTGATTTTAAAAGTTAAGAGACTTGATCTTATAAGATAAGAGACTTAACTGAATTAAACTGATTTGAAAGTTGTAAGATGTATGAAACCTCATTCGTGAGTCTAAGTACTCGGTTTTAAAAGGAATAATGTTTCTTGATTTGAAAATCGAGAATAAGTATCGAGCGAACCCGCTGCGGCGTTAATAAAGGAAAATGTATCGAATAATGAAGTATTATTAAAACCGGTAGAAACTTTCATCTGCATAGAAGCTAAGATGAGACAAAATGATATTACATTTCTAGATCATGTTCTTTGTAATAAGATTGTTATGAACAAGAATAATCTACTCACACATAAGGTATATGTTTCTCAAATTGTTTTAAAGTTAAAACTATGAACTCTGAAACGCTTCAAAATGAGAAACTTGAGTAATTGAAATTAGGCAAACTTGAACGTTTGGAAAATAATGTTGTTACTTGATTTTACAAAGAGAAGTGTTTTGATTTAATTCAAAGGATAATCACTCTATTTTCATATACTACAGTCTTGTGTGACTTTTGTGAAATGCGTATCTTTTAAAAGAGTTAATGTATGAAGTACTTTGGGGATAGATGCAGAACTTATTAGCGTAAAGTACCTTGTGTGAATAACTTTATTCTTGTTGGTTTGTGATAGCCTTGTAATTCTTTCTTTTTGATTTGATTAAGTAAACATGTTAGGATGCTACGTGTGTTAGTATCTTGTGATTGTTGTGTAAGGGGGTCATTCTTGCTTTGTGCTTACGTTGCTAAGCTGGTAAGTCAGTTGTACTATTATTATATCACCTACCCCGCCGACTCTTTATCACAGGGCTTGCCACCCTTTATCTTGAGTCTATCACGGCTGTCACGATGCTGTGAGACTATGCGGGCGGCGGTATGCTCGAGATTGATCATTAGGGTGTTTAGCCCGTCACGGGGATGCCTATGCGGTCCATGGGACTATGCGGTCTATTGAGACTATGCGAGTGCGAGTCGAGGCGGATCTGGGGTTAAACGCCTCCGTCTGAGGTATACCTCGAGTGATGCAGGACCGTGATTCGAGAATACCTCATGCGAATGCATGTGTGACCTATGCGGAGCTGCGGTAAGTTCGAGGAATAGGCGCGCATTGATCTGCGGGCGAGTGGCGGCCGATCATGTGGTGCGGTCTAGAAAGACCTCGTGTCTGATTTTATAGCATTGTTGATGCGTGGGTTTTAGTGATCGGCTATGCGCCGTACTTACCGTGCGGTTTTATTATGACACGTGTGGGACACGGTGTTTATGTGTATTCCTTGGTGCTTTTATATCATGGGTAAAGCGGTGAGGAAGGTATTCCACGGGCGTGATTGATGTTGTGGGCGTGAGACCCGTTGTTATACTTGAGTAATGACTTGAGGCGTGAGTCACGACTTGACATATTGCTTATTGTGAGCTGTAGTTTGGTTATCATACATGTCTCCTGCTTTTATAGACTACTATGATTTCATTCTGATATATTGATTTCACATACTTGGTACTGTTATCTTGACCTCGCCGGGGCTGCGTTCATCTGCGAGTTGAGGTACACGATCGTTGATCCTAGCTCTCGAGTCCGCGATTCGGCGTTTGGGAAGCTCGTTTCTCGGAGAGCTTATCGGTGGTATAGTCCTGTCGTAGTAAGTGTTTGCATTGGGGTTTGGCGGGGCCTGTCCGCCGTTGTTATCGTATCATTCTTAGAGTGCATGTAATCTTGTTGTGGGCGAGTTGTAGAAAGGGATATAGCTTGTTCAAATTGTTATATATTATGAAGGTAACCATTTTTAGGTTGCTTTGTCTTCTTATTTCTTGTCTTATTGCATTGGTTTCGTGTTATTGTTTTATGTTCGTGATTACTACGATGTTGTATCACTAGGGTGCAGGGTAAGGCACGATCACGGGCAGGTTGGTCGTGACACTTTGACAAGCTGAATAATAAGAATCTTGAAGTATTTCAAAAGAGTTAAGAAACCTTTTTGAAAGAAGAGTAATACTTGGTTTTGAAAACATAAGAGTTACACTAGCTTTATGGGAAGTTAGGTATAACGTCTTAAGAGAAATAAAGAGAATGGTTTTACTGATTTTAAAAGTTAAGAGACTTGATCTTATAAGATAAGAGACTTAACTTAATTAAACTGATTTGAAAGTTGTAAGATGTATGAAACCTCATTCGTGAGTACTGAGTACTCGGTTTTTAAAAGGAATAATGTTTTACTGATTTCGAAAATCAGAATAAGTATCGAACGAACCACTGCAGCGTTAATAAAGGAAAATGTATCGAATAATGAAGTATTATTAAAACCAGTAGAAACTTTCATCTGCATAGAAGCTAAGATGAGACAAAATGATATTACATTTCCTAGATCATGGCTGCTGTAATAAGATTGTTATGAACAAGAATAACCTACTCACACATAAGGTATATGTTTCTCAAATTGTTTTAAAGGATTAAAACTATGAACTCTGAAACCCTTCAAAATGAGAAACTTGAGTAATTGAAATTAGGCAAACTTGAGCGTTTGGAAAGAATGTTGTTACTTGATTTTACAAAGAGAAGTGTTTTGATTTACTTGAAGGATAATCACTCTATTTTCATATACTACAGTCTTGTGTGACTTTTGTGAAAATGCGTATCTTTTAAAAGAGTTAATGTATGAAGTACTTTGGGGATAGATACCCGAACTTATTGGCATAAAGTACCTTGTGTGAATAACTTGATTCTTGTTGGTTTGTGATAGCCTTGTAATACTTTCTTGTTGATTTGATTAAGTAAACATGTTAGGATGCTACGTGTGTTAGTATCTTGTGATTGTTGTGTAAGGGGGTCATTCTTGCTGTGCTTACGTTGCTAACTGGTAAGTCCGTTGTACTATTATTATATCACCTACCCCCTTGACTCTTTATCACAGGGCTTGCCACCCTTGATGCGGTCTATCGGCTATGCGGTCTGTGAGACTATGCGGGCAGCGGTATGCTCGAGTTGATCATTCGGGTGTTTAGCGATCTGGGAGATACTATGCGGTCCATGGGACTATCACGGTCTATTGAGACTATGCGGGCTGCGAGTCGAGCGGATCTGGGGTTAAAGCGCCTCCGTCACGAGGTATACCTCGGTGATGCAGGACCGTGATTGAGAATACCTCATGCGGTGCATGTGTGACCTATGCGGAGCTGCGGTAAGTTCGAGGAATAGGCCGCGCACATTGATCTGAGGCGAGTGGCGGCCGATCGTATGGTGCGGTGCAGAAAGACCTCGTGATCTGATTTTATAGCATTGTTGATGCTGTGGGTTTTAGTAGTCGGCTATGCCTTCGTACTTACCGTCACGGTTTTATTATGACACAGTGGGACACGGTGTTTATGTGTATTCCTTGGTGCTTTTATATCATGGGTGAAGCGGTGAGGAAGGTATTCCACGGGCATGATTGATGTTGTGGGCGTGAGACCCGTTGTTATACTTGAGTAATGACTTGAGGCGTGAGTCACGACTTGACATGTTGCTTTATTGTGAGCGTAGTTTGGTTATCATACATGTCTCTGCTTTATATAGACTAATATGATTTCATTTCTGATATTTTGATTTCACATACTTGGTACTGTTATCTTGACCTCGCCCGGTGGCTGCGTTCATCTGCGCGGTGAGAGTACGCGATGTTGATCCTTGCTCATAGGGTCATAGTTCAGCGTTTGGGAAGCTCCGTTTCTCCGGAGGCTTATCAGTGGTATAGTCCCCTGTCGTTGTAGGTACTTACATTCAGGGGTATGGCGGGGCCCTGTCGATACTCATTCTGATTTCCGAAATCAGTAAAACATTATTCCTTTTAAAAACCAAGTACTCATTACTCATGAATGAGGTTTCACACAAAATTCATATTAATTCATTTAAGTCAAGTCTCTTCTCTTTTAAGATCAAGTCTCTTAACTTCAAAAATTAATAAACCATTCTTTTTATCTCTCTTAAGTCGTTATACTTAACTTCCCATAAAGCTAGTATAACTCTTAAGCTTTTAAAACCAAGCATTACTCTTCTTTCAAACAGGTTTCTTAATTCTTTGGAATACTTCAAGATTCTTATTATTCAGGCTTAAGTCAAAAGACATTGCCGTACTACTACGTTCAGTTAACACACGTACGTCTACCGTACTATATATATATATTCTTTAAAATATCATGCTCAAGAGGATAGGAAGAATCACATACCTCGCGACGATTATCGACTATTAGCAAAACGCTCCACGGCTATAACAGGCTAGCCTTGTCCACCTTTTAAGTAGCACATGCTACTCGCGGAACATTCAACCTATAAAGGTTATACGGTCTATCAAAGTCTAGACTACTGCGTAGAATATTCTAAGCGATGGGTTCTCTATTACGGAAAATCGGGCGTGACTTCCACTGCCGTTAAGCTACACAAGTCTCATGTAAATGCGATCTATGTAAATCTGATTCAATCTTCTTACGATGTGATCTCGGTTTAATTCTCTTACGTAATATCCTACATGAATCTTATATTCATTTCTATACTACTACGTATGTAATTCCCAATTACAATATAAAAAGGAGTATTTACCTCGATAAGCCCAAAATTATCCAAGTTTAAAGTCGATCTGAGCAAGGTTTAGCTCTACTCAGTGCGCTCAACCGCTCAAACAACCCTTAGAAGTTCTAACCAACTTCTACGTAAATACTTCAACCAACTATGAAGATTTCCTTAGGGTTTCGTTTAGTGGCTAAAGGAAAGTATAGTAGTATTTTCCGGGCTTTTCGTATAGAGGGTACTTGGAAATACTACAAAGGTTTTGGGCTAGAGTATTTTGGCATTACAACAATACTTGGAGAAGTATTTCTCAACCAAGGGGGGGTAGTATTTCGACTAGAACAACTAGAAGGGGTATTTCTCGGCCAAGGGCCTCTCGAAGGGGAGGACTTGGGCGAAACTACTAAGGAGGGAGAGGATTTTTAGACTTGGAAAGGCCTAAGTGTGGAGGAAGAAGTTCATCAACTCAGGGGGGGTATTTATAGGCCAACCAATGGCCAAGATTAAGACAAGTGGTAGGCAAGTGTAAGGTCAAGATTTGGACAAGTGTGTGTGGGTCCCACCTTATCAATCTACCACACAAATATCCTACCTAATCCTTGACCAAGGAAAAGGCAAGAAAAACGCCCCAAGTTTCGTCCGTATGAGGGTGACAAGTGTCACCTCTCGTTAATCAAAAATATTTAGTCTCTCGGAAAAATCCATAAAAATAATAAATGATATAGTGGAATTTTCCCTTGAAAGTTTGTAAAACGTTTCGTCGGAAAACGATTCTTTTCGTGTGTTGTGCACAAAATTTTCGGTCCTTGCCTAACTTAAGGCTTAAACTTTTATACGTACGCCCTCACGTACATACTCAGGAAATACGGGGTTGTCACGACCGTTAGGCCGTGTTAGTGCCTTGCAAGGCACCAGTAGTCATACATCGAGAAATCGCGGAAATATAAAACAAGACATGAAACAGTTTATAAAATAAGACACAGTTTATGTGAGAAGAACACCGCCTTTCGGCATATATATAATCATAGTTCAGCAGTTACATCCGACACTGTACAACATGACTACAGACCTCTAAGGAAATATACAACTATGGCGGGACAGGGCCCCGCCATACCTGTATACAAAACTATCTACAACGGGAGATCATACCAAAAGTAGAGCCTCGGAAGAGATGGAGCTCGGCGCCCAGCGTAGAGATCACAGGAATGCGGATCTAACACTGCTTGCCCTTACTGCGGCATGAGCGCGGCCCAGAAGGAGTCGATACAACGGTACTAAGTATGCAGCGTAAAGTACTTAAATGAAACATTTCATTTTAAAACGGTTTACAAATATGTATGAAACAACGAGAAACCGCGCATAGTGCCACATCACAAACAAGAGCAACAATAGGTAAGCGTAATGAGTCTTGTCTGAGGCTGCGAATGATCGAAGCAGGGCCACTCGCCCCGTCATCGTGCGGGCCTAATCACTGAACTCCGGTCCGCATAGGCCACTCACGTGGGCGCGTGAGGTATAACCCGCGTCGGTAGCTACTCCTCGGCGTAAATCTGGACTCATTGTCGCATGGCCACCGACCGCGTGAGGTATAACCCGCGTACTAACACGGAACTCGTAGCTCGCGCCGCCCCTGGACCCGCGTAGGTATTCTCGAATCATGGTCCCAGACCGCTTTGAGTCTACCGCGTCGGAGGACAACCCGGTATCATCTCGAGGTGGTGATAGTATACTAACATAACAACTTATCTTTAAACAACATAAGCACAACAAGGATACTACTTTATACAAGCGTTACAAGATACTAACACACGTAGCATCATATCATGTCTATTTATCAAACCATCTTTATTATTCTTTTCTGATACAAATGCATTATAAACACGTGAGCAAACTTGTTTCTTTTATAAATCTTAAGTGGTTATACTTACTTCCCATAAAGCTTAGTATAATTCTTAAGCACATTTTAAAAACCAATTAGTTCTCTTACATTAATATGATTCGGTAGTCTTTTGAAATGTTTTGATTCTTTATTATTGGGCTTAAGCAGTGAGGCATTCAGTGAGTATTGTCGAGCTTAAGCGTGAGGCATTCTTAGTAAGTATTATCGAGGCTTAAGTGAGGCATTGCCGTAAGTATATTGTAAAATATCATGCTTTAGGAAGAATCACATACATACCGTGAAAACCACCTTGAAGTTGAATATGTCGCTTGAGAGTCAACCTATAATAGTCACGGATATCTATTAAAGACTACTCTGAAGGTCATTCTAAACAGGGGGTTCATAATTCTACGGTAAGTCGGGCAGCACTTCCCTACCCGGTGAGCTATATAAGTCTCTGTAAGCAGTCTATGTAAATCTGATTTGATTATTCTTCTTTTAAACCCTTTTAAGTGATTAACACTTCAATTCTATTACGTGATATACTTCTAAGTATTTATACTTATTCTTATACTATAACGATAAGTATTCTCTAATTCAAAGAGGTTAGGATTATTACCTCGGTAAGCCCAATAATATCCTAGAAAAGTCGGCGCTGAGCAAGGTTTTGCTCTAAGTTGTATGCTCCAGAACCTTAGAAGTTCTCCTGACTTCTACTAAGTACTAAGGTATTTGGGCTAGGGTATTTTGGGCATTATAACGATACAAGAAGGTAACTTTTCTACCAAGGGAGGGTAGATTTTTGGCTAGGCTAGGGGGTATTCGGCCAAGGCCACCTTCGAGGGGAGGGGAGGTGTTTGGACGAAATGGCTACAAAGGGAGAGGAGAGGATTTTTAGACTTGGAAGATAACTTTGTGGATGAAGAACTCTTCATCAAAGGGGTATTTATAGCTCAAGCCTTGGCCAACGATGGCCAAGATGAAGACAAGTGCAAGGCAAGTGTAGGGTGAGGATTAACTAAACACAAATATCCTACCAACTCCTTGACTTGTGCGTGGCACAAAAAGCGTGCCAATGTTCTCCATTTCGTCAATGGGCGATTCAAGTCCATCGATGGGAGGGTGCCAAGTGTTGCCCTCCGTTGGTCAAAATGTTCGTCTCTCGGAAAAATCCATAAAAATACTTAATGACATGGCGGAATTTTCTCTCACGAAAAATGGAAGCGTTCGTCGGAAAGCGATTCTTTTAGCGAGTTGTGTACAAATTTCGAACTTGGCCTATCTTTAAGGCTAAACTTTTATGCGTCGTCCTCACGTACATACTCGGAAATCGGTATAACATTCTCCCCTCGCCAGAAACATTCGTCGAATGTTCCTTTGAGCAGAGATAATGATCGAGTTCTTCAAAACTTAAGCGATTGCAAAAAGCCACGCGGCCACAAAACAACACTTAGGTAAGCGATAGCGAAAATTTACAAGTAGGAAAGTGAATTACACGGAGGTGTGGGAATAGGTGAGGTACCTCTGCCTCATGTCCTCCTCGGCTTCCCGTCATCTCCTCCCTAAGCTCGTTCCGCCACAAGACTTTGTGGAAGCCACGTCCTTGGTCGCGGGCGCCTAACGGCGATCGACTATCGCTATGGGAATCTCCTCATCGATAACCCGCCGATCACTGGACATCGCCATGATCGGTGTACCTAGATGGATCCGATACATCTCGCCGGCATAGATCGTGAAAAACCGGATGCCTTGCCTCCGGATCGGACGGCGGATCCAACTCATGGCAACCTTGCCTACCTGCGGACAATCTGAAATGGCCCGATGTACCTTGAAGTGAGTTTCCCTTCTTCCGAATCTCATCACCGCCGTGGGTGGCACGCTAGGAAAACCCAATCATGAACCTCGAACTCAAGATGCGGCGGCGATGATCTGCATCGACTTACATCGACTACGAAATTTGTCGATAGCCGCTCTCGGATAAGCCACCTTATCCACTTGCTGTGTACCAAATCTGGTCCCACTATTGCACCTCGCCCACGTCGAACCAACCTATAGGCGATCTGCACTTCCTCCATACAAGGCCTCATAAGGCGCCATCGAATCTTTGGAGTGGTAGCTATTATTATATGCAAACTCAACTAGGGGCAAATGATCCTCGACTACTGCTGAAGTCAATAACACGGGCTCATGACATATCCTCGAAGTGCGGATAGTGCGCTCTGCTGTCAATGCATGCGTGGATGAAATGCGATACTCGGGCTCACTGCGTCCTAAACCCTCTGGAAGGACCTCAGGAAGTTAGCGTGGCGGGCTCCTGCATGCGATATGATCGAACTAGGGACTCCATGCGATCGGCGATCTCTCGGATGTAAAGTGCGGCATAATCCTCGGTAGAAAGGTCGTCGAGCGGGAAGAAAGTGGGCTGATTTCGTCGACTGTCGGCGATAACCCATATGGAATCATGTCTCCTACGAGTGCGAGGCAATCACGTGATGAAGTCCATGTTGATCACCTCCCACTTCGGTCGGGATCTCTATCGTGCGTAACAAACCACGGGCCTGCGGTGCTCTGCCTTCACTGCGACAACACGGGCGAGCTCACGAACTCTGCAGCGTCCTCTTCAAACCATCCCACGATACGGATCTAAGGTCGTGGTACATCTTGGTCGACCACGGATGGATGAAATGCTTGTATTGTGTGCTTCCCAGAACCTGCTGCCGAAGTCACGAAACATCTGGAACACACAACGCCCTCAAACCTTAGCACCCGTGGTGCTACCTCAAGGACCGCTTGCCTCGCGAAGAGGCGTATCGCGATATCGAATCAAAGTGGATCCTCGAGCTGTTGCCTCTTCGCCTCGCCGGCGATGGAAGACTCGGCAACCTCGCGAACTCTAACCCTTTGCTATCGAGAATCAATCAAGCGGACACCAAGGCTCGCTAAGCGATGCAAATCACGAACCATGTCCCTCCTCTCTGTTGCACATCGATAGGCTCCCGTCGACCTACGACTCGGGCATACGCCTGACGTTGGCCTTCCGGGTGGTATAGGATATCAACATCGTAATCCTTAAGCAACTCTAACCGTCTGCATCGTAAGTTCGGCTCCTCTGGTGAAGATATCTTTGGAGGCTCTTGTGGTGCGTATAAATATCACGTGAACCCCATTACAAATAGTGCCTCGGATCTTGGCGTGAATCACGCTGCGGCTCCAAATCATGGGTGGGGTAGTTCCTCCGTGTTTCTTGGTGTCGGGATCGTATGCTATAACTCTGCCATGCTGCGTCAACACGTCCCAACGATGCTGGCGCATCACAATACCGACATAACCATCTGGACCTGCGGAAAGTAAGAAGCGAGGCGGTCGTCGATCTCTTTCGCAGCTGGAAACCACGCTCCTGGCGTGATCCGCTGAAACTTGGCTGCCACGAGTCGGCCTAGTCAATGGTGCGAGATAGAAGCAAACTTCTCCACGAACCGCCGATAATAACTGCGAGGCCCGAGCTGCGAACCTGCAGCCGATAGTAGGTCTCGGCAAGTCTGGCCTCGATCTTGGCGTATCAACTCGAATGCCATCGGCCCGACAATATGCCCGAAAGCGCATGAAGTCAGCAAAACTCACGTTTGGAAAACTTGGCGTACAAGCTGCAGTCTGGAGAAGCGTCGGCCACGATCCTCAAATGCTCGCGTGCTCCTGCTCTGGCGAGAATAAACCAAGATATCATCGATGAACACTATCACAAGCGTGTCCAAAAATGGTTTGAACACTCGGTTCATCAAATCCATGAATCTGCGGAGCATTGGTCGACCAAAAGACATGACCACGAACTCATAATGCGTCTGGGTCGGAATGCGATCCTAGGGACATCGCTCTCGACTCGTACTGATGATAGCGATCGCGGATCAATCTTGGAAAACATCTCGCACCTGCAGTGGTCGAACAAATCATCAATCACGGGAGGGTATCTGTTCTTAATGGTCACCTTGTTCATGCTGTAATCAACACACGTGCGCGGCGTCGTCCTTCTTCTTCACGAACAATCTGGCGCCCCGAGGGAAACTCTTGGGCCTAATGAAGCCGCTTCTCTGCAAATCCCTAAGGTGATCCTTGCTCTCTCGGCTCGGCGGTGCCGTTACGTATGGCGGAATGGAAATAGGCGAGTATCGGCAATAAGTCAATACAAAACTCAATCTCCCTCTCGGGAGGATGCGGGAGGTAAATGCAGGAACACGTGCGGGAACTCGTGACTACGAGGCGGTGAAAATCTGGTACGCGACCTCGATTATCAAACACTCGAACTAGATGGTAGATATACATACGCACCATCTTCCTAGCCTTGAGGTAGGAAATAAACCTACCACTCGGCGTCCGTGCTCCTCCCACTCAGCGGCCAGCGGCTCGAGCGGAACCGTACTACTCTCTCTGCGGTCTACATTGGCATAGCAAGAAGCTGGCCAATCCGTCCAATGATCACGTCGAAGTCAATCATCTCGACTCTATCAAGTCGGCTGGGTCCGGCGGCGTAAATAGTCACGGGACAAGCTCATATACCGTAGAGCTACCAGAATCACCAGGCTGGCGTAGCTACCTCGAAAAGGTCTATGGACTCGGGCTCTATCCTATCCTACTAGCAACAAGGGAGATATATGGGGCGAGTAGAACCGGATCTATCAAAGCATACACATCAAACCCGAGCGATAAGGTACTGTGGCGACATCGGTGAGGCCTCACGATCTGTCGGTGGACAAAGCATATATGCGGTTACGAGGACCGCTAGAAGCTGAGACTGCGCCACGACCTCTGCGCGACTGCTGACCCATGAGCACCACGCCTCGGGGCGAGTAGCGTAGGAGATGATGAAGCGCCCACAGAACACGAAAGGTGGGCCTACCACCAGGCGCCCCGGTCGGACGATCCTCGCAAAGTGACCTGCGGCCTGGCGTAACAAGATCCATAAGTAGTACCACACTTCCCGTAATGGGATCTACGCATCGGCCCGGCTGGGGTGGTCCGTCGGCGATACCTCTGCTACTACGGGCGTCACGAAGCCACAGGGCGCAGTGCGCCCTCGAAAACTCTGTTTGTCTTGAGGGCGGTGCGAGTGCTCTGAGTGGCGTGGTGCGAATCTAGGCTGCTGCGAGGCCGCCCACCACGATAACCACGGAAGACCCTCCGTCACGGCCTTGCCTGCTCTTTGTCATCGACCTCGTCGACCTCTGCGCTCGCCGCATCGAGGCGTGAGCTGCGTGCGGGTAATGTCCATACGGTGGAGAGAAACCCCGCACAAGACTACGGCCATATAGTCGTCTAGCCGGTGACATAGCGGTGTACCTATCCTCGTATCTGCTGCCAATCTTTGGGACATATCGAGCCAATGAATCAAACTCGACATTGTACTCACGGCGGTCGTCCTCTGCCTCGGCGGTAAAAATCTATCGGCCGCGCCCTCGCCATGCGTGGAGGCAAGAAGTGAGTGAGAAAACCTCGAGAACTCATCCCAGTAGGCGGGGCCAGCGTGCTCTCCGCGGGATAACTCGTGAATCAAACCAATCGGCTGCGGTATCACGCGGCCTATGTGAACCAAAGATCACGGACTCGGTCTCCGGCATGCGATCACTCTCAAAATCCTCACGAATCGGCGGATGAACTCCTGCGGATCATCCTCGGCCTCGACCCGTAAAACTCCGTGAGCTCTGACTCGAAATCTCGTAGCCTCGAACTCTACGCCCTCGGGTGAACAGATGCTGGGTGGGCTGGGCTGCCGCGTCCGCCTCTCGCCGTGTCGGGCCTGACTTTGGCCAAAAGGTGGGCCATCTCCTTGTACCCTAACTCCTCGCGGTGTGGGGCGGGAGGTGTGGGTGCGTGGTGTCTTTGAAATTTGGCGGCGTCATAGAACTTCGCCGTCTACGGTATAGGCGGGCACGAGCCCTCGTGACTCTGGGTGTCTGCTGGCGACTCCTCGGCTGCCTTGCCATACGGGCGGGTTGCCTGCGTGGAGGCATAAGCATTACGGAAAGGAATACGTTAGAGGGTCCAACCTATAACACTGACTCTACGCGATCTCGGAATGAGAAGAATGAAACCAATCCTAAATATCCTATAGCCTCACGATTATTGGTGTGGTGCACAACACAGATAATCAGACTTCTACTAGATACGATGCGTAGACACTTTCCAGAGGATTAGCGCTCGATACCACTTTTGTCACGACCCGTTCGGGGCGTGGTAGTGTGCCTTGCAGGGCACCCAAGTAGTCATACATCAGAGAAATCAGCGGAAATATAAAACAAGACATAAACGATTTATAAAATAAGACACGGTTTATGTGAGAAAACACACGCCTTTCGGCATATATATAATCATAGTTGCGATTACATCCGACCTTTGTACAACATGACTACAGACCTCTGAAATATACAACTATGGCGGGACGGGGCCGCCATACCTGTATACAAAACTATCTACAACGGGAGATCATACCAAAAGTAGAGCCTCGGAAGAGATGGAGCTCAGGCACCAGCGTAGAGATCCTAGGAATGCGGATCTAACACTGCTTGCCCTTACTGCGGCATGAGCGGCCCCGAAGGAGTCGATACAACGGTACTAAGTATGCGAAAGCGTAAAGTACTTAAATGAAACATTTCATTTTTAAAACCAGTTTACAAATATGTATGAAACAACGAGAAACGCGCATAGTGCCGCATCACAAACAAAACAATAGGTAAGCGTAATGAGTCTTGTCTAGGCTGCGAATGATCGAAGCAGGGCCACTCGCCCCATCGTCATTCTGCGGGCCTAATCACGGACTCGAGTCGCGTAGGCCACTCGTGGGCGCGTGAGGTATAACCCGCATCGGTAGCTACTCCTCGGCGTAAATCTGGACTCATTGTCGCGTAGCGCGCAGACCGCGTGAGGTATAACCCGCATACTAACACGGAACTCGTAGCTCCGCATAGGCCCTGGACCGCGTGAGGTATTCTCGAATCATGGTCCCGGACCGCTGAGTCTACCCGCGTCGGAGGCGACAACCCGGTATCATCTCGAGGTGAGTGATAGTATACTAACATAACAACTTATCTTTAAACAACATAAGCACAACAAGGATACTACTTATACAAGCGTTACAAGATACTAACACACGTAGCATCATATCATGTCTATTTATCAAACCATCTTTATTATTCTTTTCCTGATACAAATGCATTATAAACACATAGGCAAACTTGTTTCTTTTATAAATCTTAAGTGGTTATACTTACTTCCCATAAAGCTTAGTATAATTCTTAAGCACATTTTAAAACCAATTAGTTCTCTTACATTAATATGATTGATAGTCTTTTGAAATGTTTTGATTCTTTATTATTGAGGCTTAAGTAGTGAGGCATTCCGTAGTATTATTCGAGCTTAAGCTAGTGAGGCATTCTTAGTAAGTATTGGCTTAAGCGAAAGAGCGTTAAGTAAGTATATTGTAAAATATCATGCTTTAGGAAGAATCACATACCTTCTCGTGAAAACCACCTTGAGTTGAATATGTCGCGAGAGAGTCGACCTATAATAGTCACAGATATCTATTAAAGACTACTCGAAGGTCATTCTAAGCAGGGTTCATAATTCTACGGTAAGTCGGGCAGCACTTCCTACAGGTGAGCTATATAAGTCTCTTTGTGAAAGCAGTCCTATGTAAATCTGTTTGATTATTCTTCTTTTAAACCCTTTTAAGTGATTAACACTTCAATTCTATTACGTGATATACTTCTAAGTATTTATACTTATTCTTATACTATAACGATAAGTATTCTCTAATTCAAAAGAGGTTAGGATTATTACCTCGGTAAGCCCAATAATATCCTAGAAAAGTCGCGCTGAGCAAGGTTTTGCTCTAAGTTGTATGCTCGAGAACCTTAGAAGTTCTCCACACCTTCAAAGAAGTCCTACGGTATGTGGGCTCGGGTATTTGGGGCATTATAACAATACAAGAAGGCACCTGTTCTCCCAAGGGAGGGGGGTAGATTGTTGGCTAGGCTAGGGGGGGTATTCGGCCAAGGCCACCTTCACGAGGGGAGCGGGAGTTGTTTGGCCGACATGGCTCCAACGGGAGAGGAGCGTATTTTTAGACTTGGAAGATAACTTTGTGGATGAAGAACTCTTCATCAAAGGGGTATTTATAGCTCGAGCCTTGTGACGATGGCCAAGATGAAGACAAGTGCAAGGCAAGTGTAGGGTGAGGATTAACTAAACACAAATATCCTACCAACTCCTTGACTTGTGCCATGGCACAAAAAGCGTGCCAATGTTCTCCATTTTCGTCGATGGGCGATTGAGTCCATCGATGGGAGGGTGCCAAGTGTTGCCACTCGTTGGTCAAAATGTTTAAATCTCTCGGAAAAATCCATAAAAATACTTAATGACATAGCGGAATTTTCTCTCGAAAGGTGGAAAGCGTTTACGTCGGAAAAGCGATTCTTTTAGCGAGTTGTGTACAAATTTGAACTTGGCCTATCTTTAAGGCTAAACTTTTGTCGTCGTCCTCGCGTACATACTCGGAAATACGAGGTATAACGGGGTATATGTCACGACCGATCAAAGTCGTGGTAGTGCCTACGGGCACCCAGTAGTCATTCATCGAGAAAATCAGCGGAACATAAAACATAAATATGAAACAAGAGACATGATAAACAAGCAGGCCAACCAAAGCGGTTGCCTTACGTACATATATATAAAAACGAGCAGTTTAATCCTTTTTACAACCTTACCCGCAGCGATGTCACGGCCGAACCGGGCGTGGTGGTGCCTACCGGGCACCTAGTGATACAACATCGAGTAATCGTGAAATATAAACAATAACATGAAATAACGAAGTATAAAACAATAATGCGAAAACTTGCCTTTCGGCATATATAAACAATCTTTTAAAGCGAGCAGTTTAATCCTTTTTACAACCGCACATCGGTACTCTGGACCTCTATGAATGAAATGGCAACAGCGACGGGGCGGGGCCGTCATACCACGAATGTAGCACCTACAACGAGGGGACTATACGAATAAGCCTCGGAGAAGCGGAGCTTTCCCAAGTTGGCTGTGACCCTAAGGCGAGGATCGGCGGCGGTGTACCTTTACTGCGGCATGAGCGCGGCCGAAGGAGTCGATACAACGGTACCAAGTATGTGAAACCGAAAATAACTCACGTAAATGAAATCATAGTAGTCTATCTGAAGCGAGGAGACATGTATGATAACGAACTCTGATTCGGCATAAATAGCGATCGTACCAAGTCGAGGACTCGCGCCTCAAGTCATCACTCAAATTTAACAATGGGTCTCACGCCCGCAACATCAATTGTGCGTGGAATACCTTCCGCCAGCATGGCGGTTTATGATATACAAGCACGAGAATACCGCATGAACACGGGTCCACTGTGTCCTAATAAAGCGATCTGAGGGTAAATGCGAAGGCATAGCCGACTACTAACACCAGCAGTACAACAAGGTCATAAAGCGTGTCATGATATCTGTCTAGGCCGTCACATGATAAAAGGCGGTCACTCGCGCGATATCAAATGTGCGCGTCTAGCCACAGAACTTTCAGTAGCCGCATAGGCCAACCTCGTAGGCCCGCGTGAGGTATAACCCGCTTGTCGAGGTAGCTACTCCGGCGTAAATCACGGACTCGCGATCCGCGTAGCGAACCGCGTGACCACGAGGGCGTAAACTAACACGGAACTCCGTAGTTCCGCATGGATCCTGGACCCGCATGAGGTATTCTCGAATCATGGTCCCGGACGCTGAGTATACCGCGTCGGAGGCGACAACCTCGGACACAAGTCAAGGTAAGTGGTACAATACCAACATAACGGTGATAGTCAAACAACTTTAAAAAGCGCGATCGAGGAAAACCCTTTACACTAACATCACGAATACTAACACGTAGCATCCTAACATGTTTACTTATCAAATCAACAAGAAAGTATTACAAGGCTATCACAAACCAATACAATCAAGTTATTCACACAAGGTACTTTCTATTAACAAGTTCGGTATCTACCCCAAAGTACTTCACACATTAAATCTTTAAAAGATCAGTTCCTTCCACATAAGTCACCTGATACCCGTAGTATAAAATAGAGTATGTCTTTTAAGTAAACCAAAACACTTACCTTTGTAAAATCAAGTAACAACATTATTTTCCAAGCGTCGAGTTTGCCTAATTTCAAATGCTCAAGTCACTTATTTTAGAAAGGTTTCATAACTCATAGTCTTAATCTCTTTTAAAACATTTGAGTAACATAAGTCTTATGTGTGAATAGGTTATTCTTGTTTATAATTATCTTACTACTGACCATGACCTAGAAAATGTAATATCATTTTGTCTAATCTTAGTTTCTATGCGGATGGAGGTTTCTCTTGGTTTTAATAATACAACTCATTAGTCGTACATTTTCATTTATTAGCGCTGCAGTGGTTTGGCGATACACATTCTGATTTCCGAAATAAGTAAAACATTCTTAAGCCGTTATACCTAACTTCCCATAAAGCTAGTATAACTCTTAAGTTTTCAAAAACCAAGTATTACTCTCCTTGCGATTTATAATTCTTTTGAAATCATCAAGTTCCTTATTATAACAAGCCGATTATAATTCCGTGATTACCTTTTAAAACCACAAGGTATTTTCTTACCTACATAAAGTATTATGACCAACTTCCCATAAAGCCGTTATAACACTTTATGTTTTTAAAAACAATCAAACACAGTTAACACGTATGCGTCTACCGTACTACATAGTTCACACATATCGTGCTAGAAGAGATAGGAAAAGGTTCACATACCTCGCGGCAGTATCGACAATAAGCAAAATGCTCCAAGTACTACAACCTTGCTAGCCCTTTCCACTCCTCAGTAGAATCGCTACTCTTAGTACTTTCACCTAAAAAGGTCACAGCGTCTATTAACTTCAAAACACAAGGTTCCATTTCTCTGAGAAAATTCGGCCTACCTCACACGGCGTAAATCTCCTCCTCTAACGAGGCGGCCACCAAGCCAACGAGGGGGTTTACGTCTAACAGGACGTGTACAATTCTACTCGAAATACTACACAAGTCTCTTTGCAATACGATCCTATGTAAATCTGATTCGATTCTTTTCTTTATTCTTGGGCTTAAGTCAAAAGACATTGCGCGATACTAAGCTTAGTTCTATATATAGTATACTTCAACTATATATTCTAACAACATGTAATTTCCAATTACAAATAGAGAACAAGATAATTACCTCGATAAGCCCGTAATTATCCAAGTATAAATGTCGATCCTTAGCAACGCTTAGCTCTACTCGGGTGCTCGACCGCTCCCAAACAACCCTTAGAAGTTCTAACCAACTTCTACTTAAATACTTCAATCAATCATGAAGATTTCCTTAGGGTTTCGGTTTGAGACAAAAAGGACATCTGGTAGTATTTAAGACTCTACGTATAGAGGTTTCTTTGGAATACTACAAGGTATACGGCTAAGGTAATTTGGGTATAGTAACAATACTTTTGAGAGTATTTCTACCAAGAGAGGGGGGTATTATACGAGAACAACAAGGCAAGGGGGGGTACCTCACGGCACACCACTAGGAGGGGGGGTGTACCCCCCGGCCAAGGCCTCTGGGAGGGTGCACCCGCCGGCGAGCCACAAAGGAAGAGGGAGGGCGAAACCAACGAGGAGGAGGAGGTTTTCAAGACTTGGAAATTATGGAATTGATGAAGAAGTCTTCAAAGGGGAGGGTATTTATAGGCCAAGCAAAGGCCAACCAATGGCGAAGATCTAGCCAAGTGGGGGCAAGTGGAGGGCGAATATGCCCAAGTGCCCCTAGACCCTACTCGCTTAAAACCCTCACAAATATCTACACAAATATCAACCAACACTTGCTCGTCCATTCGGCCTAACCGCCTTCAGTCCGCTGGCGAGAGGGTGCCAAGTGTTGCCCTCTCGTTGGTCCAAAGCGTTTCGTCTCTCGGAAAAATCCGCAAAAATACTAAATGACATAGCCGTAATTTACCGCCCGTAAGTTAGGTAGAGCGTTTACGTCGGCGACTCTAGCAGGGTGTTGTGTACAAACATATTTCGGCGGGTGCCACGTGGGGTGACACGTGTCGCCCGATTAAATCAAAATATTTAGTCTTAGAAAATATCCATAACGACCAAAATCTCAAAATCAAGCGGGCCCACAAAGCCAGTAAATTTCTCAGTGGGCCCAGTGACCATTCAGAAAATAAAATCCCAAAATTCTAATATAATCTAAGAAGTCCAAATACCAAATCTGGGAATCAATTCCCATTAACGAACCTTTTTCCTTCACAAAAAGCGGAAACTTTTAGTGGAAAAAATCACCTCTTTCTTCTTCTTTCCAATCTTTACATCGTATTCTCGTGCGTCGTCCTCGCATACATACCACGGAACTACGGGTATAACATTCTCCCCGCCAGGCTAACGCCCGAACCGGGCCGTTGGTGCCTTACCGGGCACCTAGTGATACAACATCGAGAAAACCGGAAAATAAAACATGAATCATGAAACAAGAGATATAATAAATAAGCAGGCCAACCAAAGCAGTTGCCTTGGTATATACATAAAACCGAGCAGTTCAATCCTTTTACAACCACCTGCACAGTTCTACGGACCTCTAAGATTTACAACAACTATGGCGGACGGGGCCCGCCATACCACAGATGTACAGAACCTCTGACTCGAGAACACGTACCAAAAGATAAGCCTCGAGAAGCGGAGCTTCCCAACGTTGCGAATGTGATCCTATAAGCGGGGATCGGCGATCGATGTACCTTTACTGCGGCATGAACGCGGCCCCGAAGGAGTCGATACAATGGTACAGTATGTGAAAGCGTAAAAGCGTAAATGAAATCATAATAGTCTATATAAAGCGGGAGACATGTATGATAACCAAACTACGATTCACAACATAAGCGATCATGTCAAGTCGAGGACTCGCGCCCTCAAAGTCATCCCTCGTGCGTGGAACTCCTTCCTCAGCTGGCGTGATCTAGGTATAAATCATGTGATCGTATAACGGTCTCGGCCCGTCTTATGGACCCGATATAAGCGTGTGGAATACATTCCGGATGAACGGTAGTCAAGTGAAATACATTCGGATGAGCCGGTAGTCAAGTGAGATACATTCGGGTGAGCCGTAATCAAGTGAAATACATTCGGATGAGCCGGTAATCAAGTGAGATACATTCGGATGAGCCGGTAATCAAGTGAAATACATTCCGGATGAGCCGGTACTCAAGTGAGATACATTCCGGATGAGCCGTGTCAAGTGAAATACATTTCGGATGAGCCGGTGGTCAGTGAACACGATACTTGCACAACAAGGCTATCACCGTAACATGGTCAAGTTTCATAACAACAAGCATAAGCAAGTTACACACGACTCGAGGTACTTTCATTTTATGTCAAAGTCGGGTTTTAACCCTAAAGTACTACATCGTTAAGTCCTTTTAAAGAGATACATTCCTTTTATAAAGTCACGATACAGTAGTATAAAACTAGAGTGATTCACATTATTAAGTAAGCAGAACACTTTCTTTTAAACTCAAGTACCAGCGTTCTTTTCCTAAAGTTAGGTTTGCCTAATTACAAATGCTCAAGTTTCTCATTTTTAGAAAAGGTTTAGTAGTTCGTAGTTTTAATCCTTTAAAACATAATTCTCCTTTAAGCGTTTTGAGAAACATATGTCTTATATGTGAGTAGGTTATTCTTGTTTATAATCAATCTTATTAGCGACCATGATCTAGGAAATGTAATATCATTTTGTCTCATCTTAGCTTCATGCGGATGGAGGTTTCTCTTGGTTTTAATACTTCTTTAGTCGATACATTTTCTGTTATTAGCATTGCGATGGTTTGTCGTCGCGTTACGATTTCGAAATCGATAAAACATTCTTAAGCCGTTATACCTAACTTACCATAAAGCTAGTATAACTCTTAGCTTTCAAAACCAGTAATACTCGTTCTTTCAAAGCGATTCATAAATCTTTTGAAATACTTCAAGTTCTTTATTAACACATATCAAGCGATTATTTATTCAAATCGATTACCTTTTAAAAACCACAAAGTATTTGCTTATCACGTAAAGCTATTATAACGACTTCCCATAAAGCGTTATAACACTTTATGTTTAAACCAATCAAATACATTTAGCACGTATGCGTCTACCGTACTACATAGTTCACACATATCATGCTAGAAGAGATAGGAAGAGGTTCGCATACCTCGCGACGATTATCGACAATAAGCAAAAAGCTCCAAGTACTACAACGCTAGCCCTTTCCACTCCTCGAGTAGAATACGCTACTCTTAGTACTTTCACCTATAAAGGCCACAGCGTCTATTTAAATCTTAAACACAAGTTCCCATCTTTCTCTGAGAAAATTCGACACCTCCCATGACAGCGTAAATCTCCTCTCTATTGAGGCTGCAAGCCAACCGGGGGTTTTATATCTAACTAGGGCGTGTACAATTTCTACTACACAACAAGCTACACAAGTCTCTTTATGTCTGATCTATGTAATTCTGATTGATTCTTTCTTTAAATTGGGCTTAAGTCAAAAGACATTGCATGATACTAAACTTAATTCTATATATAGTATACTTGACTATATAATACAACAACATGTAATTTCCAATTACAAAGGGGACAAGATTATTTACCTCGATAAGCCCAAAATTATCAGAGATAAAAGTCGATCTGAGCAAGGTTTAGCTCTACTCAGTGCGCTCCAAACAACCCTTAGAAGTTCTAACCAACACATAAATACTTCAACCAACTATGAAGATTTCCTTAGGGTTTTGGTTTGAGACTTAAAGGACAAAGGTAGTATTTAAGGGCTCTACGTATAGAGGTAACTTTGGAATACTACAAGATATGAGGCCAAGGTATTTTGGGCATTATAACAATACTTGGAGAGTATTTCAATACCACGAGGGGTACCTGTGAAAACACTCCAAGATGGGGTTCTCGGCCAAGGGCCTTGACAAGGGAGGGAACTCTCGGCCACTAGGCCACTCAAAGGGGAGGAGGCTTGGGGCGAGAGCAACAAGAGGAGAGGAAGGATTGCAAGACTTAGAACACGTTTGGATGATGAAGTCTTGACAAAGGGAGGGTATTTATAGGGAAGCGAGGGCGACAATGGACAAGATCAAGCCATGTGCAAGGCAAGTGTAAGGCCTTGATCAAGCCAAGTGCACCTAACCCTACTCCACAAAACATGGCACAAAACAATGCACAAAACAAGGCCAAAACAAGGCACAAAACAAGGCACCAATAAGGCACAAGCGTGAGCCAATCGTCCACCAATCCGTCCATGAGGTGACAAGTGTCACCCTCCCGTTGATCCAAAATGTTTCGTCTCTCGGAAAAATCCATAAAAATAGTAAATGACATGGCGGAATTTTCCCAGCGTAAGCTAATGAAGCGTTTAGTCAACGACTCAAATCGGCACTTGTGCCCAAAATTCAGTCTAGCCAATTCTTAAGGCAAAAATTTATCGTGCGCCCTGCGTACATACTGCGGAAATACGGGGTATACCATTCTCCCTCTTAGAAACATTCGTCGAATGTTCCTTCTCAGCGGATAAAGATGAAGTTCTTCTAACAAGTTTCCCGCGCCACACATGGCCACAAACATAACACCGTTCTCTTCCTTCCTTACTCGTCGTGCCTCCTCGATCACTTGAACTCTTCTAGTATACTCACCATACTCGGTCATCGCTTTAGTTTCCAAAACTTTGGAGTTACCACCTCGAACTTGGTCATCTACTAGCCTCGATCTTCCTTAAGGCCATTCCGGCCTTCGCGATCTATACGGTCGAACATATCCACGAACTCATCGATGGTTACCAAAACTTGGGCCTAGCTCCTCGTGACCCTACCACTGGCGGGACCACCCGGTGACCAGCGCCGAAGCAGTGCGGGTTGGCCCAACATGGCCCAACCCGACCATTGTCGCGCCCGACTCTTGCTCGCCGACCGCGGAACAATCTTGCTAAATCACGTCATGGAAGATACCACTTTCATTTACCCAACGAGGACTTATCACACAATACTTTCTAGGCATAAAATGCACTCTGTCAGGATCGCTCGCAAAAATCTTGTACCCAAGACGGCCTTACATCTAAGGTCTCAGCGTAATATTCTAAGGTTAATCATTCCTCACTTTGAGCTTACCCTTTTTTCCAAACCAGGTTCTAAATCACATTTTAGCACAAAGCTATCGAACATAACACCTAACACATTAACATAACATCAAAACATACAAGCCTCAGAGGTTAAGGATATACTGAAGCTACCGCTCGCTCTGTCGTAAGTGCGCCTGCCAGTAGCATGTATGAAAGCGATGAACACGCCAGCGATCCGGTAAGGCTGCGCCAGCTGCCGGTACCTCTCTCTATAAGCCTGATCTCTCGTCACATGGCCACGGCGGCGCGGTGAAACAAGCACGATAAAAAGGCGACATTCCGGGATGATGTTTGCCACATCGTGCACGCTAAGGGCGTGAATCTGTTGGCTAGAACCCGTATATCGTGAACGGAAGCCACGGAGCTCGACCGGCTCGAATACCTGAGCGTCACGGCGGCTGTGGGGACCACTCCGTCTTGGCGGAGGTACATAACTAACTTTCTTTGGCGGTCCGCCTTGAAAGTTACCAAGGACCTGCCGTCACGGCCTCTTCTGCGATCTCGGTCGTTAGTCGATCTCTCGTGCCTCGCATCTAGTGCATGAGCTGCGTGCGGGCAATGTCCATGCGGTGAAGGGCTACACCGAACAAGCCTGCGCGAGTACTCATCCGGCCCGGTGGCGTGGCGGTGTACTCTGTCCTCCATATCGGCTACTCTGTGGGACATACCGAGCTAATGAGTCGAACTCACATTGTACTCTCTAACCGTCGCGTCACGCCTCAGCGTCAAAAATCTGCCGGCGAGCCCTCGCATACGTGGGGCAAGAAATGTGCAAGAAAAGCCCTTGAGAACTTCGTCCCCAAGCGGTGGAAGTGCATGCTCTTCCGGGACAACTCCGCGAATCAAACGATCAAGCTGCGGTATCACGCGGTGATGCGAACAATACCACCGACTGCGCCTGCGAGACTCGATCACTCTCATGATCCATTGTGTGTCGGATAAACTCACGAGTCGTCCTCGGCTCTCGATCCATAGAACAACGGCGGGCTCTGACTCGAGAAAGTCACGTAGCCTCAAGGTATGCGCTCGGGGTGAACTACGGGTGCTCTTTGGTGGGCTGCGTATCGACCTATCCTCATATCGGCCACGACCACGGCGATGGCGGACCATCTCCTTGTACCCGTCTCATCGGCTCGGTGTGGGGTGGAGGCTCAGTCTTGTAGTCTCGGCGACCATTGCTGCGGCTCTAAGCTCTTTGGTCTTTGGCGGCGTCGCGAAACCCGCCGTCGGGCAACATCTCAGTCTTGGCCGGGCTGCGCCTCGTGCTCCTCTCGTATCTATGCTCCTCATTTGCCTTGCCCATACGGGCTGGGTTGCACTACGCGGAGTATAGCGGTAAAGGAAGGAATCGTCGGAGGGTCGATTTATCCTGCGACTCTAGGCACGATCTCGGAATGAGAAGAATGAAACCAATCCTAAATGTCCTATAGCCTCACGATTATAGATGTGGTGCACAACACGATAATCAAGACTCTACTAGACACGATGCGTAGACACTTTCGAGGACTAAGCGCTCTGATACCACTTTGCGCCCGGGCGGGCAGTTCTGGTGCCTTACCGGGCACCCTAGTGATACAACATCGAGAAAACCGTGGAAAATAAAACATGAATCATGAAACAAGAGATATAATAAATAAGCAGGCCAACCAAAAGCAGTTGCCTTGGTATATACATAAAACCCGAGCAGTTCAATCCTTTTACAACCACACTTGCAGTTCTACGGACCTGCAAGATTTACAACAACTATGGCGGGACGGGGCCCCGCCATACCACGAATGTACAAGAACCTGACTCGGGGAACACATGCAAAAGATAAGCCTCGGAAAGCGGAGCTTCCAACACGAATGTGATCCTATAGCGGGGATCGGCGATCGATGTACCTTTACTGCGGCATGAGCGGCCCACGAAGAAGTCGATGCAACGGTACAGTATGTGAAAGCGTAAAACACGTAAATGAAATCATAATAGTCTATATAAAGCGGGAGACATGTATGATAACCAAACTACGATTCACAACATAAAGCGATCATGTCAGTCGGGGACTCGCGCCTCAAAGTCATCCTCATGCGTACGTGGAACTCCTTCCTCAGCTGCCGTGATCTAGGTATAAATCATGTGATACGTATAACGGTCTCGGCCCGTCTTATGGACCCGATATAAGCGTGTGGAATACATTCCGGATGAGCCGGTAGTCAGTGAAATACATTCGGATGAGCCGTAGTCAAGTGAGATACATTCGGGTGAGCCGTAATCAAGTGAAATACATTCCGGATGAGCCGGTAATCAAGTGAGATACATTCGGATGAGCCGGTAATCAAGTGAAATACATTCGGATGAGCCGTACTCAAGTGAGATACATTCGGATGAGCCGTGTCAAGTGAAATACATTTCCGGATGAGCCGGTAGTCAGTGAACACGATGCTTGCACAACAAGGCTATCACGCGTAACATGGTCAAGTTTCATAACAACAAGCATAAGCAAGTTACACCTGACTCAAGGTACTTTCATTTTATGTCAAAGTCAGGGTTTTAACCCTAAAGTACTACATACGTTAAGTCCTTTTAAAGAGATACATTCCTTTTATAAAGTCACGATACGTAGTATAAAACTAGAGTGATTCACATTATTAAGTAAACGAACACTTTCTTTTTAAACTCAGTACCAGCGTTCTTTTCCTAAAGTTCGGTTTGCCTAATTACAAATGCTCAAGTTTCTCATTTTTAGAAAAGGTTTAGTAGTTCGTAGTTTTAATCCTTTAAAACATAATTCTCCTTTAAGCGTTTTGAGAAACATATGTCTTATATGTGAGTAGGTTATTCTTGTTTATAATCAATCTTATTAAGCGACCATGATCTAGGAAATGTAATATCATTTTGTCTCGTCTTAGCTTACATGCGGATGGAGGTTTCTCTTGGTTTTAATACTTCTTTAGTCGATACATTTTCTGTTATTAGCTTTGCGATGGTTTGTCGTCTGGCGTTACGATTTCGAAATCGGTAAAACATTCTTAAGCCGTTATACCTAACTTCCCGTAAAGCTAGTATAACTCTTAAGCTTTCAAAACCAAGTAATACTCATTCTTTCAAAGCGATTCATAAATCTTTTGAAATACTTCAAGTTCTTTATTAACACATATCAAGCGATTATTTATTCAAATCGATTACCTTTTAAAAACCACAAAGTATTTGCTTATCCACGTAAAGCTATTATAGCGACTTCCCGTAAAGTCGTTATAACACTTTATGTTTTAAACCAATCAAATACATTTAGCACGTATGCGTCTGGTACTACATAGTTCACACATATCATGCTAGAAGAGATAGGAAGAGGTTCGCGTACCTCGCGGCGATTATCGACAATAAGCAAAAGCTCAAGTACTACAACGCTTGCTAACCACTTTCCACTCGCCGAGGTAGAATCGCTACTCTTAGTACTTTCACTATAAAGGCCCAAGCGTCTATTTAAATCTTAAACACAAGTTCCCGTCTTTCTACAGAAAATTGGCCACCTCCCCATGACAGCGTAAATCTCCTCTCTATTGGTAGGCTACCAAGCCAACCGGGGGTTTTATACGTCTAGCAGGCGTGTACAATTTCTACTACACAACAAGCTACACAAGTCTCTTTATGTCTGATCCTATGTAATTCTGATTCGATTCTTTCTTTAAATTCGGGCTTAAGTCAAAAGACATTGCATGATACTAAACTTAATTCTATATATAGTATACTTGACTATATAATACAACAACATGTAATTTCCAATTACAAAGGGGACAAGATTATTTACCTCGATAAGCCCAAAATTATCAGAGATAAAAGTCGATCTGAGCAAGGTTTAGCTCTCTGCTCAGTGCGCTCCAAACAACCCTTAGAAGTTCTAACCAACCTACATAAATACTTGACCAGTATGAAGATTTCCTTAGGGTTTTGGTTTGAGACTTAAAGGACAAAAGGTAGTATTTCCGGGCTCTACGTATAGAGGTAACTTTGGAATACTACAAGATATGAGGCCAAGGTATTTTGGGCATTATAACAATACTTGGAGAGTATTTCAATACCACGAGAAGTACCTCACGAAAACACTCCAAGATGGGGTTCTCGGCCAAAGGGCCTTGTGAGGAGGGGAACTCTCGGCCACTAGGCCACTCAAAGGGGAGGAGGCTTGGGGCGAGAGCAACAAGAGGATAGGGAAGGATTGCAAGACTTAGAACACATTTGGATGATGAAGTCTTCAACAAAGGGAGGGTATTTATAGGGAAGCCAGGCCAACCAATGGACAAGATCAAGCCATGTGCAAGGCAAGTGTAAGGCCTTGATCAAGCCAAGTGCACCTAACCCTACTCCAAAACATGGCACAAAACAATGCACAAAACAAGGCCAAAACAAGGCACAAAACAAGGCACCAATAAGGCACAAAAACGTGAGCCAATCGGCCGCAATCCGTCCACGTGAGGGTGACAAGTGTCACCCTCCGTTGATCCAAAATGTTTCGTCTCTCGGAAAAATCCATAAAAATAGTAAATGACATAGCGAATTTTCCCAGCGTAGCTGTGAAGCGTTTAGTCGAAAAACGACTCAAATCGGCACTTGTGCCCAAAATTGATCTAGCCAATTCTTAAGGCAAAAATTTATCGTGCGCCCTCGCGTACATACTGCGGAAATACGAGGTATAGCGAAACATTCGTCGAATGTTCCTTCTAAATCCCCAAACATAAAAGCGTCGATATAGTCTCTACTACTATACTTATGAGAACAATCCGCCACGCTTTGGCCATGGAAACACTGCAAAACTTACATCAAGCCCACGAGGAAACACCTCTACATCGCCACAAATACCTCTTCCGGGGTCAAAAATATACTTCCAGTCGCGATACCACTTTTGTCACTTTGTCGCGAGCCTTGCTCGGCGACCAACAAATGGTCTTGGCTGCTGCGATCCACGAGGCGTGCCGCCCGGCCCTTCTCGGGATGTGCCATACGAGAGCCACGGTTGAGCATTCCGTGGTAGAGGCTCACGGCCTCTTTATCGCTCGACCCGAACAACAATCTGAAAGGCCGGACGTCTTGCCTCACAAGTCGGACGGCAATTGCTAACATATAGGCAACCTGGCCTATTCTTCACATGAACTCAAAAGGCCCAAAGTAACTCGGGCTAAGTTCCTTCTGTTTCCAAAACTCGTCACACCCAATCCGGGGTAGTACTTTCAAGAAGATCGACCGTCGGCTGAACTCTGGCGTCGTCGCCGATTATCCGTCACGATTTCTGCAGTGCGGAACCTCTTACGGACAAACTTCACCCTAACGCGATCTGTTGGAACAAGCTGAACCGACTATCTGAACCTTGCCAGCGTCGAACCAATCGGCCGGCACTTACACTTCCGCCCCTGAGACTTCGTAAGGCGACATCAGAACAACGAAATGGTAGCTTAAGCGCTCACTCACGAGAACCAACAATCCTCGCGATTACCTGAAATCCACGCTGGCGGGGCGAATGCGGTCGAGACTCGCTGAGTTCTTAACCTGCTGGTCAAACTCTTAGAAAACGAAAATAGCCACACAGGCTTCTTTGCTGTCATAAGTTGAAGGTAGGCACCGTGCGACCTTACAACCTTTACGATATAATCAACACTGCAAGTACATGGTCTCGATCGAAAAAAAACACGACGGGCTGCCCGTCGGCCCGACTCTTTGGTCGAATGCATCCACGAACTTCGTCTGTTGGTTAACTAAACATGGGCCTAACACCTCGTGACCTATCACTGGCGGGACCACGCAAGCGACCCGCGTAAAGCGGTCGCGGGTTGACGCGGCGTGGCCTGACGACCGACAGCATGAAACACTAGTTCCCGAAGGAACAATCTCACTAATCACGTTAGAAAACCTGGCGGTCTTAGCTCAACTACCCCCTTTCGTCCCACACTACTAGGGACTATCCCAAGCATAGCTCACGTGCGCTATGCGGCACGATAAGGATCAAACATAACACTACACCTTTTCTTGAGATGGCCTCACCTCTAAGGTCTCTACGTATAACACTCTAAGGCCCGCGCCTCTAACCCCAAAATCTTACTCGGTTAACCCACCATGATTTCTATGCTTCTCGGCACGATCGCGTAAGCGCGTACGAGCCGTGCTCAAGCCTAAGCGAAGAATTACTCTTGCGTGACCCTCTCTTAGATAGCCATCAAGACTCGCGGTGCGTCGGTATACTCTCTGGTAGCCAAATCCATAGCTAATGTGAGTCGCCTCTTTGCAATCCATATTCTCTGTTCTGGTCGTAGGCGAAGGTTCAAATATCATGGCGCGCGATGGAGCTGCGCGCCGTGCTAAACTTTCTTGGGGCTAGTGATGTCGCGAAATCCCGAATGAAGCATTACCTAGGTAATGATTGGGCTGTGCCACGTAACCCTACGAACTCTACTCGCGGCTCCGCGGCCTTGCGCCTCTGGGCGGGTTTGCCCTGCGGAGGCATAGCGATAAGGGAAAGAAATGCGTCGGAGGCTACTTACAACACTGAGCTAAGGCACGATCTCAGTGAGAAGAATAGAAACCAATCCTAAATATCCTATAGCCTCACGATTATTGATGTGGTGCGCAACACAGATAATCAAGACTCTCTGATACGGATGCGTAGACACTTTCAGAGGATTAAGCGCTCGATACCACTTTTGTCACGACCGAACGGGCGCGTGGTAGTGCCTTACCGGGCACCCTAGTGATACAACATCAGTAATCGGAATATAAACAATAACATGAAATAACAAGAAGTATAAAACAATAATGCGTGAAAACTTGCCTTTGGCATATATAAACAATCTTTTAAAGCGAGCAGTTTAATCCTTTTTACAACCACCTTGCATCGATTACTCTGAGACCTCTATGAATGAAATGACAACAACGGCGGGGCGGGGCCGTCATACCTGAATGTAGCACCTCTGACAACGAGGGGACTATGCGAATAAGCCTCGAGAAAGCGGAGCTTTCCCAAGCAATGGCTGTGACCCTAAGGCGAGGATCAGCGGCGGGTGTACCTTTACTGCGGCATGAGCGGCCCCGGGAAGGTCGATCTACAACGGTACAGTATGTGAAACGAAAATAACTCGTAAATGAAATCATAGTAGTCTATCTGAGCGAGAGACATGTATGATAACGAACTCTGATTCGGCATAAATAGCGATCATGCCAAGTCGAGGACTCGCGCCTCAGTCATCACTCAAATTTAACAATGGGTCTCACGCTCTGACATCAATCGTGCGTGGAATACCTTCCTCAGCTTGGCGGTTTATGATATCTGGCGCGAGGAATACACATGAACACGGGTCCCACTGTGTCCTAATAAAGCGATGCGGGGTAAGTCTGAAGGCATGGCGACTACTAACACCAGCAGTACAACAAGGTCATAAAGCGTGTCATGATATCTGTCTGAACCGTCACATGATAAAAGCTGGTCACTGCGCGTGATATCAAATGTGCGCGTCTAGCCAGAACTTTCCGTAGCCGCGTAGGCCAACCTCGTAGGCCGCGTGAGGTATAACCCGCGTCGAGGGTAGCTACTCCCAGCGTCACGGACTCGCGATCGCGTAGCCACAAAGCCGCGTGACCACGAGGGCCATAAACTAACACGGAACTCCGTAGTTCGCATGGATCCACGGACCCGCGTGAGGTATTCTCGAATCATGGTCCCGGACCGCTGAGTCTACCCGCGTCGGAGGCGACAACCTCCGGACCTGAGTCAAGGTAAGTGGTACAATACCAACATAACGGTGATAGTCAAACAACTTTAAAGCGCGATCGAGGAAAACCCTTTACACTAACATCGCAAGATACTAACACGCGTAGCATCTAACATGTTTACTTATCAAATCAACAAGAAAGTATTACAAGGCTATCACAAACCAATACAATCAAGTTATTCACACAAGGTACTTTCTATTAACAAGTTCGGTATCTACCCCCAAAGTACTTCACACATTAAATCTTTAAAAGATCTGTTCCTTCCACATAAGTCACCTGATACCCATAGTATAAAATAGAGTATCTTTTTAAATAAACCCAAAACACTTACCTTTGTAAAATCAAGTAACAACATTATTTTCCAAGCGTCGAGTTTGCCTAATTTCAAATGCTCAAGTCACTTATTTTAGAAAGGTTTCATAACTCATAGTCTTAATCTCTTTTAAAACATTTGAGTAACATAAGTCTTATGTGTGAATAGGTTATTCTTGTTTATAATTATCTTACTACGACCATGACCTAGAAAATGTAATATCATTTTGTCTCATCTTAGTTTCTATGCGGATGGAGGTTTCTACTGGTTTTAATAATACAACTCATTAGTCGGTACATTTTCCTTTATTACTTATTTGCGATGGTTTGGCGATACACATTTTGATTTCGAAATCGATAAAACATTCTTAAGCGGTTATACCTAACTTCCCGTAAAGCTAGTATAACTCTTAAGTTTTCAAAAACCAAGTATTACTCTCCCTTCAAAAGCGATTTATAATTCTTTTGAAATACATCAAGTTCCTTATTATAACAAGCGATTATAATTCACATCGATTACCTTTTAAAACCACGAGGTATTTTCTTACCTACGTAAAATCATTATGACCAACTTCCCGTAAAGCCGTTATAACACTTTATGTTTTTAAAACAATCAAACACGATTAACACGTATGCGTCTACCGTACTACATAGTTCACACATATCGTGCTAGAAGAGATAGGAAAAGGTTCACATACCTCGCGGCAGTATCGACAATAAGCAAAATGCTCCAAGTACTACAACGCTAGCCACTTTCCACTCGCCGAGTAGAATACGCTACTCTTAGTACTTTCACCTAAAAGGTCACAAGCGTCTATTAACTTCAAAACACAAGGTTCCATTTCTCTCTGAAAATTCGGCACCTCACACCCCCATGGCGTAAATCTCCTCTCTAACGAGGCGGCCACGAAGCCAACGGGGGTTTCGTCTAGCAGGGCGTGTACAATTCTACTCGACAATACTACACAAGTCTCTTGCAATACACTATGTAAATCTGATTCGATTCTTTTCTTTATTCTTGGGCTTAAGTCAAAAGACATTGCGCGATACTAAAGCAGTTCTATATATAGTATACTTCAACTATATATTCTAACAACATGTAATTTCCAATTACAAATAGAGGACAAGATAATTACCTCGATAAGCCCATAATTATCAAGTATAAATGTCGATCCTTAGCAGCGCTTAGCTCCTACTCGGTGCTCGACGCTCCAAACAACCCTTAGAAGTTCTAACCAACTTCACTTAAATACTTCAATCAATCGATGAAGATTTCCTTAGGGTTTCGGTTTGAGACAAAAAGGACATCTGTAGTATTTAGACTCTACGTATAGAGGTTTCTTTGGAATACTACAAGGTATACGGCTAAGGTAATTTGGGTATAGTAACAATACTTTTGAGAGTATTTCTACCAAGAGGGGTGTATTCTCACGAGAACAACAAGGCGAGGGGGTACCTCGCACACCACTGGGAGGGTGTACCACTCGGCCAAGGCCTCACAGGAGGGTGCACCCCTCGGCCAAGGCTTCAAAGGAAGGGGAGGGGCGAAACCAACGAGGAGGAGGAGGTTTTGAAGACTTGGAAATTATGGAATTGATGAAGAAGTCTTCAAAGGGGAGGGTATTTATAGGCCAAGCAAAGGCCAACCAATGGCCAAGATCTAGCCAAGTGGGGGCAAGTGGAGGGCGAAGATATGCCCAAGTGCCCCTAGACCCTACTCGCTTAAAACCCTCACAAATATCTACACAAATATCGACCAACACTTGCTCGTCCATTCGGCCCTAACCGCCTTCAAGTCCGCTGGCGAGAGGGTGCCAAGTGTTGCCCTCTCGTTGGTCCAAAGCGTTTCGTCTCTCGGAAAAATCCGCAAAAATACTAAATGACATAGCCGTAATTTACCGCCCGTAAGTTAGGTAGAGCGTTCGTCGGCGACTCTAGCAGGGTGTTGTGTACAAACATATTTCGGCCAAGGGTGCCACGTGGGGTGACACGTGTCGCCCCGATTAAATCAAAATATTTCGTCTTAGAAAATATCCATAACGACCAAAATCTCAAAATCAAGCGGGCCCACAAAAGTAAATTTCTCCGTGGGCCCAGCGTGACCATTTCCGAAAATAAAATCCCAAAATTCTAATATAATCTAAGAAGTCCAAATACCAAATCTAGGAATCCAATTCCCATTAACGAACCTTTTTCCTTCACAAAAACCGGAAACTTTTCCGTGGAAAAAATCACCTCTTTCTTCCTTTCCAATCTTTCTGTCGTATTCTCGTACGTACGTCCTCGCATACATACCCTGGAACTACGGGGTATAACAAACAGTACTACAGACCTCTAAGAATGAAATGATAACTATGGCGGGACAGGGCCCCGCCATACCCCTGAATGTACAAGAACTTACAGACTCAGGGTAACATACCAAAAGATAAGCCTCCGAAGAAACGGGGCTTCCCAACACGCTGCACTTTGATCCTATGAGCGAGGATCTACAACCGATGTACTTCTACCTGCGGCATGAGCGGCCCCGAAGGAGGTCGATGCAACGGTACAGTATGTGAAAGCGTAAAATCGTAAATGAAATCATAATAGTCTATATAAAGCGAGACATGTATGATAACAAACTACGATTCACAACATAAGCGATCATGTCAAGGCGGGGACTCACGCCCTCAAGTCATCCGTCATGCGTGGAACTCCTTCCTCACCGGCGATCTAGGTATAAATCGTGTGGAATCGTGTCGACCCGTCGAGTGGGACTCGGTAAGAATCATGTAGATGCGTGTCGGCCCGTCCGTGGGACTCGGTAAAGAATCGGATGAAATCGTGTCGGCCCGTCCGTGGGACTCGGTGAATAATCGGATGAAATCGTGTCGGCCCATCCGTGGGACTCGGTGAATAATCGGATGAAATCGTGTCGGCCCGTCTCGTGGGACTCGGTGAAGAATCGTTCATAACAAATCAGCGACCCTCCATCGAGAGCGCGGTGGTATGGAAATCTGATGTTGCACAACAAGGCTATCAAACACAAACATAGGCAAGTTACACACAACTCAAGTTTATTTTAGGCCAAAGTCGAGTTCGACCCCAAGTATTACATCGTTAGATTCTTTTTTTAAGAGATCCATTTCTTTTATAAAGGTCACCCGATACCCGTAGTATAAAAATACGGTGACTCACATTTTTAGGTAAACCCAAACACTTTCCTTTTCAACATCAAGTAACAACATTCTTTTCCCTAAGTTCAAGTTTGCCTAATTTCAAGTACTTAAGTCTCTTATTTTAGAAAGGTTTCATAGTTCATAGTATTAATCACTTAATGATATAATTCTCTTTGAAAGCAATTTGAGAAACATATGTCTGATACGTGAGTAGGTTATTCTTGTTCATAATAAATCTTATTAAGCAGTCATGATCTAGGAAATGTAATATCATTTTGTCTCATCTTAGCTTCTATGCAGATGGAGGTTTCTACTGGTTTTAATAATACTTCATTAATCAGTACATTTCCTTTTATTAGCGCTGCAGTGGTTTGTCGATACTCATTCTGATTTCCGAAATCAGTAAAACATTATTCCTTTAAAAAAAAACGCGTACTCATTACTCACGAATGAGGTTTCACACAATATTCATATTAATTCATTTAAGTCAAGTCTCTTATCTTTTAGGATCAAGTCTCTTAACTTATAAAATCAGTAAGTCATTCTCTTTACCTTTCTTAAGACGTTATACCTAACTTCCCATAAAGCTAGTATAACTCTTATGTATTCAAAACCAAGTATTACTCTTCTTTCAAAAAGGTTTCTTAACTCTTTTGAAATACTTCAAGATTCTTTATTATTCAGGCTTAAGTCAAAAGACATTGCCATACGTACGTCTACCGTACTATATATATTCCGTTAAAATACTTCAAGATTCGTATTATTCAGGCTTAAGTCAAAAGACATTGCCACACGTACGTCTACCGTACTATATATATTCCGTTAAAATACTTCAAGATTCTTATTATTCAGGCTTAAGTAAAAAGACATTGCCGTACAATTATATTCAGTTAGCACACGTACGTCTACCATACTATATATATATATATTCAGGCTTAAGTCAAAAGACATTGTCACACGTACGTCTACCGTACTATATATATATTCTTTTAAAATACTTCATGCTCAAGAGTATAGTAAGAATCACATACCTCGCGACGATTATCGACTATAAGCAAAACGCTCCACGACTATAACCCGGCTAGCCTTGTCCACCTTCCAAGTAGTTCTTGCTACTCGCAGAACATTCAACCAATAAGGTTATAAGTCTCTGTAAATCTGATCTATGTAAATCTGATTTAATCTTCTACTCATATACTTTTCTGATGTGATTTCAGTTCAAGTCTTATCTGTAATATCCTTCTATTACAGTTCAATTCTCTTCTATGAATCTTATATTCATTTCTATACAACTACAGTATGTAATTCCCAATTACAACAGAAGGATATGATTATTTACCTCGGTAAGCCCAAAATTATCCAAGTTTAATGTCGCTTCTGAGCAACGTTAAGCTCCTACTCCGTCTTGCTCCAACCCGCTCCAAACAACCCTTAGAAGTTCTACGCAACTTCTACTTAACACTTCAACCGACTATGAAGGTTTTCCTTAGGGTTTTGTTTAGTGGCTAAAGGAAAGTATAATAGTATTTCTGGGCTCTACGTATAGAGGTAACTTTGGAAAGTACTACAAGGTATTTTGGCTAAAGTATTTGGGCATTATAACAATACTTGGAGAGTATTTCTATACCACAAGGGGGGATATTATATGAAAACAACTAGGCTAGGGGGGGTACCCCTCGGCTAGAACACTACAAGGGGGGGCCCTCTCGGCCAAAGCTTCTCAAGGGGGGGGGGGGGGGGCTTTGGACGAAACCAACTGTCAAAGGGGGGGGGATTTTTTGACTTGGAAAATGATTTTAGGATGAAGAATTTGATAAAATTAGAGGGGTATTTATAGGTCAAGCAAAGGCCAACCAATGGCCAAGATGAAGACAAGTGTGGTGCAAGTGTAGGGCTAGGATTTTCCCATGTGTCCTTATCCATCTACTACACAAAATATACTACCTCACCCTTGACCAAAAAAAACACAAAAAACGTGCCAAAGGGAATCCCTCTTTGCCGTCCAATGAGGGTGACAAGTGTCACCCTCCCGTTGGTCCAAAATGTTTCATCTCTCGGAAAAATCCGCAAAAATTATAAATGACATAGCCGTATTTTTCCCTTCGCAAGTCTGGTAAAACGTTTCGTCGAAAAATGACTCTTTTCGGCAGTTGTGTACAAATTTCGAAACTTGCCAAATCTTTAAGGCTCAAATTTTTATACGTACGCCCTCACGTACATACTCTGGAAATATGGGGTATAACATTCTCCCCTCCTTAGAAACATTCGTCCCGAATGTTCCTTCTCAAGACGGATAACGATAAAGTTCTTCTTAACTTAAACAAGTTTTCAATGCCACACATGGCCACAAACATAACACATGTTCTTTTCCTTCCTTACTCGTCGTGCCCTCCTCGAACACTTGAACTCTTCTAGTATACGTACCATACTTCAGTCAATGCTTTAGTTTCAAAAACTTTGGAGTCACCACCTCCGAAGTTGGTCATCTTACTAGCCTCAATCTCCCTTAAGGCCATTCCCGGCCTTCACGATCCGATGCTGGTCGAACATATCCACGAACTCATACGATGGTCATCAAAACTTGGGCCTAGCACCCTCGTGACCCTACCACCTGGCGGGACCACCCAGAGCTGACCCGCCGAAGCGGGCGGCGGGTTGGCGCGACATGGCCCTAACCGACCTACTTAACGTATCAAGCTCTTGTTTCCCGATCCGGAACAATCTTACCTATACAGGTCATGAAAGCTACCACTTCCATTTCACACTACCCATGGACTTATCCCACAACACATAATACGCAACCAAGTATTTCAACAAAGACTAACCGTAAAATCTTTTATTCAAGATGACCTTACATCTAGGGTCTCAACATGAATTATTCTAAGGTTCACACTTTCCATGCTCCCATACATACCCTTTCAACTAACCATGCTTTCTAACCTCAATATACCCAAAGCTATACGTACAAAGTATTGACAAATAGTCCTCGTATCACGCGTGCAAAAACTCTAGAGGTTAAGGATATACTGTATCCAGCGCTTTACTTTCCGCCGTCGCTCTAACCGTAATCACGCCTGCGGCGTAGCTATAGAAGGCGATGAACACGCGCGACGGTGGTGAGTCATTCGCTGCGTCCTTCCTATTAGGGCGGTTTCTCGTCACATGGCCGAGGCGTAGGAAAAACAAGCACCCGATAAAAAGCGACATTCCCGGGATGGCGTCTGTCGCTAATGCCTGAGAAAACACGAACGTGGCTAGAACCCGTGTATATCATCAGCGAAGCCCTAGAGCCACGACCGGCTCGAATACCGAGCATACGAAGGCGCGGAGGACCACTCTGCTTGGCGGAGGTACATAATTAGTCTGCTGGCGAGGCGCCCGCCTGAAAGTTACCAAAGGACCTGCTGTTACGGCCTCTTACGCTGATCTGGTCATTCCGTCGACCTCTCGTGCCTCGCATCCTAGTGCATGGGCTTGCGTGCGGGCAATGTCCGTGCGGTGAAACTACACGTGCAAGCCTCGCCAAGTAGTCATCTAACCCGTGCGTGGCGGTGTACTCGTCCTCCATATCGGCTACTCTGAGGGGGCATACCGAGCTAATGAGTCGAACTCCACATTGTACTCTCTAACGTCCGTCACGCCTCAGCGTCAAAAATCAGCCGGCGAGCCCTCGCATGCAGCGTGGGGCAAGAAATGTGCAAGAAAAACCCTTGAGAACTCGTCCCAAGCGGTGGAAGTGCATGCTCTCCCGGGGACGGCTCGCGAATCAAACGATCATTGCGGTATCCGCGGTGATGCGAACCAATACCGCGACTCGCCTGCGAGACTCGATCACTCTCATGATCGCTGCGGTGTCGGATAAACTCACGAGGTCATCCTCGGCTCGATCCATAGAACAACGGCGGGCTACAACTCGAGAAAGTCCGTAGTCTCAAATGCGCTCGGGGTGAACTACGGGTGCTCTTGGGGTGGAACTGCATCCGGCCTCTCTCATATCAGCCCACGACCACGGCGATGGCGCCATCTCCTTGTACCCGTCTCATCTGCTCCGGTAGTGGGGTGGAGGCTCAGTCTTGTAGTCTCGGCAGCCAACTGCTGCGGCTCTAAACTTTGTTTGTGGCGGCGCGTCGCCGCTTCGCCGTCGGAAGCACTATCTCGGTAACGCGGGCCTGCGCCGGTAACCCTCAGTGCTCTACTCACGACTCCTCGGCTGCCTTGCCCCGGGCGGGTTGCCTGCAGCGGAGCATAGCGGTAAATGAAAGGAATACGTCTGAGGGGTCCAACTTACAACACAGCTCTAAGGCACGATCTCAGAATGAGAAGAATGGAAACCAATCCTAAATGTCCTGCAGCCTCCTGATTATAGATGTGGTGCACAACACACCGATAATCAAGACTACTAGACACGGTGCGTAGACACTTTCAGAGGATTAAGCGCTCTAATACCACTTTTGTCACGACCGATCAGGTCGTGGTAGTGTCTTACGGGCACCCAAGTAGTCATTCATCAGAGAAAATCAGCGGAACATAAAACATAAATATGAAACAAGAGACATGATAAACAAACAGGCCAACCAAAACAGTTGCCTTCTGTACATATATATAAAAACCCGAACAGTTTAATCCTTTTTACAACCTTACCCACAACAGTACTACAGACCTCTAAGAATGAAATGACAACTATGGCGGGACAGGGCCCCGCCATACCCCTGAATGTACAAGAACTTACAGACTCAGGGTAACATACCAAAAGATAAGTCTCCGAAAGCGGGGCTTCCAACCTGTACACTTTGATCCTATGGCGAGGATCTACAACGATGTACTTACTGCGGCGTGAGCGCGGCCGAAGGAGGTCGAGCGAGTACAAAGTATGGCTGTGAAAAAAATCGTAAATGAAATCATAATAGTCTATATAAGCGGAGACATGTATGATAACCAAACTACGATTCCACAACATAAGCGATCATGTCAAGCGAGGACTCGCGCCTCCAGTCATCCGCCGCGGTGGAACTCCTTCCTCATTGCCGTGATCTAGGTATAAATCGTGGAATCGTGTCGGCCCATCCGTGGGACTCGGTAAGAATCATGTAGATGCGTGTCGGCCCGTCCGTGGGACTCGGTGAATAATCGGATGAAATCGTGTCGGCCCGTCCGTGGGACTCGGTGAATAATCGGATGAAATCGTGTCGGCCCGTCTCGTGGGACTCGGTGAAGAATCGTTCATAACAAATCAGCCGACCCTCCATCGAGGCGCGGTGGTATGGAAATCTGATGTTGCACAACAAGGCTATCAAACACAAACATAGGCAAGTTACACGCGACTCAAGTTTATTTTACGCGAAAGTCGAGTTACGACCCCAAGTATTACATACGTTAGATTCCTTTTTAAGAGATCCATTTCTTTTATAAGGTCACCCGATACCGTAGTATAAAAATAGGGTGACTCACATTTTTAGGTAAACCCAAACACTTTCCTTTTCAACATCAAGTAACAACATTCTTTTCCCTAAGTTCAAGTTTGCCTAATTTCAAGTACTTAAGTCTCTTATTTTAGAAAGGTTTCATAGTTCATAGTATTAATCACTTAATGATATAATTCTCTTTGAAAGCAATTTGAGAAACATATGTCTGATACGTGAGTAGGTTATTCTTGTTCATAATAAATCTTATTAAGCAGCCATGATCTAGGAAATGTAATATCATTTTGTCTCATCTTAGCTTCTATGCAGATGGAGGTTTCTACTGGTTTTAATAATCCTTCATTAATCAGTACATTTCCTTTTATTAGCGCTGCAATGGTTTGTCGATACTCATTCTGATTTCCGAAATCAGTAAAACATTATTCCTTTAAAAAAAAACGCGTACTCATTACTCACGAATGAGGTTTCACACAAAATTCATATTAATTCATTTAAGTCAAGTCTCTTATCTTTTAGGATCAAGTCTCTTAACTTATAAAATCAGTAAGTCATTCTCTTTACCTTTCTTAAGACGTTATACCTAACTTCCCATAAAGCTAGTATAACTCTTATGTTTTCAAAACCAAGTATTACTCTTCTTTCAAAAGGTTTCTTAACTCTTTTGAAATCTTAGATGCTTTATTATTCGGGCTTAAGTCAAAGACATTTGCTACACGTACATCTACCGTACTATATATATTCCGTTAAAATACTTCAAGATTCTTATTATTGGGCTTAAGTCAAAAGACATTCTTAGTACAATTATATTCAGTTAGCACACGTACGTCTACCATACTATATATATATATATTCAGGCTTAAGTCCAAAGACATTGCCACACGTATGTCTACCGTACTATATATATATTCTTTTAAAATACTTCATGCTCAAGAGTATAGTAAGAATCACATACCTCGCGACGATTATCGATTATAAGCAAAGCGCTCCACGGCTATAACGACTAGCCTTGTCCACCTTCAGTAGTTCTTGCTACTCGCAGAACATTGACGATAAGGTTATAAGTCTCATGTAAATACTCCTATGTAAATCTGATTTAAACTTCTACATATATTCTTACGATGTGATTTGATTCAAGTCTATTACGTAATATCCTTACATTACAGTTCAATTCTCTTCTATGAATCTTATATTCATTTATATACAACTACAGTATGTAATTTCCAATTACAATAGAAGGATAGGATTATTTACCTCGGTAAGCCCAAAATTATCCAAGTTTAATGTCGCTCCTGAGCAACGTTAAGCTCCTACTCCGTGCGCTCCAACCCGCTCCAAACAACCCTTAGAAGTTCTACGCAACTTCTACTTAACACTTCAACCGACTATGAAGGTTTTCCTTAGGGTTTTGTTTAGTGGTTAAAGGAAAGTATAATAGTATTTCTAGGCTCTACGTATAGAGGTAACTTTGGAAAGTACTACAAGGTATTTGGGCTAAAGTATTTGGGCATTATAACAATACTTGGAGAGTATTTCTATACCACAAAGGGGGGTATTATACGAAAACAACTAGGCTAAGGGGGGGTACCCCTCGGCTAGAACACTACAAGGGGGGGGACCCTCTCGGCCAAAGCTTCTCAAAGGGGGGGGGGGGGATTTTTAGACTTGGAAAATGATTTTAGGATGAAGAAGTTCATCAACTTAGAGGGGTATTTATAGGTCAAGCAAAGGCCAACCAATGGCCAAGATGAAGACAAGTGTGGTGCAAGTGTAGGGCTAGGATTTTCCCATGTGTCCTTATCCATCTACTACACAAAATATCCTACCTAACCCTTGACCAAAAAAAACACAAAAAACGTGCCAAAGGGAAGCCCTCTTTGCCGTCCAATGAGGGTGACAAGTGTCACCCTCCCGTTGATCCAAAATGTTTCATCTCTCGGAAAAATCCACAAAAATTATAAATGACATAGCCGTATTTTTCCCTTCGCAAGTCTTGTAAAACGTTTCGTCGAAAAATGACTCTTTTCGGCACTTGTGTACAAATTTCGAAACATGCCAAATCTTTAAGGCTCAAATTTTTATACGTACGCCCTCACGTACATACTCTGGAAATACGGGGTATAACAGTGTAACACTCAGAGTCAACAGAAGTCATGCGGATAATCGGCATCGACACTTGGAGTTCAGGTTGACGGTGGGTTTTCTTGAAGGTACCACCCCGGAAAGGCATGACGAGATTTGGAAAGCGAGAAACTTAGCACGAGTGCGGGGCGTTTTGGATCCTTTGGAGGATAGGCGGGTTGCTATAAGTTAGCTTTGTCGTCCGGCGTGGGAGGCGTCGTCCGGTCTTTCATGTTGATATGTTGAAGAGTATCGGATATCCATCAGTGTTCCGGTGATGATGACCAAGTTGGAGATAGTAACCAGAGATTTTGGAAGCGAAGCAATAACAGGAAGGTGGTAAGTTTATTTAGGAAGTGTTCGAGTGTTCGAGGAGGGTACGACGAGTAAGAGAATAAGAGTGATCATTACTTTTGTGAAGTAAAGGTGCGAAGGGAATATCTTTTAGACCTTGGGTGGGAGCTTTTGTGATGATAGAGGTGATTCCTCGTGGACTTGGATTTAAGTATTTGCGCATGTTGTATTGTGGCCATGTGTGGCTTTTGCAAATTGTTAAGTTGTGAGGACCTATATCGTTATCTGTCTTGATAAGGAACATTCGGGATGAATGATTCTAAGGAGGGGAGAATGTTATACCCCGTAGTTCCGGAGCATGTACGTGAGGACGTACGTACGTTTGTACAAACCCTAATTAGGTTAAGAATGAAATTGTAAGCTTTCGACGGAAAAGATTCCGAACCTTGTGAAGGAAATTCTACGTTTTTAATATTTTTTTAACCGATTATGGATTTTTCCGAGAGACGAAATATTTTGGACCATTAGGAGGGCGACATGTGTCACCCTTAGTTGGCTTAGGTTGGACGAAAATGTGGCCTTGTGGGCAAGTCAAATTGGTCAAGTCTTGCAAGTTGATTTGTGTGAGTGGGAGTAGGTGGAGGTGGACGTTTTTTTTAGAGTTAGTGGAGTCCACATGGCTCATTGTTGTGGTGGGCATGTGTTCCAATATTGTGGTGGACATATGTCCAAATGTTGTGGGAGACACTTGGTTGGAAGACCTCATCTTTCACTTGGATCATAATCTCCACCTTCCATTTGTTTTGATCTTAGCCCTTGAGTGTTCTATAAATACCCCCCTTGAGTGAAGACTTCTTCATCCACTCCTCATTCTCTAAGTCTCAAAAACTCCCTCTCCCTTGTAGTGTTTCTCGTCCAAGCCCTCTCCCCCCCTTCCTAGTGGCTTGTGAGAACCCTCTCCCCCCCCTTTGTAGAAAGTTGCCTTCTAGTAGTTACTATTCCAAAATACCCTAGCCCCAAATCCCTTTTAGTAGTTGAGTAGAAGTTGTTTAGAAACTTCTAAGGGTCTTGGAGCTACCGGAGCGTGCAATTAGGAGCTAAACCTTGCTCAGGATCGACATTTAACTTGGATAATTTTGGGCTTGTCGAGGTAAACATTTTTGTCCTTCTATGGTAATTGAAGATTACCTATGAGAATAGTTAAGATTTGAGTATAAGATATAGAAGGATATTAAAGAATAGAATTGAACTGTAACCACAGTAGATGGGTATAAAAGAAGAAGAATTGAACTGTACTTACATAGGACTGTACTTACAGTAGACTTGTGTAGTATGTGGGTAGGAAATCTTGCCCGATTTTCCGTAGAATAGAGAACCCTCTACTTAGAATATTCTTCAGTGTAGTCTAGACGTTGATAGACGTATATGGCCTTTATAGGTTGAATGTTCTGCGAGTAGCATGTTCTACTTGAAAGGTGGACAAGGCTAGTCGGGTTATAGCGGTGGAGCATTTTGCTATTAGTAGATAATCGTCGCGAGGTATGTGATTCTTCCTATCCTTTTGAGCATGATATTTTTAAAAGAATATATATAGTACGGTAGACGTACGTGTGTTAACTGAACGTGGTTTTACTGCGATGTTTTCTGACTTGAGTCTAATAATAAAGAATCTTGAAGTATTTCAAAAGAATTAAGAACCGTTTTTGAAAGAAAAGTAATACTTGGTTTTAAAAGCTTAAGAGTTATACTAGCCTTATGGGAAGTTAGGTATAACGACTTAAGAGTGATAAAAGGAACGGTTTACTTAATTGTTTATAAACGCCTTGTATTGATTTCGGAAATGAGAATAAGTATCGAACAAACCACTGCAGCGCTAATAAAGGGAAATGTATCGACTAATTAAGTATTATTAAAACCAGTAGAAACCTCTATCTGCATAGAAGCTAAGATGAGACAAACTGATATTACATTTCCTAGATCATGGCTGCTTTAACAAGATTGTTATAAACAAGAATAACTGTCACGACCCGAACCCGGGCCGTGGTGCCTACCGGGCACCAGTAGACATACATCGAGTAATCAGAACATAAAGACAATACATGAAACGAGTGTAATAAGGCGGTGAAATAAGAAGGCAGGCTAACCAAAACGGTTACCTTGGTATATATATAAATAACAACTCTTTCAACATGAGCAGTTTAATCCTTTTTACAAACCACGCCCACAGCGATTACTACAGACCTCTAAGAATGATACGACAACAATGGCGGGGCGGGGCCTTAAACCACGAATGTAAACACTTACGGCGAGGACTATACGTGATAAGCCTCGGAGAAGCGGAGCTTCCCAAAGCTGGCGTGACCTTGAGAGTTAGGATCAACGGCGGGTGTACCTCGACTGCGGCATGAGCAGCCCCACGAAGGAGTCGATCAGTGCAGAGTATGTGAAACTAAAAATCTTGTAAATGAAATCATAATAGTCTATAAAGCGGGACATGTATGATAGCAAACTACGATTCACAATAGCGATCATGTCAAGTCGGGGACTCGCGCCCTCAAAGTTATCACAATAAAACCGTGCGGGCAAGTCACGAAGGCATAGCGACTACTAAGACCCACGTACCAAAAATACCACAAAGCGTATCGAGGTCTTTCTAGACCGCACCATAATCGGCGGCCACTCGCCCGCAATATCAATGTCGCGTCTATCCACTGGAACTCGCGACTCGCGTAGGTCACACGGACCGCGTGAGGTATTCCTCGAATCATGGTCCCAGACCGCCTGAGGTATACCCGCATCGAAGGCAGCTAACCCTCGGTATCCGCCTAGGCTCCATGACCCGCGTAGTCTCAAAAGACCGCATAGTCTCAGCCAGACGCATAGGAATCCGCGTCGGGCTAAACACCGAATGATCAATCCTGGAGCTACCGCGCTCCGCGTAGTCACGAGGACCGCATAGGCCGTAAAGACCGCATCAAGGGTGGCAAGCCCTCGGTATAATAAGTCAAAGGGTATGTGATACAATAATAGTACAGCGGGCTTAACGTTTAACAGCGTAAGCACAACAACGACCACTTACATCACGATCACACAAGATACTAACACGTAGCATCCTAACATTTTCACTTATCACATCAACAAGAAAGTATTTACAAGGCTATCTCGAACCGGCAATCAAGTTATTCACACAAGGTACTTTAAGCTAACAAGTTCGGGTATCTATCCTAAAGTACTTCATACATTAAATCTTTTAAAAGATCCATTGCTTTCACATAAGTCACACAATACGTAGTATAAAATAGAGTGGTATCTTTTAAATAAACCAAAACACTTACCTTTGTAAAATCAAGTAACAACATTATTTTCCAAGCGTCGAGTTTGCCTAATTTCAAATGTTCACGTTTCTTATTTTAGAAAGGTTTAGTAGTTCATAGTCTTATTCATTTAAGAATATAATTCTCTTTTAAACAATCGAGAAACATAAGTCTTATATGTGAGTAGGATATTCTTGTTTATAACAATCTTATTACAGTAGTGATCTAGGAAATATCATTTTGTCTCGTCTTAGCTACATGCGGATGGAAGTTTCTCTTGGTTTTAATAATACTTAATTAGTCAAAACATTTCCTTTTATTAACTGCTACTTGATGGTTTGTCGATACATTCGATTTCGAAATCGGTAAAACATTCTTAAGCCGTTATACCTAACTTCCCGTAAAGCTAGTATAACTCTTAAGTTTTCAAAAACCAAGTATTACTTCTGCTTTGAAATGATTCAAAAATCTTTGAAATACTTCAAGTTCTTTATTAACACATAACAAGCGATTATAGTTCAAATCGATTTACCTTTTAAAGACCACAAGTATTTTCTTACCAACGTAAATTTGTTATAACCAACTTCCCATAAAGCGTTATAACACTTTATGTTTTAAATCAATCAAATACGTTTAGCACGTATGCGTCTACCGTACTACATAGTTCACACATATCATGCTAGAAGAGATAGGAAGAGGTTCACATACCTCGCGGCCAGTATCGACTAATAGCAAAGCGCTCAGTACTTCCAACCGTCGGCTACTCCTTAAGCCAAGTAGATCGCGCCATGCGTAGTACTTCAACCTATAAGGCCACAAGTGCGCTTATTAACATTTAGATCTCATCGTAGAACATTCTCTGAAAATTGGCGACCTCCCCACACCATGAGCGTAAATCTCCTCCTCTATCGGGTAGGCTACGAAGCCAACGGGGGTTATAAGTCTAAGCGGACGTGCACAATTCTACCTCACGGAAAAGCTACACAAGTCTCATGTCTGAGTCTATGTAAATCTGATTCGATTACTCTTCTTTGAAAAGGTTTCTATTTATTGGGCTTAAGTCAAAGACATTGCCGATAACTACGTTCGATCTATATATAGTATACTTCAACTATATAGTCTAACAATCATGTAATTTCCAATTACAATAGGGGACAAGATATTTACCTCGATAAGCCCGTAATTATCAGAGTTTAAATGTCGATCTGAGCAAGGTTTAGCTCTACTCAGTGCGCTCAGGCCAGCTCCAAACAACCCTTAGAAGTTCTAACCAACCTACTTATGACTTCAACTACTGGTGAAGATTTTCCTTAGGGTTTCGGTTTGTGGTGGAAGTATAATAGTATTTTACGGGCTTTTAGTATAAGTATAACCTTAGAATACTACAAGGTATCGGCTAAGGTAATTTGGGCATTACAACAATACTTTTGAGAGTATTTCTAACAAGAGGGGTATTATCACGAAGACAACTAGGCTAGGGGTACCCACTAGCACCAGGAGGGGGTGTATACCTCGGCCTACCCGCTGGGGGCTCTCGAGGGAGGAGGGACTCTCGGCTAAGGCCTCTCGAGGGAGGATTTTTAACACTTAGGAAATATTTGGAATGGATGAAGAAGTCATCCTAAGGGTATTTATAGTATAAGCCAAGTCGACCAATGGCGAAGATCATGCAGTGCAAGGCAAGTGTAGGGCCAAGATCTTGCCAAGTGCCCTTAACCAACTAACACACAAATATCCTACCAACTCCGTGCCAAAATAGGCACACTTTCGGCCACCCTTGACCGTGAGGTGTTCGATGAGAGGGTGACAAGTGTAAGCCCTCTTGTTGGTCCAAAATGTTTCGTCTCGGAAAAATCCGCAAAAATTAAAAATGACATAGCGGAAATTCCCTACGAAAGCGTGAAAGCGTTTAGTCGAACGACTCTGTCGGGTGTTGTGCACAAATAAATTTCGGAAGCTACTTTCTCAAGTTCAAATTTTCTCGTGCGTCGCACGTACATACTCTGGAAATACGGGTATAACATTCTCCCTCATAGAAACATTCGTCCGAATGTTCCTTCTAAATCTCAAAACAAGCGGCGGTATAGTTCTCATGCTATACTTACGAAAACAATCACGCACGCGTGTACGGAACCAACTGCGCCAAAATACTTACCTCGAGTCCACAGGAAACACCTCTAACATCACCACAAACACCTCTCCGGTCAAACATACTTCCGCCGCCTTCTCTTTACAAAAGAAATGATACCACTTTTGTCAACTTTGCGCGAGGTTCACTCGGCGACCAACAAATAATGCGGGCTGCGTGCGATCCACGAGGTGGCGTACACTCGAACTCTTACCACATTTACGATCTTGCTTGGTTTCCAAAGCTTCGAGGTTACTATCTCTAACGTGGTCATCGTTAGCGGGAACACTCTGGATGGATCTCGATACTTTCGAACATAACAATCTGAAGGACCGGATGTCTTGCCTCTAAGTCGGACGGCAAAAGCTAACATATAAACACTTTGGCCTGTTCTTCACATGAACTTAAAAGGCCCAAAACAACTTCGGGCTAAGTTTCCTCTGTTTTTCCAAAGCTCGTCACACCCAATCAGGGGTGGTACTTTCAAGAAGGCCGTCGGCACGAACTCTAAGCGTCGTCATGGATTATCATACGATTTCTACGAGTGCGGAACCTCTTCTAGACAAGCTTTACTCTATCCGATCTGTGGAACAAGCTGAACCAAGCTATGCGAACGCGCCAACATCGAACCAATCGGCCGGCAACTTACACTTCCGCCCTTACAAGGCTTCATGGCGACATCAGAACAACGAAATGGTAGCAACCACTCCTTCGGCGAGACAACAATTCTCGCAACTATCTCCAAACAACGGCGTGAATGTGGTCTGAGACTTACTTGAGTTCCTAACCTTGCACGGTAAAACCTCCGAGAAAAGCGATCGCGACACGGGCTCGACATCGACATAAGGTGAAGGTAGGCACCTCGTGCGACCTTACAACCTTACGATATATCATCTCGCGTAACCTCTGCGAGTAAGCGGTCTTTGCTAGAAGACAACACGGTGACCTCGCCGGCCAACCTGCGGTCGAATCGTCCATGAAATCGTGCGTTGGTTAGCGAACATGGGCACAACACCCTCGTGACCCTACCACGGAGGGACCACCACAAACGACCCCACCATACATGCGCGGGTTGACGCAGCGTGGCCTCAACCCGACCCGACAGCGCGTAAAGCGCTAGCTCTCAGAAGGAAAACTCTCGCTAATCATGTTACGAAAACCTAGCGGTCTTGCTTAGCTCAACTACCCTCTTTCATTCCACACTACTCGGGGACTAATCCCAAACATAACTCAGCGTGCACTATGCACTCTATAAGGTTCAAACATAAACAATCATCTTTTACTCGAGATGGCCTTGCCTCTAAGGTCTCTGCGTATAAAACTCTAAGGCTCGCACCTTCTCTATCCCCAAATCTTACTTGGTTAACTAACCAAGATTTCTAGTCTGATAAACACTCATGCAATATGAACATAACACTTAAGGTATACTCGTATCAACATACAAAGCTACAGAGGTTAAAGATATACAGAATCTCTTCTTCACTCGTAGTCGTTCTAATCAAACCTACCGTAGTGCGCCAGCTAAGGAAGATGGCGAACTACCCGCGTGAAAGGCAAAGTCCTCTACTAGGTCACCCATTCGACACATGGCCACGGCGGCGCGGTCTGACAAGTACCCGACTAAGGCGACATTCCGGGATGGCGTGTCGCATCGTGAGCGGAAGCCACGGAGTTCGACCAACTCCTGCGCACCCGAGCGTCTGAACCACAGGAGGACCACTCGCAGCGGTGGATGTGCATAATCAAATCTCTTTGGTAAGGTGACTCGCCTCGAAAGTTACCAAAAGACCTTGCTGCTCTGGCCTCCTGCGTCGCCCGTTAACGTCGATCTCACGCGTTTCTCGGCTGCTGCGCATAAGCGCGTGAGGCCATGCTCGAAGCCTAGCGAAGAATTACTCTTGCCTGACCCTCTCTTAGATAGTCATCAAGACCGTGGTACATCGGTACACTCTGGTAGCCAAATCCATAGCTAATGTGAGGTTGTCTCCTGAAATCTATATTCTCTGTTCCGTCGTGGGCGAAGGTTCATATATCATGGCGCGATGAGCCTTGCTGCCGCCGTGCTAAACTTCTGCTGGGACTGGCGGCGTCGCCAAACTCCCGAAGGAAGCACCACCCGGTGATGATTGGGCTGTGCCCGCACCCTCTGAACTCTCTCGCGGCTCCGCCAGGCGCCTCGTCCTCTGGGCTCGGGTTGCCTGCAGCGGAGCATAGCGATAAGGAAATAATTTCGTCGGAGGGTCGACTTACAACACGACTCTAAGGCACGATCTCGAGTGAGAAGAATAGGAACCAATCCTAAATACCTATAGCCTCACGATTATTGGTGTGGTGCACAACCGATAATCGAACTCTTGGATCTGATGCAGTAGACACTTTCAGAGATTAAGCGCTCTGATACCACTTTTGTCACGACCGAACCGGGCGTGGTGGTGCCACGGGCACCCAAGTAGACATACATCCAGTGTCAGTGGAACATAAAGACAATACATGAAACGGTGTAATAAGGCGGTGAAATAAGAAAACGAGCTAACCAAAAGCGGTTACCTTCGGTATATATATAAATAACAACTCTTTCGACATGAGCGGTTTAATCCTTTTTACAAACCCTGCCTTGGCGATACTACGGACCTCACAGAATGATCACGACAACGATGGCGGGGCGGGGCCCGCCAAACCACGAATGTAAACACTTACGGCGGCGGGGACTATACGGCTGATAAGCCTCGGAGAAGCGGAGCTTCCCAAGCTGGCGTGACCACGAGAGCTGGATCAGCAGTGGTGTACCTCGACTGCGGCATGAGCGCGGCCCGAAGGAGTCGATCTGACAGTGCAGTATGTGAAACTAAAAATCTTGTAAATGAAATCATAATAGTCTATAAAGCGGGAGCATGTATGATAGCAAACTACGATTCCTGATAAGCGATCGTGTCAAGTCGGGGACTCGCGCCATCAAAGTTATCACAATAAAACCGTGCGGGGCAAATGCGAAGGCATAGCCGGCTACTAAGACCAGCGATACCAAAAATACCACTGGCGTATCGAGGTCTTTCTAGACCGCGCACGTGTCGAAGGCGGCCACTCGCGCGATATCGATGTGCGCGTCTATCCACGGAACTCTCGCGACTCGCATGGGTCACTGCGGACCGCGTGAGGTATTCCTCGAATCGTGGTCCCAGACCGCTGAGGTATACCAGCGTCGGCGGCTAACCCTCGGTATCCGCCAGGCTCCGCGACCGCGTAGTCTCAAAGGCCGCGTAGTCTCAGCGGACCGCGTAGGAATCCCGCGTCGGGCTAAACACGGAATGATCAATCCTGGAGCTCTGCGCTCGCGTAGTCACGAGGACGCGTAGGCCGTAAAGACCGCGTCAAGGGTGGCAAGCCCTCGGTATAATAAGTCGAGGGTATGTGATACATTAATAGTACAGCGCTTAACGTTTAACAACGTAAGCCTGACAAGAATGACCCGCACATCACGATCACACGAGATACTAACACGTAGCATCTAACATTTTCACTTATCACGTCAACAAGAAAGTATTTACAAGGCTATCTCGAACCCGCCAATCGAGTTATTCACACAAGGTACTTTAAGCTAACAAGTTCGGGTATCTACCGCAAAGTACTTCATACATTAAATATTTTAAAAGATCCATTGCTTTCACATAAGTCACCTGATACGTAGTATAAAATAGAGTATTGTCTTTTAAATAAACCAAAACACTTACCTTTGTAAAATCAAGTAACAACATTATTTTCCAAGCGTCGAGTTTGCCTAATTTCAAATGTTCCACGTTTCTTATTTTATAAAGGTTTGTAGTTCATAGTCTTATTCATTTAAGAATATAATTCTCTTTTAAACAATCAGAAACATAAGTCTTATATGTGAGTAGGATATTCTTGTTTATAACAATCTTATTACGTAGTGATCTAGGAAATATCATTTTGTCTCATCTTAGCCACATGCGGATGGAAGTTTCTCTTGGTTTTAATAATACTTAATTAGTCAAAACATTTCCTTTTATTATTACTGCGTGATGGTTTGTCGATACACGTTACGATTTAGAAATCATAAAACATTCTTAAGCCGTTATACCTAACTTCCCGTAAAGCTAGTATAACTCTTAAGTTTTTCAAAACCAAGTATTACTTCTTCTTTGAAATGATTCAAAAATCTTTTGAAATACTTCAAATTCTTTATTAACACATAACAAGCGATTATAGTTCAAATCGATTACCTTTTAAAGACCGCAAGTATTTTCTTACCAACGTAAAGGCATTATAACCAACTTCCCATAAAGCCGTTATAACACTTTATGTTTTAAATCAATCAAATCGTTTAGCGTATCGTCTCACCGTGCTACATAGTTCACATATCATGCTAGAAGAGATAGGAAAAGGTTCACATACCTCGCGGCAGTATCGACTAATAGCAAGCGCTCAAGTACTTCCAGTCGGCTACTCCTTAAGCCCAGTAGATCGCGCCACCGTAGTACTTGACCTATAAGGCCACAGTGACATTAACATTTAGATCTCATCGTAGAACATTACTAAGAAAATTGGCACCTCCCCATGACAGTAAATCTCCTCCTCTATCGGGTAGGCTGCCAAGCCAACCGGGGATTATAAGTCTAAGCCGACGTGCACAATTCTACCTCGCGAAAAGCTACACAAGTCTCTTATGTCTGATCTATGTAAATCTGATTCGATACTCTTCTTTAAAAATGTTTCTATTTATTGGGCTTAAGTCAAAAGACATTGCCGATAACTACGTTCAGTACTATATATAGTATACTTGAACTATATAGTCTAACAATCATGTAATTTCCAATTCTGATAGGGGACAAGATATTTACCTCGATAAGCCCATAATTATCAGAGTTTAAATGTCGATCTGAGCAAGGTTTAGCTCTACTCCGTGCGCTCAGGCCGCTCCAAACAACCCTTGAAGTTCTAACCAACTACTTATGACTTGAACTACGGGTGAAGATTTTCCTTAGGGTTTCGGTTTGTGGTGGAAGTATAATAGTATTTTACGGGCTTTAGTATAAGTATAACCTTAGAATACTACAAGGTATACGGCTAAGGTAATTTGGGCATTACAACAATACTTTTGAGAGTATTTCTAACAAGAGGGGTATTATCACGAAGACAACTAGGCTAGGGGGTGCCCACTAGCACCCGAGGAGGGGGTGTATACCCTCGGCTACCCAGCTGGGGGCTCTCGGCCAAGGAGGGAGGGGCTCTCGGCTAAGGCCTCTCGAGGGAGGATTTTTAACACTTAGGAAATATTTGGAATGGATGAAGAAGTCATCTAAGGGGTATTATAGTATAAGCCAAGTCCGACCAATGGCGAAGATCATGCCAAGTGTAAGGCAAGTGTAGGGCCAAGATCTTGCCAAGTGCCGTAACCAACTAACACACAAATATCCTACCAACTCCATGCCAAAATAGGCACACTTTGGCCACCCTTGGCCGTGAGGTGTTCGATGAGAGGGTGACAAGTGTCGCCTCTTGTTGGTCTAAAATGTTCGTCTCTCGGAAAAATCCATAAAAATTAAAAATGACATGGCCAGGAAATTCCCTACGAATGTGAAAGCGTTTAGTCAGCGACTCTGTCGGGTGTTGTGCACAAATAAATTTCGGCCAAGCTACTTTCTCAAGTTCAAATTTTCTACGTACGTCCTTACGTACATACTCTGGAAATACGGGGTATAACAATAACCTACTCACACATAAGGCATATGTTTCTCAAATTGTTTTAAAAGGAGAATTATATTATTAAGTGATTAAAACTATGAACTATGAAACCTTTCGAAAATGAGAAACTTGAGCATTTGAAATTAGGCAAACTTGAACGTTTGGAAAATAATGTTGTTACTTAGGGAAGTGTTTTGGTTTACTTAAAAAGATAGTCACTCTATTTTTATACTACGGGTATTGTGTGACTTTTATGAAAGGAACAGATCTTTTAAAGAGTTAATGTATGAAGTACTTTGGGGATAAAAACCCAAACTTGTTAACATAAAGTAGAAAGTACCTTGTGTGAATAACTTGATTGTGTTGGTTTACGATAGCCTTGTAATACTTTCTTGTTGATTTGATAAGTAAACATGTTAGGATGCTACGTGTGTTAGTATCTTGTGATGTTGTGTAAGGGGGTTATTCTTGTTGTGCTTACGTTGTTAAACGTTAAGCGTTATCTTGTTATTATATCACATACCCCGACATGTTATCGAGGTCTTGCCGCCTTGATGCGGTCTATACGGCATATGCGATGCGTGTGACTATGCGAGCGGCGGTATGCTCGAGATTGATCATTCGGGTGTATTATCCGTCGAGGAGTGCACTTATGCGATGCGTGTGACTATGCGGTCTATGTGACTATGCGGTGCGTGAGTCGAGGCGTCGCGGGCTAGCTACCGTCACGAGAATACCTCATGCGGGCCTATGTGTGGCTTTATGCGGGCGGCGGTATGCTCAAGATTAAACGCGCATTGATCTTGAGGCGGTGGCCAACCGATCATGTAGTGCGATGCAGAAAGACCTCGTGATCCGTTTATGGCATTGTTAGTGCGTGGGTCTTAGTAGTCGGCTATGCCGTTACTTACCGTGCGGTTTTATTATGACACGGTGGGACACGGTGTTCATGTGTATTCCTTGGTGCTTGTTATATCATGGATGGCGGTGAGGAAGGAATTCCACAGGCGTGATTGATATTGTGGGCATGAGACCCGTGGTTATATTTGAGTAATGACTTTAAGGCGTGAGTCACGACTTGACATAGCTTACATGTGTGTATCGTAAATTGTTTATCATATATGTCTTTTGTTTTATATAAACTATTATGATTTCATTCTGATATTTTGATTTCACATACTTGGTACTGTTATGCGACCTCCTCCGGAGCTGCGTTCATGCCGCGGTAGAGGTACACTTGATCGTCGATCCTCATCATGGATCACGATTCAGCGTTTTGGGAAGCTCAGTTTCTCGGAGGCTTATCTTTGGTATAGTCCACGATGTTGTAGGTATTAATGTTCATTCGGGTATGGCGGAATGCCATCCGCCATAGTTGTTTTACTTCCTTAAGTGCGTAGTCCGTTGTAAAGTTGGGATATAGCTGTTCACTTTGGGTTTATATATATATCTTTGAAAAGCAACTTTTCCTCGAGATAAGCGTGTCTCTTTTACATTGTTTCATGTTGTGTTTTATATTCAGATTACTCGATGTATGTCTACTTGGGTGCCGGGTAAGGCACGATCCAGGCAGGTTGGTCGTGTGATTCAGCCAAGGCCTTCTCGAGGGGAGGGAGGCTTGGCGAGAACTACAAAAGGAGGAGGATTTTTAGACTTGGAAAGTTGATTTGTGGATGAAGAATTCATCAACTCAAGGGGTATTTATAGGGCTTTCAAGGGCGAAGATGAAGCCAAGTGGTAGGCAAGTGTATGGTGGAGATTTGCACAAGTGCACCTATCCTACTCCACAAATCCTCACAAACATTGACCCAGTTTTAGGCCACAAACAAGCCACAAAATCTTGCCAAGAATCGTCCAGTACGCGCCCGGCAGGGTGACAAGTGTCACCCTCTCGTTGAATCAAAGTATTTCATCTCTCGGAAAAATCCATAAAATTATAAATGACATAGCGAATTTTCCCTACGAAAGTTTGGAAAGCGTTTCGTCGGAAAACAATTCGTTTCGTGGGTTGTGCACCAATTTCGTCCATAGTGCCTATCTTAAGGCTAAACTTTTGTTCGTATGCCCTTACGTACATACTCTGGAAATACGGGGTATAACACTCCGGAATAATGGAGCTATCCCAAAAGCTGAGCAATGATCCTAAGCACGCGGATCACGACACAGTACTACACACGTGCGGGCATGAGCGCGACCCTCGAAGGAGGTCGATCAACAGGTACTAAGTATGTAAACATAAATCTGATAAATAAGATCATAAGCGTAGCGGATAGCGGGGACACGTATGAAAATCAAATACCAGATCCAACCGTGCCATACAAAATAAGAGTCAATTGTACCTTGTAAACATAGAGAGTCAACTGTGCCTTTTTAAAACCAACTGTACCTTGTAAACATAGAGAGTCAACTGTGCCTTTTTAAAACTGAGAGTCATACCAAAATCATGAATGTATGCCTATATAATCATGTACTGTTATGGTTATCTATACACGTATCATAGCCACTTTTCCATGGAATCAAATGCCTATACTGCCCGGTCCTCAAGTGAAGGACGCGGTGAACATATATTGCCCGACCCTTTCTGAGACGCGGTAAACACTTAGTCATATACTGCCCGACCCTTTTTGGGACGCAGTAACATTGTAAATAATTACTTATACTGCCCGACCACATGCGGATGCGGTATAATCATCTACATATCTTGCGACCGCTGCGGGACACGGTAAAGTCATATACATATATTGCCCGACCCTTTCTGGGACACGGTAAAATAAATTACTACCACTTGCATGTATAGCTATCATGAGCAATTTAATTCATCTTTTGACTCTCAATACATCTTTAAAATGAAGTTTCATTTTAGAAAAACTCAAGGCACTATCTTGTCATGCATCATAAACCATTAAAATGAGCTTTCATTTTAGAACTACCAAGACACTATCACCTCTTGTATAAATCATTAAAATGAGCTTTCATTTTAGAACTACCAAGACACTATCACATCTTGTACAAATCATAATGAGCTTTCATTTTAGAACTACCAAGACAATATCACATCTTGTATAAATCATTAAAATGAGCTTTCATTTTAGAACTACGAACAACTATAACATCTTTTAATATTAGAGTCTTGAACCCAAAAGTACTATGTCGTCCGTACATTCATTTTATAAAAGAGTCATATCGTGTATCATTAGGGACTTGAACCCAAAGTACTATGTTAGTCCGTACATTCATTTTATAAAACGACCAAGGCACTATCACTTTTAAAATCAAGGCTATTACACCCCGTATTTCCATAGCTACTATGTGAGAACATGATTATAGAATTAAGATTGGAATGTCGAAAGGAAAGGATTTTTACATTTCCTTAACGGAAAATATTCGAGATTAATGTGATGTGAGAATTAATTCTAGTAATTGAATTCTTTTCAATAGAAGTATGGACTAAGTGTTAAATTATTAAGTCTTGGTGTTGTATGGTATAGGGCCATCGAAATTGTTGAGAAAAGTTGGCTAAGGGTGGGATATTGATTTTTGTGAAGAGAATTCTTGACCAATAGGAGGAGAGCAAATGCCCTCTCCAATTGTCTTGCAAAGACTCCACATTAGTATATATAGATAAATCTTGAAGACTTGGAACATAAGACCTTCATCCATACAAACCTTCATCTCTCCTTAACCTATATATTTCGAAATCACCATAGACAACAAGAACAAGATCAAAGTATTTTCTTTCCAAGATTAAGCACCCTTAACCCATAAATCTAGGTTGGGCCGAAAATATAATGAAACCCTAGGTGTTTTTTGTCGACTTTTGGGCGAAGCGTGAAGAGAAGTTGATCTAAGGTTGTATGGGATACATATATGTGATTGGAACTTGAAGAAGTGGAGCGAAAGCAGCTGCGGACGATAAAGATCGGACTGTTTTGGGGCGTTTTTGGGAAAAAATGAGGTAAAAGTCCTTATTTTAAATTAATTGGATATTACTTATTGTTATAATGTATGGATGAACTTGTGTTAAAAAGAATGAAGAATAAAAAGCGTTTGAGCCATTTTTGGGGCTAAAACCGATTTGGGACAGATTTAGTGTAAATGGAATTCATTGGTTATTGTCGTTGTTATCTTTACCTATTGCATGTTATAATCGATTAATATTGTTGTGAATAAGTTGTTATAACTTATGTAGAAGTTTTGGAACTCGAATTGGAATAAAAAGGATTAAGGAAAGAGTTATCGGATTTTAGTTGTTGGCCGTAGAATCTATAGAACTGTTGGATATTGTCGTGCAGTTTTATGGTGTTTTAAGCGTGTTGTAATCTTTGGAAAATCAGCCTAACATGCATGATTAATGTCACGACCGTTCGGGGCAGTGGTAGTGCCTTACGGGCACGAGTTATACATCGAGTGTCGGAATATAAAATAACCAAGATATGAAACGGTATAAATTGAGACACGAGATATACGAAGAAAGTTGCCTTTCGGCATAAATAATAATAACAACTCTTTCAAAATGAGCAGTTTAATCCTTTCTTTACAAACCACGCCACTTGTGATACTGGACCTACGAATGATATGACAACAGCGGGGCGGGCGCGTCATACCACGAATGTAGCACCTACAACAACAGGGACTATGCGAATAAGCCTCGAGGCGGAGCTTCAAATGCTGTGACCCTAGGCGAGGATCAGCGGCGGTGTACCTTTACTGCGGCATGAGCGCGGCCCGAAGAAGTCGATCTGGCGAGTGCAAGTATGTGGCGAAAAAATGTAAATGAAATCATAGTAGTCTATATAAAGCGGGAGACATGTATGATAGCAAACTACGATTCTGATAAATAAGTAGTCATATCAAATCGAGGACTCGCGCCTCAAAGTCATCACTCAAATATAAACATGGGTCTCACGCGCGACATCAATCATGCGCGGAATACCTTGCTCAGCGATCTATGATATATAAAAGCACCGAGATACCACATGAACACGGGTCCACGTGTCGTAATAAAACCGTCTGGGTAAGTATGAAGGCATGGCGAGCTACTAAAACCACCGTACCAACAAGGTCATCGCGTATCATGAAATCTGTCTAGCGTCACATGATCAAAGCGGCCACTCGCGCATGATCTAATGTGCGCGTCTTAGCCTGAACTCCCGACTCGCGTAGGCCACTCGATGGCGCGTGAGGTATTCCCGCGTCGGGTAGCTACTCCCCGACATCTGCACGACTTGCGGTCGCGTGGCGCATGGACCGCGTGCCCATAAAGGGCGCAAACTAACACGGAACTCTCGTAGCTCGCGTAGGCCCCAGGACGCGTGAGGTATTCTCGAATCATAGGTCACTAGACACTTTGAGTCTACCAGCGTCGGAGGCGACAACCTCGGAAAAGTCAAGGTGAGTGGTATAATACCAGCATAACGGTGATAGTCAAACAACTTTAAGCGCGATCGAGGAAAACCACTTTACACTAACGTCACAAGATACTAACACGCGTAGCATCTGGCACATTTACTTATCAATCAGCGAAAGTATTACAAGTCTATCACAAACCAACACAATCAGTTATACACACGAGGTACTTTCTACTATAAGTCAACATGTTAGGGTTGCTATCCCCAAAATACTTCATACATTAACTTTTTAAAAGATCGTTACTTTACAAAAGTCACACAATACCCGATATATGAAAGAGAGTGATTATCTTTTGAAGTAAATCAAAACACTTATCTTTGTAAAATCAAGTAACAGCATTATTATCCAAGCGTCGAGTTTGCCTAATTTCAAATGTTCCGTTTCTTATTTTAGAAAGGTTTAAGTAGTTCATAGTCTTACCCGTTTAAGAATATAATTCTCTTTTAAACCATCAGAAACATAAGCCTTATATGTGAGTAGGATATTCGTTTATAATAATCTTATTACGACCATGATCTAGGAAATATCATTTTGTCTAATCTTAGCTTACATGCGGATGGAAGTTTCTCTTGATTTTAATAATACTAAATCTGTCAAACATTTCCTTTTATTATGACTGCGATGGTTTGTCGATACATTCGATTTCGAAATCGATAAAACATTCTTAAGCGTTATACTAACTTTCCATAAAGCTAGTATAACTCTTAAGTTTTCAAAAACCAAGTATTACTCCTTCTTTCAAAATGATTCAAAAATCTTTTGAAATACTTCAAATTCTTTATTAACACATAACAAGCCAGTTATAGTTCAAATCAGTTACCTTTTAAAAACCACAAGTATTTCTTACCAACGTAAATTTATTATAACCAACTTCATAAAGCGTTATAACATTTTATGTTTTAAACCAATCAAATACATTTAGCACGTATGCGTCTGGTACTACATAGTTCACGTATCATGCTAGAAGAGATAGGAAGAGGTTCACATACCTGCGGCAGTATCGACTAATAGCAAAGCGCTCCAAGTACCTCCGAGTCGGCTACTCCTTAAGCCAAGTAGATCGCGCCATACGTAGTACTTGACCTATAAGGCCCTGAGGCGCATTAACATTTAGATCCGCCGTAGAACATTACGAGAAAATTGGCGACCTCCCCACATGGCGTAAATCTCTCTTCTATCGGGGCGGCTATCAAGCCAACGAGGGTTCATCATCTAACGGGACGTGCACAATTCTACCTCGCGAAAAAGCTACAAGTCTCTCATGTCTGATCTATGTAAATCTGATTCGATACTCTTCTTCGAAAAGGTTTCTTATTATTGGGCTTAAGTCAAAGACATTGCGATAACAACGTTGATTCTATATATAGTATACTTCAACTATATAGTCTAACAATCAAGTAATCTCGATTACAATAGAGGACAAGATATTTACCTCGATAAGCCCGTAATTATCAGAGTTTAAATGTCGATCTGAGCAAGGTTTAGCTCTACTCGCGGCGCTCAGGCCGCTCCAAACAACCCTTAGAAGTTCTAACCAACTTCTGCTTATAACTTCAACTACGGGTGAAGATTTACTTAGGGTTGGTTTTGTATTGACGGGAAGTATAATAGTATAAGCTGGCTTTTTGTAAATGTATAACCTTAGAATACTACAAGGTATATGGCTAAGGTAATTTGGGCATTATAACAATACTTTTGAGAGTATTTCTACCAAGAGGGTGTTTTATACGAGACAACTAGGCTAGGGGAGTACCCGGCCACTCTTAGGAGGGGAGGGCTCTCGGCGAGGGGAGGATGGTGTTGGGCGAGAACACTAGTAAGAGAAGGGAGGATTTTTAACACTTAGAGATTTGTAGAATGGATGAAGAAGTCATCAAAGAGGGGTATTTATAGGTCTAGCAAAGGCGAACCGATGGCGAATCTTGCCAAGTGCAAGGCAAGTGTAGGGCGAATCTTGCAGTGCACCTTATCCATCTACCACAAAAATATCCTACCAACCTTGACCAAACAATGGCCATTTCGTCCACTTGAACCGCCCGCGGCGTGCTCCATGAGAGGGTGCCAAGTGGCGCCCTCTGTTTGGCCAAACCCGTTTCGTCTCTCGCAAAAATCCGCAAAAATTAAAATTGACACAGCGGAATTTTCCCTACGAAAGCGTGAAAGCGTTTAAATCAACGACTCTAAGGTGTTGTGCACAAAAATAAATCGGCCGAGCTTATTCTCAAGTTCAAATTTTTCTCGTGCGTCATACGTACATACTCTGAAAATACGAGGTATAACATTCTCCTCGCGAAACATTCGTCGAATGTTCCTTCTAATCTCAAAACAAGCGTGCGCGGTATAGTCTTCACTACTATACTTATGAGAACAAATCACGCCACACTGGCCACGAAACACTGCGAGATACTTACATCCAAGTCTGAGGAAACACCTCTAACGTCGCCACAAACACCTCTCCTGGGTCTAAAATATACTTCGCGCGCCTCTTTACAAAGAAATGATACCACTTTTGTCACTTTGCGCGAGGTTCTAGTGTCGCTCGGCGACCCGACAAATAGTGCAAGCGCGTCGATCCACAGTGTCATACCCTCGAACTCTTACCACGTTCGAATCTGCTTGATTTCCAAAACTTCGGGTTACTATCTCTAACGTGGTGCGTCATTAATCGTGCCAGGAACACTCTGGATGGATCTCGATGCTTTCGAACATATCAATACGAAGGCCGGACGTCTTTGCCTCTAAGTCGGACGGCAAAAGCTAACCTATAGGCAACTGGCCTATCTCCTTCACATGAACTCAAAAGGCCCAAAGCGGCTCGGGCTAAGTTCCTCTGTTCCAAAACTTCGCCACGCCCTAACAGGGGTGGTACTTTCAAGAAGGCCGGCCGTCGACCTAAACTCTGGCGTCGTGCCGATTATCATACGATTTCTCTGAGTGCCAAAACCTCTCCTAGACTTCCCCATCCACGGTCTGTGGAACAAGCTGAACCAACTATCGCACCTTGCGCGACATCGAACCAATCGGCCAGGCAACTTACCTTCCGCCCTACAAGGCTTGAGCGACATCAGAACATTGAAATGGTAGCTTAAACACTACCTCCACAGGAGACAACAATCCCCACAACTATCACGAAATCCAAACAACGGCAGGCGAATGCGGTCCCGAGACTACTGAGTTCTTAACACGTGCTTGGTAAAACTTTTAGAAAGCGAAAATAGCCACCACCGGGCTTCATGCGCCATAAGGTGAAGGTAGGCACCGTGCAGCCTTACAACCTTTACGATATAAACAACAACTGCGAGCACTCGGTCTTTGCTAGAAGACAAGGCGGGTGACCTCGCCGGCCCGACTGCGGTCGGATCGTCCACGTGCAGTCGTCTGTTGGTTAACTAAGCGTGGGCCTAACACCCTCGTGACCACTACCGGCGGGACCACCACAGCCTGACCCGCCGCCATCGTCTGCGGGTTGACTGCGGCGTGGCCTCGACCCTACCGGCGTCGCGAAACACTAGCTCCGTCTGGAATAATTTCACAAATCATGTTACGAAAACCTGGCGGTCTTATAGCTCGACTACCTTCTTTCAAATCACGCTACTCGGGGACTTATCCACAAACATAGCCCACGTGCACTATGCACTCAGATAAGGATCAAACATAACACTACACTATCTCGAGATGGCGCTTACCTGCAAGGTCTCTGCGTATAAAACTCTAAGGCTCGCGCCTCTATCCCCAAAATCTTACTCGGTTAACCGCCATGATTTCTAATCACTACTAACACACTGCTATCGAGCATAGCACTTAAGGTATACTCGCTTATCACAAATCCGATCTCTAGAGGGTTAAGGATATATCTATATCTCTGCTTCCTCCGCTTAGTCGTTACAATCAAGCACGCCGTAGGCGTAGCTAAGGAAGATGGCGAACTACCCAGATCACGAAGGCTAAGTCCTCTGAGGACACTCTCTCGACACATGGCCACGGCGGCGCGGTGCAACAAGTACCCGACTAAAAACGACATTCCGGGATGGCGTGCATGCATTAATGAGCAGAGGAAAAGCGAATCGGTGTTTGGAACTGCGTGTAGTGTGAGCGGAAACTCGGATTCGACCAACTCCTGCATACCGAGCGTCTGAACCACAGCGGAGGACCACTGCTGCGGTGGATGCGCGTATTCAATCTTTGGTGAGGTAACTCGCCTCGAAAGTTACGAAAGGACCTTCTTTGCTCACGGCCTCCTGCGTCGCCCGTTAACCCGTTGATCTCTACGTTTCTTGGCACATTGCGCGTAAGCGTACGCAGGCCATGCTCAACCTAAGCGAAGAATTACTCGCCTGACCCTCTCTTAGATATTCATCAAGACTCGCGGTACGTCGGTATATTCTCTGGTAGCCAAATCCATAGCTAATGTGAGTCGCCTCTTTGCAAGCTATATTCTCTGTCCCCGATCGTGGGCGAAGGTTCAAATGTCATGGCGCGATGAGCTGCCGCCGCCGTGCTAAACTCTGCTGGGGCTAGTGGCGTCGCAAAACTCCCGAATGAAGCACCGCCCGGTGATGATTGGGCTGTGCCCACGTAACCCTCTGTACTCTGCTCATGACTCCTCGGCTGCCTTGTCCTCGAGGCTCGAGTTGCCTATGCGGAGGCATAGCGGTAAGGAAAGAAATCGTTAGAGGTCGACTTATCACACGACTCTAAGGCACGATCTCGGAATGAGAAGAATGAAACCAACCTAAATATCCTATAGCCTCACGATTATTGATGTGGTGCGCAACACGCGATAATCAAGACTCTTGGATCTGATGCGTAGACACTTTCCAGGATTAGCGCTCGATACCACTTTTGTCACGACCCGTTAGGCGTGTATAGTGCCTTACGGGCACCCGGTAGTCATACATCAGAGTAATCAGCGGAATATAAAAAACCAAGATATGAAATAGTATAAATTGAGACACAGATATCTGAAGAAAGTTGCCTTTCGGCAAAAATAATAATAACAACTCTTTCAAAATGAACAGTTTAATCCTGTCTTTACAAACCACACTTGCTGTGATTACTACAGACCTCTACGAATGATATGACAACAGCGGCGGGGGGCCGTCGTACCACGAATATAGCACACAACAACGGGGACTATGCGAATAAGCCTCGGAGGAACGGAGCTTCAAGCTGAGCTGTGACCCTAAGGCGAGGATCAACGGCTGGTGTACCTTTACCTGCGGCGTGAGCGCGGCCCGAAGGAGTCGATCTGGTGCAAGTATGTGGCGAAAATCGTAAATGAAATCATAGCAGTCTATATAAAGCAGGAGACATGTATGATAACCAAACTACAGTTCACGATAAATAAGTAGTCATATCAAGTCGAGGACTCGCGCCAAAGTCATCACTCAAATATAAACATGGGTCTCACGCCCGACATCAATCGTGCGCGGAATACCTTCCCGGCTGCCGTGATCTATGATATATAAAAGCACCGGAGATACCATGAACACGAGTCCCACTGTGTCGTAATAAAGCCGTCTGGGGTAAGTATGAAGGCATAGCGACTACTAAAACCACCGTACCAACAAGGTCATAAAGCGTATCATGAAATCTGTCTAGGCCGTCCACATGATCAAAGTGGCCACTCGCGCGATATCTAATGTCGCGTCTTAGCCACAGAACTCCGCTGACTCCGCAGGCCACTCGATGGCCGCGTGAGGTATTCCGCGTCGGTAGCTCTCCCGGCGTCTGCTGGACCGCGATCCGCGTGGCCCATAGACCGCGTGCCCATAAGGGCGCCAAACTAACACGGAACTCGTAGCTCGCGTAGGCCCACAGGACCGCGTGAGGTATTCTCGAATCATAGGTCACTAGACCCGCTGAGTCTACCCGCGTCGGACGACTTAACCTCGGAAAAGTCGAGGTGAGTGGTATAATACCAACATAACGGTGATAGTCAAACAACTTTAAGCGCGATCGAGGAAAACCACTTTTACACTAACGTCACAAGATACTAACACACGTAGCATCCTAGCACATTTACTTATCAATCAGCAGAAAGTATTACAAGGCTATCACAAACCAACACAATCAAGTTATACACACGAGGTACTTTCTACTATAAGTCGACATGTTAGGGTTCTATCCCAAAGTACTTCATACATTAACTTTTTAAAAGATACGTTACTTTCACAAAAGTCACACAATACCATGATATATGAAAAGAGAGTGATTATCTTTTGAAGTAAATCAAAACACTTATCTTTGTAAAATCAAGTAACAAGATTATTATCCAAGCGTCGTAGTTTGTCTAATTTCAAATGTTCACGTTTATTATTTTAGAAATGTTTAGCAGTTCATAGTCTTACCCATTTAAGAATATAATTCTCTTTTAAACCATCTGAGAAACATAAGCCTTATATGTGAGTAGGATATTCTCGTTTATAATAATCTTATTACTGACCATGATGCAGGAAATATCATTTTGTCTCATCTTAACACATGCGGATGGAAGTTTCTCTTGATTTTAATAATACTAAATCATCAAAACATTTCCTTTTATTAGCATTTGCGGTGGTTTGTCGATACAATTACGATTTCCGAAATCGATAAAACATTCTTAAGCGTTATACCTAACTTTCCATAAAGCTAGTATAACTCTTAAGTTTTCAAAAACCAAGTATTACTCCTTCTTTCAAAATGATTCAAAAATCTTTTGAAATACTTCAAATTCTTTATTAACACATAACAAGCCAGTTATAGTTCAAATCAGTTACCTTTTAAAAACCACAAGTATTTCTTACCAACATAAAGTACATTATAACCAACTTCCCGTAAAGCGGTTATAACATTTTATGTTTTAAACCAATCAAATACATTTAGCACGTACGTCACCGTACTACATAGTTCACACATATCATGCTAGAAGAGATAGGAAGAGGTTCACATACCTCGCGGCCAGTATCGACTAATAGCAAAGCGCTCAGTACCTCACGTCGGCCACTCCTTAAGCCCAGTAGATCGCGCCATCGTAGTACTTGACCTATAAGGCCACAGTGACATTAACATTTAGATCCGCCGTAGAACATTCTGAAAATTGGTGACTCCCCCACACACGGCGCGTAAATCTCCTCTTATCGGTAGACTATCAAGCCAACCGGGGGTTCGTCAATCTAACAGGACGTGCGCAATTCTACCTCGCGAAAAGCTACACGAGTCTCTGTATCTGAGTCCTATGTAAATCTGATTCAATACTCTTCTTCGAAAAGGTTTCTTATTATTGGGCTTAAGTCAAAAGACATTGCGATAACAGCGTTCAGTTCTATATATAGTATACTTCAACTATATAGTCTAACAATCAAGTAATCTCGAATTACAATAGAGGACAAGATATTTACCTCGATAAGCCCGTAATTATCCGAGTTTAAATGTCGATCTGAGCAAGGTTTAGCTCTACTCGCGCGCTCGACCAGCTCCAAACAACCCTTAGAAGTTCTAACCAACTTCACTTATAACTTCAACTACTGGTGAAGATTTACTTAGGGTTCGGTTTTGTGGTGACGGGAAGTATAATAGTACAACTGGGCTTTTTGTAAAGGTATAACCTTATAATACTACAAGGTATATGACTAAGGTAATTTGGGCATTATAACAATACTTTTGAGAGTATTTCTACCAAGAGGGGGGGTGTTTTATACGAGACAACTAGGCTAGGGGAGTACCCAGCCACGCTACTAGGAGGAGGGCTCGGCCAAGAGGAGGGGATGGTGTTGGGCGAGAACACTACTAAGAGGGGAGGATTTTTAACACTTAGACATTTGTAGAATGGATGAAGAAGTCAATCAAAGAGGGGTATTTATAGGTCTAGCAAAGGCCAACCAATGGCCAAGATCTTGCCAAGTGCAAGGCAAGTGTAGGGCGAAGATCTTGCCAAGTGCACCTTATCCATCTACCACAAAAATATCCTACCAACCCTTGACCAAACAATGGCCATTTCGTCCACTTGAACCGCCAGCGTGCTCAATGAGAGGGTGCCAAGTGGCGCCTCTTGTTGGTCCAAAATGTTTGAATCTCGGAAAAATCCGCAAAAATTAAAAATGACATAGCGGAATTTTCCCTACGAAAGCGTAAAGCGTTTAAAAACGACTCTAACCGGGTGTTGTGCACAAAAATAAATCGGCCAAGCTTATTCTCAAGTTCAAATTTTTCTATGTACGTCCTTACGTACATACTCTGAAAATACGGGGTATAACAATTAATGTGGTAAAATGGCTAATGAAAGTCCTAAATAATAGGGGTATAAAAAAGGTGTAAAAGGCTTCACATTGTACCCTTAATATTGTAGAATTGTGGACTGTTTTGTGCCGAGGATTGTGGACTGTTTTGTATATATTGTGGGGCCGAATTTTACACGTCAATTTAGGCGTGTAATCCACTTTGGTTAACTGTTGGTTGTGCCTTAAATGTGGCTTGTTGGTTGATGAATACGAGCCTTGAAAAAGGTGGAAAAATATGTAGAAACAAAGGAAGTGCTGCCCGATTTTCCGTAGAATTAGAGGGAAATTATTTGGTATAAGTCTTACAATAGTATGTATGATATTGATAAAAGTACTATGGCCATTTTAGGTTGAAGTACTACGTGTAGCAGAGTCTACTTGGCTTAAGGAATAGCCGATGAAGTTGAAGTACTTTAGAGCATTTTGCTACTTGTCGTATTGGTTAGTCGTCGCGAGGTATGTGAACTTCTTCTTTCTATAGACATGAGTATTTTTATGGTATACTTGCCTTGATATTGAAGTATACTTGCCTTGTTATTAGGAGTATACATGACTTGATATTGAAGTATACTTGCCTTGTTGTTAGGAGTATACTTGCTTTGATATTGAAGTATACTTGTCTTATTGTTAGGAGTATACTCGCCTTGATATTTGAAGTATACTTTCCTTCTTGTTAGGAGTATACATGACTTGTTCTTGAGTATACTTTCCTTGTCATAGGAAGTATTCATGTTATTGATTTTATGCTAAAGGCATGTCTAGAATATTCCTAAGTTCTTACCAAGTCTTATGGAGGATGTTGGTAAGAGTCGTTAGGAAGTATTAGAGTCTAGTTGACCTTGCTAAATTACTACACTAATGAAAAAAAGGACCGAACAAGCCATTGCAGCGTTAATGAAAATGTATCGGTAATCAATTACATTGAAATGAGTATAATCTTCCATCTGCATAGAAACTAAGATGAGACAAAATTGTATTACATTTTCTAGATCATGGCTCAACGGACAAGATCGTTATAAATGAGTATAACCTATTCACGACTCATATAAGTATTAATTTGGAAAGTACTTGAGACTTGAATTTCGAAAATATGTAGTGACTTGATTTATTTGAAGTAAGTAAATTGATTTTGAAAATATATAAGTCTTGATTATAAAAGTATAAGTCACTCGAATTACTTTAAAAGATTATGAGACTTTATTTTTCAAGTTATGGGACTTGATTCCAAAAAAGTTAAGAGACTTGATATATTTTAAAAGTATGAGAATTTGTTTGAAAGTATATGATACTTGAATATTGAAAGTCAAGAGATTGAGTTTATTTTGTTTCCTAACATTTCATGGTTTAAATCTTCTAATAAAGAAATGATGTACAAAGTAATTTGGTTCCAAACGCCCTAATACTTCATGAAATGATTCTTGTTATAACAAATGTATGTACGCAGTACTTTTGGAGTTCAACTCCCAAATAATACATGGTAACTAATGCCTTGACTTTCCAAATCATGTTTTTAATAGATACTTGAACTGATAAGTGTCTTGATAGCGCCTTGATGAGTTCTAAAAGGAAAGGTGTGATAGCACCTTAGTTTCATAAGAGTTGTTATAATGGCTTTATGGGAAGTGGTTATAACTGTTTTTATGAAAAGTCTAAATATGGTTAATAGAATGAACTTGGTTTCATTATAGTACATGAAAGGAGTAACTAGAGTATAAAGCGTGTAGGTCGCTTGATTTGATGAAAAAGTAACTTGATGTTGCAGGGCTAGTGCCTTGGGATTTATATAAAGGAACAGGACGTGCGACGAACGTACGTAGTACTTTGGCTTGCTAAAATGATAATTGTATTGATTTGGTTTAAAGGAAGGCATGACATTGTCTTGATAGAATAAAATGATGGTTGTTCATTTTATTGTAATGAGAGTCAAAGATGATTTACTTGCATATGTTATTTATGATTGTCGGTTGTGCTAATTTCATAGTATTTATTATGGGGTCAATCCCCGGGTCATGTTGCATTTTGCCAATTCTGTGGAATTGCTCCCGCGTCACGAGGAATACCTGCATGCGAGCGTAGGGCTAAATGCGGTGAAAAAGTCTCATGCGAGTGAAATAGTCCTATGCGAGGTATGCCTCATGCGGGTCCACAAGATCCATGCGGGTGAAATAGTCTCATGCGGGTTCAATTACCATGATTATTTCATGGACTGCTACTCCATGATGCGGGTATATCTATATATATACTCATTGCAGGTCTACAAGATCCATGCGGGTGAAATAGTCTCATGCGGGTGAAATAGTCCCATGAGTTGATTTTCTATTATTAAAAATGGCTAGTTTACTCTCATTATATCGAGTCCCTCACTAAAGAAGGGACACATCATGGCGTATAGACATGACATTTGATTTTATATTATATCATGTTTGCCAAGCGGTGATGTTGGAATTCCACGCATGCTCTCTTGTCGGGTTATATATTATACTTGTTACATCTTGTGATGATGTTGTATTCCACGAGCATGCATCGTGATATTATATCTTTGAGGCGGTGTCACGATTTTGACATGGCTTCGTATGTGAAAGTGATGCGGCGTTATAGTAATCTGATGATACAAAGTCTGAGATGGCTCACGATTGTTATATGACACGGTAGGATCTGGTATTTGATTTTTATACTTGCCTCTGTCATTCTTTTATACAGTTATGATCTTGTTTAATGTATTGTATTTCCGTTCCATACTTGATACCTGTTGTACTGACCTCCTTGGGCTGCGTTAAATGTCGCAGTCTAGGTACTCGATTGTGGATCCATGAGCTTAGGATCTGGTTCGGCATTTTGAGATGGCTCCGATGTTCGGAGCTTGTCATTATGGCTAGGTATATTCGAGAATGCAGCGGGGCCTTGTCCCGTCATAGTTTACTATCCAAATTCTTAGAGGTCTGTATTCATATGTGTCCTGGACTGACTAGAGTTGTATTTACATTGTTGAACAGTGTAGAACCTTTCAGGTGATTTTTATTAGGACAGCCTTATCGGCTTTGTCTTGGTTTTTTTAAAAAAAGAGTGTTATTTATCTTCTGCGGTTTATTATGTTGTATGAATAGGAGGGTGCACAGGTAGGGCACCAGTCACGGGCCCGAGGTTCGGGGCGTGACAAAGGCACTTTCATATCATATACTACTTGAAAGTAGAACTTCGATGGAATACGTCGTCCAGCGTACACCCGTATTATATAAATAATAATGCCAAAAGAAGAAATGATAGTTCACATACCTTATCGACAATACTAACTCGATAAGTAGAATACGTCCCAAATAGGTACTTCAACCTATAATAACAATAACACTTTTATCAACTTCATGAATACTAGTATAAGTAGTATATACTATAACACGTAAGGACTATCTTTCATATAAAAATTAAGGCACTTCCCTATTTATCGTACTTTTCCACCTTTCAATAAGGCCAATTTCATCAACAACCAAGCACCAATTAAGGACACAACCAAATAGTTAACCAAGGTGATTCCACACCTATTTCACACGTAAATCAGCCTCTTATTCCACGTTAAAACAATCCGTAAAAACAATCTTCAATCCAGCGATAACAAAGGTAAAGCGTGAGGCCTTTTAACACCATTCTACACCACTTATTCTTTTAGGACTTTCATTGTAATTACTATACTTAAACATGCATAATGGTGGCTGAATTTTCAGCATTATGGCGCCACAAAATAGTCCCTAAAGCGCATAACAATATCAACGATTTATACAAGTCTCGACCAAACAACCACGACCAAAGCCACTTTTCAATATTCCTTAAAATCCAATCCAAGTTCTAATACTTTAATATAATCATATAAACTTGTAATAACCATATTTCCTTCATTTTAACATGCAAGTAGTGTGATAATAACAACAATAACCAACGAATCCAACAATACCAAAAAGTCCACAATCGACTATCTTGCAGCGTGACTTGACTTCTTATTCTCCATTTTACTTAACACAAGATCATCCAGCTTTACTATAACGTCATATAGCTTCCAAGTACTTTAAGAGGAAGAAGAAATCTACCTTAGTTTTTAGCCCAAGCAGCCCTGAGTTCTCGGCCAAGCCGTGACACTTTCGGTTTGCACCATTTCTTCGCGTTACAATCACAGCACATATCCTCTACAAGCTTGTATCCATCTTGCTTTCATGTTTTACTTCCAAAAGTTCATCAACAAGCTTAGGGTTTCAAGACACTTTTCTTGCCAAAACGTGACTCATGACTTGCAAGGTTAACTTGGCTTAGAACTTGGTTAAGGTGTTTAATCTTGTAAAATAAGTTACACTTGTTCTTCACTTTTTCTATGGCTATTTCGAGACTTTGGAAGAGAAGAGAAGAGAGTTGGATGAAGAAGATAATATGAGCTAAGTCTTGCAAGCTCTTGAATTAATACAAGTGTAGTAGCACAAGTGAAGGGGGACCCATGAGCCGCTCGTCCACTTGTCTTGCCCTTCACATAAAATATCTCCACACTTAGCCATATTTCTTGAAACATCGAAGGCTTCACCCTTCCATATACTAAGACTTAATAATTTAACACTTAGTCCATAACTCTATTGGAAATAATCCAACTACTAGTATTAATTTTTGTCATCACATAAATCTCGAAAAATTTTCATATAAGAAAATGTAAAAATTATTTCCTTCCAACATTCAAATCTAATTTCCATAATCATGTTCTCACTTAATAGCCATGGAATTACCGGGTGTAACATTCAGTGTTTGAAGACAATGGACAAGGAGATGTACATCATTATCAACATAATGCAAGACAAGTTCATAATTTGCAACTTAAGAAGAGTTACACAACAACAACATAAAACCTTTTTACATGAAATTCCACAGGTGCCACAATTCATATCAAACTGTCAGAACCATCAAGGATCATACATGACAGTTAGTCAATTCACACCTAGTCAAAACCAACAACTTTTAATATGATTGACAACAGGACTGCAGCTGGAGAGCCTAATGTTAGTGCAAACATGACAGGTATTTTAATGCTGATGAAGTATTGTTAAAGTGGATTATAGACACCGGTGCAACTAATCACATGATTAGTAATCAGAGATACTTACACAATAAAAACCTGACAGAAATGCAGAAAAAGTACAATTGTCTACAGGAGATTCTGCTAGAATCTCACATGTTGGTGATTATCACTTAGGATGATGTGATATTCTTAAAAATGTTTTCTGTGTGCCAACTTTCAAATTTAACCTCATATACATTTCAAAGGTAACAAAAGAACTAAATTGCAGTGTTACATTCTTTCCACATTGTTCTGTATTTCAGTATATCTCATCCGAGAAGGTGATGAGGGATTGTAATGAGGAATAAAGATTTTATATACTGTGTTTGGATACACAAAATAAGGAAGGAGAAATAAATAAATATTTGGCAGTATCTTAATAGGCTGATGCAGCTATTTGGCACCAGAGACTGTGTCATGTGCCCATGACTGTCACAAGGAAAATTTCATGTTTCAAGAATGATTTTTCTTTTATTTTGAATAAATGTGAGGCGTGTCCTTGATCTAGACAAACTAGAGTTCATTTTCCTATTAGTATTAGCAGGACATCAAGGCCCTTTCAGATGTTACATATGGATGTATGGGAACCCTATAAAGTTGAAACATATAATGGAATGAGATATTTTCTGACTATGGTGGATGATTATTTTAGATGGACTTAGATTTTCTTTATGAGACTGAAATCAGATGTGGTTACATTACTCAGAAGCTTCTTTGCTGAAGTTAACTCAATTTGATATAAAAATAAGAAGAATAAGGTTTGATAATGTGACTGAGTTTTTAAATTATAATTGTAAGGATTTATTTCAACAACATGGTGTAGTACATGAAATTCATGTCCACATATGCCACAACATAATGGTGCAGTGGAAAGTAAGGATAAACATATACTAGAAACTGCTATGGCCATAAAAATACAAGTTAATCTGCCAGACAAATTTTGGGGTTTCTGTGTAGAGGGAGCAATAGATATTCTAAACAGAATACCTTCTACTGTCATAGGAAATAAGTCACCCTATTAAATGTTGTATAATAAAATTTCATCACTTTCTTATTTAAGAGTGATAGGTTGTTTGTGTTTTGCAACTATTTTAACTAGACAAGATAAATTCAGTCCTAGAGCTGTGAAAACTGTTCTTCTAGGATATGGATCTGCATAGAAAGGATACACGTTGTATGACATGGAGAATAGAACAACCTTCATGAGTAGAGATGTGGTCTTCATGGAAACAATTTGTCCATTAAGAATGATGCAAATGTCAGGGTTGGCTTCATCCAATCACAAGAAAATTTTTGCTATGATGATCTAGTTTGTCCACATAATATTGAGGTCACACACAGTTGCTCAGGTATTTAAGACAACGATCCAACCACTGGTGATTAACATGTTGATGCTTCAAGACACCAAGGTACTGGTGATTAACATGCTGATACTTCAAGCCACCAAGGTAAAGTGCATAATCTTACATCAACATATATACCTGACACTATGAGGTCTACAAGAACTAGTAGACCTCATATTTGGCACAACGACTATATTATCAAGAAATGTTCTACTAGTTACGTGTAGTCCATATCAAATAGAATAGACTATGCAGGATTATCATCCAGGTAGTAGATTTTTATGGCACATGTTTCTATTGATGTTGAACAACATAACTATTCAGAAATAGCTAAGGACAAAAGGTGGATTGAAGCAATAAGGACTAAGATTCAAACATTAGATGAGAACAAGACATGAGAGCTTGTGCAACTTCCAAAAGGTAAAAAGGCCATTGGATGTAGGTGGGTGTATAAGATCAAGTATGAAGCAACATGAGAAGTTGAAAGGTTCAAAGCCACGTTGGTGGCAAAATGATATAATCAAAAGGAAAGTCTTGACTATCATGAGATATTTTCACATGTAGACAAGATGATTACTGTAAAATCCGTCATATGTTGCAGCTGCCAATCATTGGGTCATTCATCAAATAAATGTCTAAAATGTATTTCTGCAAGGAGATCTCTATGAGAAGGTGTTTATGCAGCTGCTAGAAGGTTTCAATATTGCAGGAGGTCAGAATCAAATATGCAAACTACTCAAATCTTTATATGGTCTAAAACAAGCATCCAGACAATGGAATATTAAGTTGACTTCAGCTTTAATTTCCTCTAGTTTTCATCAAAGTCATGAGGATTATTCCTTGTTCACCAAACAGAAGACTGACAAAATTATAGTGGTATTGATGTATGTTGATGACCTGTTGATTAGTGGTGATAGTCCAACACTCATCCAGTCTACTAAAAAGTCACTACAGACTGCCTCAAAATCAAGTATTTGTGGAAACTTAAGTTTTGTCTTGGCATAGAGTTTGTAAGAAGTTCTCAGGGTATTCTTATGCATCTGAGAAAGTATGCCCTGGAACTCATATCTGATTCAGGCCTAGCAGGTGTTAATCCTGTGCATTCACTTATGGAAATGCATCAGAAACTTACCACTGTGGAGTTTGATAAGTATATTTCCTCTCATTCTGCATCACCTGATACTGCATCTAAACATTCTTCTCTACATGATCTGCCTTTACCAGATCCTAGTATATATAGAAGACTCACTGGAAGACTATTATATCTCACCAATACTATATCTAACATTGCCTTTGTTGTGCAATACTTAAGCCAATTTATGCAATCTTCAAAGACTTCACACTTGGAAGCTGGAATGAGACTTGTTAGGTATGTTGAGTTATGTATCCTAATTCATTATCGACAGTCGACACTACGAATACCTGATCGGCAGCCGACACTATGAAGACCCGATCGACTAAGTTTGGAATGTTGATCGGCTAAGGTAATTTAGCGGCTAAGGTTATTTAGTGGAGGGTAATTGACTCATATATTATACGCCTAGTTATTGCTATATATATAGACTAAGGCATTGTTCTTCTAAAAAAAATCATCACAGAAATTCAATAGAATTTATCACGAGTGAAATGTGAGAAAGAACGAATTGTAAACTCAAAACTCCCTTTGATTAGTGAAGAATCTGTAGCAGCAAAGTGGATGTAGCTCTCGCATTAAGGGTGAACCACTATAAATCTATGTGTGTTATTTATTCTTTATCGATTTACTATTTTCTGATTAGTCAGATTTGGATTGTCAAATCCTAACTACTGGTATCAAAGAGACAAGTTGTGTTACGATTCAGAAAATGATGGGAGGCAAAGATGGTTCGGTGTACGACATCAGAAAATTTGATGGTACATATTTTGCGTTTTGAAAAATGCATATTGAAGATTATTTGTACGGTAGAAAGCTCCATCAAATGCTGAGTCTGAAGCCAGAGGATATGAATGATGCAGATTGGAATCTCATCGACAGACAGGTTCTGGGAGTCATTAGATTTACGTTGTTGAAGAATGTTGCTCATAACGTGGAAAATGAGAAGATCACCGCTGGAATGATGAAGGTTTTTTCTGACATATATGAGAAACCTTCGACAAATAATAATGCATTTCTCATAAATAAACTCTTTCATCTAAAGATGGATGAAGGTTCTCATGTTGCAGCGCATGCGAATGAATTCAATACTATTGTCAATCAATTGTCATCTATTGCAATTAAGTTTGATGATGAAGTACAAACCCTAATTTTGTTGGCATCTCTGGCGAATGGTTGAGAGTCGACGAGAGCAGCGATTAGTAATTCTGTCGCCAGTGATAAACTGAAATTTAATGATGTTAGGGATCGTATTTTGTTGAGGAAGTTAGCATGATAGATTTTGGTGAGGCATCTACAAGTTCTGGCTTGAATGTTGAAAACAGAGGCATAAATTATGATAGAAACGACAACCAAAATAAGGGCAAATCGAAGTCAAGAAATGGCATACGTCAATTCAGGTCCGAGCGAACCTTTGAATGTTGGAACTATGAGAAATTAGGTCACATCAAAAGAAATTACAGGGAACCGAAGAAGGATGACAATAAGGGGGTGGAACCAATGCTGCCACTGAAGACATTGGTGATGCGCTGGCGTTGTTCACTAAAGACATTGCTAATCGGCTAATGTTGTCTGTTGACAGCCCAATCGACTCTTGGGTGCTTGACTCATGAGCTTCTTTCAACACAACTGCAGATCGTGATGTAATGGAGAATTATGTTTCGGGGATGTATGAGTACATCTATTTGGCAGATGGTAAGACTTTAGAAATTATTGGTACTGGAGACTTTAATTTGAAGATATCAAATGGAAATGTGTGGAAAATAAAAAGGTCGAACACGTGCGAAGGCGATCGTAATATGATCTCGATGAGTCGACGATAATGAGGGACATGATGTTACCTTTGGTAATGGTTCCTGGTGTTATACCCCGTATTTCCTGAGTATGTACGTGAGGGCGTACGTACAAAAGTTTAGCCTTAGTTAGGCATAAGGGACGAAATTTATACCTGACCGAAAGGAATCATTTTCCGAAAAAGCGTTTTCAAAACTTGCGAAGGAAAATTACTGCGACATTTATATTTTTGCGGATTTTCCTAGAGATGAAATATTTTGGACCAACGAGAGGTGACCTCAAGTGGACGGCAAAGAAGGCATGGCTTGGCACGATTTTCAGGCCTAAACCATGGGTCAATGTTTGTGAGTGATTTGTGGAGTAGGGATAGGGTGCATTTGTGCAAATCCACACCCTCCACTTGCCCTCCACTTGCCTTCATCTTGGCCGAAAGCCCTATAAATACCCAGAGTTGAAGACTTCTTCATCCACAAATCATTTTCCAAGTCTCCAAACTTTCCCCACCTTTGAGAGAAGCTCTCGTCAAAGCCCTCTTCCCCCTCTTGTGAAGAGCTTAGCCGAAACACCCTCCCCTTTCCTAGTAGTCTCGGCAAAGCCCCCTTTCCTAGTAGTCTCAAAAGCCAGCCCCTTGGTAGAAAATACTCTCCAAGTATTGTTACTATCCCCAAAATACCCTAGTCGTATATCTTATAGTATTCCAAAGTCACCTCTATACTAAAAGCCCAGAAATACTATCTTATATCCATTAGTCACTAAACGAAACCCTGGGGAAATCTTCATAGTTGGTTGAAGTAGTAAGTAGAAGTTGTGTAGAAACTTCTAAGGGTTTCTTGGAGCGGATTGGAGCGTACAAATTAGGAGCTAAACCTTGCTCAGGATCGACTTATAACATGGATAATTTTGGGCTTACCGAGGTAAATATCTTATCATTCTATTGTAATTAGAGATTACATACTGTAGAAGTATAGAACTAAGTATAAGACTTATAGAAGGATGGTATTAAAAGAAGAGAATTGAACTGTAGTCACATGGAAGAATATTAAAGAAGATTGAGTGTACTTACATAGGGTGTATTCTGATGACTTGTATAGTTCTGGGTAGGAAATCTGCCCGATTTTAGTAGAATAGAGGACCTCTGCTAGAATGTCCTCTGAGTAGTGTAGACATTGATAGGCGTATTGACTATTATAGGTTGATACTCTGCGCGACATATTCGACTTGGCGGTGGATTTGTAGAGAAGGTATGTGATTCTTCCTATCCTCTTGAGCATGATATTTTAAAATATATATATAGTACGGTAGCGTATGTGTGTTAAGCGAACATGGTTTTACTTGGCGTCTTTTGACTTGAGTCGAAATAATAAGAATCTTGAAGTATTTCAAAAGAATTATGAATCATTTTTAAAGAAGAGTAATACTTGGTTTTTAAACAAAAGCTTAAGAGTTATACTAGCTTTATGGGAAGTTAGGTATAACGACTTAAGAAAGATAAAAGGCAGTTTACTTATGTGTTTATAAAGACACTGTATTGATTTACGAAGGTATAGTAAGATGGGTTGTTGAGTAGACATATTGTGATCTTATGTGTGTTAGTATCTTTGTAACGTAACGCTTGTGTAAAGAGGTTATTCTTATTGTGCTTATGTTGTTTAAGCGATAATTTGTTATGTTAGTATTACATCACCCACCTCTTGACATGATATATCGGGGTTAAAGCTGCCACGTGCGGGTATACCTCGGCGATCTGTGTGACTATGATTGAGAATACCTACGCGGGTCGAGGACCTATGCGAGCTCTGAGAGTTCGAGGTTAGTGTGTGGTCCATGTGGCCATGCGGTCTATGTGGCCATGCGGACTACGAGTCGGGGAGCGATGCAGAGTAGCTACCCTCACGAGGATTACCTCATGCGGGCCTAGGTGGCTATGCGGACTCTGGAGTCGAGATTAGGCATGCATAATGATACTATGGGCGATCGGCCTTGCTTCGATCATTCACACCTAGAAAAGACTGTTCTGATTTACCTATTATTACTCTTGTTTGTGATGTGGCACTATGTGCGGTTACATTAGTTGTTTAAACATATTTGTAAAATTGGTTTTAAAATGATATGATTTCATTTAAGTACTTCTGATTTCACATACTTGGTACTGTTATGCGACCTCCTTGAAGTGCGTTCATCTGCGAGTAAGGAAGCGGTGCTAGATCCGCATCCTTAGGATCTTTTGCTTTGGTGTCGGGAGCTCCGTCTTCTCCAGAGGCTCGACTTTTGGTATGGTTCTACACATTTATTTGTAGATATATGTACATTCGAGGTATGGCGGGGCCTGTCCGCCATAGTTATTCACTTTCTTAAGTGCAGTAGTCCTATTATGCAGTTGGGATGTAGCGCCAGATTTTTGTTTATATATATATGCGAAGAAAGCGACTTTTCTCGGATAAATTGTGTCTCGATTTACATTTGTTTCACGTCTTGTTTTATATTCCGATTACTCGATGTATGACTACTTGGGTGCGGGTAAGGCACGATCCACGAACCGGGCGGAGTCGTAACAAAAGTGGTATCAGAGCAGTTAATCCTCGGAAAGTGTCTACAGACCGTATCTAGTAGAGTCTTGATTATCGGTGTGTTGTGCACTACACCAATAATCAGGAGGCTATAGGATATTTAGGATTGGTTTCCATTCTTCTCACTCTGAGATCGTGCCTTAGAGCTGTGTTATAAGTTGGACCCCTCTAACGTATTTCCTTTCTTTACTTGATTATGCCTGCGTAAGGCAACCGGCCCCGGAAAGGCAAAGCGGAGAGGTTCTAGTAGGAAAGCAAAGTCACGAGGCTCATGCCCGATCTATTCCCGAGGCGGCGAGTTCCACGCGCGCCGCCCCAGCGAGGTTTAGGCGCAGCGATGGGCGATGAGACCACGAGACTGCACCTCGGTCCACGGCTGGAAGCGAGATGAGATGGATTCTGAAGAGATGGCGATTCTTGGCCAGATCGTGGCGAACATGAGATAAGTGGAATCTGGCGATTCGATTCAGCATTGTGGTTCACCCGAGATCGGATAGTTTGAGGCTACGAGATTTTTACGAGTTGTAGCCCGCGAGTTCTACGGGTCGAGGCACGAAGATGATCCGCGAGGAGTTCATCCGTCGATTCTGAGAGGATCGTCACAGTGATCGAGGCTTGGAGATCGAGTGTGATCTTGGTTCGCGTCGTGCGTGATACCGCGATCGGCTGGTTTTGACTTCGTGGGAGTTGTCGGGAGAGCACGCGTCCCAGCTACTTGGGACGAGTTCTGGAGGCTTTCTTACTCACTTCTTGCCTCGCGGATGAGAGGGCGCGGGTAAACGATTTTTGTTCTTTGAGGCAGAGAGGGCGCATTTAGGGAGTACAACATTGAGTTCGATTCATTGGCTCGATATGTCCCTGCGTTGGTAGCAGATAAGGAGGACATTGTGCATCGCTACGTCACCGGGCTAGATGATTATATGGCCGAGTCTTGTGCGGGTGTGGCTCTTCAGCCAGGCATGGACATTACCCGCATGCAGGCTCATGCACTTAGATGCGAGGCGTAAAGCCCGGCAGGTTGTGAGCAGCCAGAAGAAGAAGGCCGGGGCGAGTCTTTTAGTAGCTCTCGGGTGGGCGGCCTCAGCGGCGATCTAGATTTGCACCACGGCCCGGCTCGAGCACTCACCTGCATCGCCGGACAACGAGGTATTCGAGGCGGACCGGGGCCCAGGACCGGCGTCGGTGGTAGCGAGTGCTAACCGATCGGGACCACCCGCCGGTGTGGCCGTCGATAGATCCCATTACGGGAATTGTGGTGCGCTGCGGGAGTTTGCTTGATTGCGGCCAGCGGTCACTGCGAGCTGTCAGGCGAGCGCGCAGATGGTAAGTCACCTACGAGTTCTTTCACGGGTCTGCCATCTCCTACGATTACTCGCCCGGGCGTGGTACTCATGGGCGGCCAGTCGCGCGAGGTCGTGGCGCGGGTCGATTCTAGCGGTCCTCGAGCCGCATTTATGCCTTGTCGGCCCGGCGGGACGGGAGGCCTCGCCGATGTAAATCCGCAGTACTTTATCGGTTTCATGTTGTAGCGTGTATGCCTTGATAGATCGGGTTCTACTCATCCTATATATCTCCCATATTGCTAGTAGGATAGGGATAGAGCACGAGTCCATAGACCCTTTCGAGGTAGCTACGCGATGGGTGATTCGGTGGTAGCTTGGCGGGTATATAGGGCTTGTCGGTGACCGTATGCGGTCGTCGGACCGAGCGACTTGGTAGAGATGGATATGGTGATTTCGATGTGATCATGGGTATGGATTGGCTAGCTTCTTGCTACACCAATGTAGCTGCGGAGAAAGTGAGTACAGTTCCAGTTTCTGAGGAGCCGGTTGTTGAGTGGGAGAACAACGTGGCCGAGGTAAGTTTATTTCTTACATCAAGGCTAGGAAGATGGTGCGAAGGGTATATCTACCATCTCATTCGGGTGTTTGATCTCGAGGCCGGCAGCAATTTTGATCGATTCGATGGTCGAGAGTTCCCGGATGTGTTTCAGACGACCTCCGGGTATCCCTCACGAGAGGAGACCTCGGGTATCCCTCCCGAGAGGAGATAGAGTTTTATCGATGTCTTTGCCGGACACTCGGCTATTTCCATTCCGCCATACGAATGGCACTGCCAAGTTGAGAGAGTTGAAGGACGGTGAGAGATTTCGGAGAAGGGCTTCATCGGGCCTAGTGTTTCTCTGCAGGGAGCGCCGATATTGTTCGTGAAGAAGAAGAAGGGCGGGAGCTGCGCATGTGTGTTGATTCTGGCGGTGAACAAGGTGACCATTAAAACAGATACCCGTTCCGGGATTGATGATTTGTTCGACCGGTTGCGAGTGCGAGATGTTTCTCAAGATTGATCTGCGATCGGGCTATCATCAGTGCGAGTTAGAGGCGGATATCCCTAGGGTGCATTCGGACGTGCGGGCACTATGAGTTGAGTTATGTCTTTCGGTTTGACCAATGCTCGTGATATTCATGGATTTGATGAACCGAGTGTTCAAGCCATTTTGGACACGTTTGTGATAGTGTTCATTGATGACATCTTGGTTTATTCACCAGAGCGAGGAGCATGCGAGCATTTGAGGTATCTTTGAGAGTTCTCGAGACCAGCGATTATCGTCAAGTTTTCCAAATGTGAGTTTTGGTTGGCTTGGTGGCATTTCTTGGGCATATTGTAGGTGATGGTATTCGGGTGAATCGGCCAAGATCGAGGCGATCAGGACTTGGCCTGACCTCTTACTCAAGCAGTGCGCGACTTTACGGGCCTCGCGAGTTATTATCGGTTCGTGGAGAAGTTTGCTTCTATCTACGCACCATTGACTGGTGACTCGGAAGCGGCTAAGTTTGATGGTGATGCTTGTGGCGGGGTTTCGATTCTTGAAGGAGGCGGCGGCCCGTTCTTACTCTTCCGGAGGGTCGGATGGCTATGTCATGTATTGTGATCGTCGGGCATCGGGCTTGGATGTGTGTTGATCTGCGAGGCAAGGTTATAGCATACGCGTCAGCGACTTAAGAAATATGAGAGAACTACCCGCATGATTTGGAGTTGGCGGTGATTCACGCTTTGAAGATGCAGGCACTATTTGTATGGTGTTCATGTGGATATTTATCTGGACCACAAGAGCCTCGGTATATCTTGACAGAGGAGTGAACTTACGGCGAGGCGGTGGTTAGGCTGCTCAAGGATTACGATGTCGACATCATGTACCACCGGGGAAGGCCAATGTTGTGGCGGATGCCGCTTAGTCGTGGGTCGATGGGAGTCTGCTCGGATGTACACCGAGAGAGGAGGGCATGGTTCGCGAGTTGCATCAGCTAGCGAGCCTTGTAGTCCGATTGATTGATTACGATAGCGATGGGGTTCGAGTTCGAGAGGTTGCCGAGTCTTCCATCGTCGTCGAGGTGAAGAGGCAGATTTGAGGATCGGTTTTGGCTGCGTGATCTGACTCTTCGTGAGGAAGGTCCTTTTGAGGTAGCACTTTGATGGGGTGCTAAGGTTTGAGCGGGTTATGCATTCCGGATATTGCAGGACTTGGCGAGTTCTAGGAAGCACGCGCGCGTTACTCTATCCATCGAAGTCGACCAAGATGTACCCGCGACCTCGGATCTGTGTATTGGTGGGATGGCTTGAAGAGGGCGTTGCGAGTTTGTGGCTCGATGCGTGTTGTCGGCAGTGAAGGTAGAGCACGGAGGCACGGTGGTTTGTTGCGACGATAGAGATCCCGACACGGAAGTGGGAGGTGATCAGCATGGACTTTATCACGGGATTACCTGCGCTCGGAGGAAGCATGATTCTATCGGGTTATCGTCGACGGTGGCGAAATCAGCCCACTTTCTTCCCGTCAGGATGACTTTTCGGTACCGAGGATTATGCGGACTTTACATCAGAGATCGTCGATCGCATGGTCCTATTTCTATCATATCAAAGCGAGAGCCCAGTTTACGGCTAACTGGAGGTCTTCTGAGAAGGGTTTAGGGGCAGTGAGCTGAATCGCATTCCATCCTCGAGACAGACGGACAGCGAGCGCACTATCCGGACTCTTGAGGATATCTGCGAGCCGTGTTATTGACCGTGGGTAGGGGAGGATCATTTGCCTCTAGTTGAGTTTACGTATAATAATAGCTACCACTCGGTATTCGGATGGCGCCTTATGAGGCCTTGTATGGGAGGAAGTGCGGATCGCCGATAGGCTGGTTTAATGTAGGCGAGTCTGATTAGTAGGACCGGACTGACATGAGCGATGGATGAGTGAAGCTTATCGGGAGTAGTTCTTGTACTGAGTCGACATAAGTCATATCAGGATCATCGTCGTCGGCATCTGGAGTTCGAGGTTGATGATTGGGTTTTCCTGAAGGTGTCACCCATGAAGGGTGTGATGAGATTCGGGAAGAAAGGGAAACTCAGCCCAAGGTACATTGGGCCGTATCAGATTGTCCGCAGGGTAGGCAATGTTGCCTATGAGTTGGATCTGCCGTCCGATCTTGTGGAAGTGCATCCGGTTTTTCATGTTTCTATGCTGAGGAGATGTATTGGGGATCCATCTAGGGTACACCCGATTGACGATGTCCAGGTGACCGAGGGGTTATCGTATGAGGATATTCCCATAGCGATAATCGATCGTCAGGTTAGGCGTCTGCGGACCAAGGACGTGGCTTCCGTCAAAGTCTTGTGGCGGAACGAGCTCAGGGAGGAGATGCCGTGGGAAGCTGAGGAGGACATGAGGCAGAAGTATCCTCACCTATTCCCCACACCTCCAGGTAACTCACTTTCCTACTTGTAAATTTTCATTGTCATATTTGCTTAAGTGTTGTATTGTGGTCATGTGTGACATTTGCAAACTGTTTAAGTTATGAGGAACTTTATCGTTATCTGTCTTGGGAAGGAACATTCGGGACGAATGTTTCTAAGGAGGGGAGAATGTTATACCCCGTATTTCCTGAGTATGTACGTGAGGGCGTACGTACAAAAGTTTAGCCTTAGTTAGGCATAAGGGACGAAATTTGTGCCTGACCACGAAAGAATCATTTTCCGGCAAAGCGTTTTCAAAACTTGCGAAGGAAAATTACAGTGCGACATTTATATTTTTGCAGATTTTTAGAGATGAAATATTTTGGACCAACGAGAGGGTGACACTTGTCACATGAGTGGAGCAACAAAGAGGGCATGGCTTGGCGATTTTAAGGCCTAAACCATGGGTCAATGTTTGTGAGTGATTTGTGGAGTAGGGATAGGGTGCACTTGTGCAAATCCACACCTCCACTTGACCTCCACTTGCCATCATCTTGGCCTTGAAAGCCTATAAATACCCCAGGTTGAAGACTTCTTTGTTACACCAGTAAATTCAAGGAGTTAGATAAGTTGACAACATGTGTTGGGCCAGTTTTGAGTTTACCTTAAGTGTTGTACCCCAGTTGTTAAGAATTTCGAGGTGTTTAAATGGTCTAATGTGTAGTCAGTTAAATCTAGATCCCAACGCAACAAACCGTTAAATCGTTTGGACATCGTAGTCAAAAGTTATGGAAGTTACAAGTTTGGTGCGTGATCAGTTCTTTGATTCTCGATCTGAAGTGCTGCCGCGGCGGACTGCGAGGCAGCGGCGCCGATTATCTTGAAGTCCACAGGGGTTGCAGCGCGCGCCGAATCTGAGGCGCATGGCGCGGCATGCGGAAGATTTATTTTTGGAAGTGGAAGCGCCGCGGCGCCGAGGCGGGAATTTTGCGCAGTAAGTGACGAAAATAGGGGATATTTCGTTTATAACCTATGGGAGGGTGACAAGTGTCCCTCCCATCCTTTTTATCAGTAAGTGGTCCTATTTTAGGGCCAAGTCTTGGAAGACTTGGCCATTCCATTTCATTTCATTTCCAAACCCTCCTAAGAAAAACCCTCTCTATTCTCTCTAGTTTTTGGAAGAAAACCTAACTTTAGAGGAGATTGTTGGAGCGGCGGCAAGAAGAAAAAGTGTGGGTAAACTTGTGGGTACTTTGGTGGGCGATTTTGTGGAAGAGGTGGAAGAAAAAGGGGCTTTGTGGGCTATTCCTTAAGGTAAGAGTTTCCCTTTCTCTTGGTTATGAGCCTAAAGGTCATTTTATTTTAGTAGTATAGATGTGAGCTGAGGTTGTTTTATTTTAGTAGTTTAGAGTTGAGCCTAAAGTACATTATATTGTAGTAGTATAGAATTGAGCACGAGGCTGTTTTATATTGTATAGATTTGGATCTTGTTGTCTTGTTAAAAACTGAAATGGGCGTATTAGCCTTAAGATTGTAACTTGATTGGATTTCTAATTGGGACGTCGCATGTTGTAAAGGGAGATTGTTATTGTTGAAGATGTCTAGGGCTAGATATCATGTTAGACCTAAGAACTTGGATTGGAAAGTATTGAAAGGGATTTAAGAATTAGTTTATGGTTGGCCAAGAATGGCATGGAAAGTATTGGGTTATTTTGTATTATTGTGGGGCGTTTGGTTATTGAATTTGACCTTGAAAGAGGTGGCATAGTAAGTAAGAACAAAGGAAGTGCCGTCCAAATTACCGTAGAATCTAGGGACTTTGCACTTAGTTATTCGTTCGAAGCTAGAGTTTGATAGGCGTTTCATGACCCTTATAGGATTGAAGTACTACGGTAGCATATTCTACTTAAGAGGCGATAATACGGTGGAGCATTTTGCTTATTATCGACAATAAATCGCGAGGTATGTGATTCTTCCTATCCTCTTGGTATGACTATTTGTAAAATATATAGTGCGGTAGACTTGGCGTGTGTTAAAGGAATTTGATTTCCCTTTTGTGTCTTGACTTGATATGAAGTGTTAAGGGCTTCGTTGTGTGGAAATAGTAGTAAAGTCTTATCCAGATTGGTACTTGAGGTGGTTAAAGAATGAGCCTATTGGTCTCATAAATGTTTATAGTGGTAATTGGTTGGTTTAAAACATAAAGTGTTATAACGGCTTTATGGGAAATTTATTATAACCACTTTATGTAGTTAAAAGAATGGTTTATCGATTTCAAAAGATAAGAGACGGTGGTAATTGACCTAAATGGTGTTGAAAAGTATAAAACCTAATTCGTGAGAAAAGAATACTTGGTTTTTAAAAGAATAACGTTACAAATTTCGGAAATGGGGATAAGGATCGAACAAGCCAATGCAGCGTCGATAAAGGAAAGAAGTAATGACATTAATCATATTAAAACCAGTAGAAACCTCCATCTGCATAGAAGCTAAGATAAGACAAAATGGCATTACATTTCCTAGATCATGGTTTGCTCTAATGAGAATTATTGAAATCAAGTTACGATTTTCCTAAAAGTTTCAAAGTAAGGAACTCGTTTTCTAATAAAAAAGAGACTTAAGAATTTGAAGTATTTTGGTTTAAAAGAAAGGCATGATTTTGTCTTGACTTGTTTTATTAATCATAAAGTGTTATAACGACTTTATGGAAAATAAAGAAATGGACTCATTATTGGATTTTAGAATGGTAACTTGATTTTGGAAAAAGGGAAGTAACTCGTTTTCAAATATTGAACTCCTTGTGATGGAAAAACATAAGTGACTTGTTTATAAAAGGTAGGAGTACCTTGATCCTAAAGGGGTTAAGTACTTGGGTTTTAAATGGTATACTTGATATTGTGTTAAGAAGTATTTATAGTACCTTGAGTTGTGTGTACTAGCCTATGCTTGTTGTGGTAGCCTTTGTTGTGCAAGTGTTTGGTTGTGTGCTACCGAGTCTCGATGGAGGCGGCTATACGGTTGATTGATGGACATCTTGTGGCGTTGGGTAGCCCACGGGTATGCTTCCCATGTCGATCCTCTTGGACATCTTGACACGTTGGGTAGCCCGGGTATGCTTCCATTAGGAGTGTTATCAGTTAGTTATTTGGACATACCGACCGTTGGGTAGCCGGGTATGCTTCCGATGAGTATCATCTTGTTATTTCCTTTGGGCATCTCGACCGCGTTGGATGGTCCACGGGTATGGGCCACTAGGATGGTTCCATGGCCGTGCTTATACCGAGGTGAGATCGGGGCATGCGGCGTTGTGCGGAGTTAAACTCGGGTGGTATTTGAGTGATGATTTCACGGGCATGAGTCCACGACTTGACATGGTGATTATATGTTGTGTCTGTAGTTTGGTTATCATACATGTCTCTGCTTTATATAGACTATTATGATTTCATTTCTGATATTTCTGATTTCACATACTTGGTACATTGTTATCGACCTCCTTGAGTTCTGCGTTCATGTCGCAGTTGAGAGTACATAGCTTGGCGATCCACTCTCTTAGGATCGCTGTTCGGTTCTCGAAAAGCTCCATATCTCGGAAGCTTGTCTGTAGTACGGTTCCTCAAGTAGTTGACTTTTGTATATTGAGGGGCATGGCGGGGCCTGTCCGTCATTATGGTTTCAAATTCTTAGAGTGCAGCGCCTTTGTTGTGGGCGAGTTTGTATGGGATATAGCTGTTCAAGTTTTAAATTATGTATAAAAAAGGTAACGTTTGGGTTAGCCTACTTTCTTATTTCCTTTATTTTCATTCTTGAGTTTTTATTTCCATTGGTTTTCTCGATGTTGTATCACTAGGGTGCGGGGTAAGGAACGATCACGGGCGGGTTGGTCGTGACAAAGTGGTATCGAAACGATTAATCCTCGGAGAGTGTCTGGCCGTATCGATAGAGTCTTGATTATCGGTGTGTTGTGCACCACATCTATGTCGAGAGGCTATAGGATATTTAGGATTGGTTTCCATTCTTCTCACTCTGAGATCATGCCTTAGAGCGGTGTTATAAGTTGGACTCCCTCTGACGTGTTCTTTGTATACGGTGATGCCTCGCGCAAGCGCGAGCGAAGAAGGCAAAGCGGCGAAGGAGGCTGCGAGTAGAGCGGCGGCGGTCTCACGAGACTACGGCTTTGAGCCTCGATCCGCGGCTGAGGGCGAGGAGATGGGTTACAAGGAGATAGCCCGATTATTGGCGGGATCGTGGCGAGCACGAGATAGGCGGATCACGGCGGTTCGGTAGCACCCATAGTTCACCCAGGTCGAGATAGTTTGAGGCTACGGGATTTTACGAGTTGTAGCCACGAGTTCTGGTCGAGGCACGAGGATGATCGCGAGAGTTCATCAAGCGATTCTGACGGATCATGAGAGTGATCAAGGCTTGGAGGCCGAGTCGGTGGTTTTGGGTTCACATCGGTGCGTGATCTGCGATCGGTAGTTTGATCGTGGGAGCTGTCGGGGAACATGCGCCTCCGGTGGTTGGGGTGAGTTCTCAGAGGCTTTCAGCCATTTCTTGCCTCCACGGATGAGGAGGCACGGGCGACAGATTTTTGATGCTAAGACAAAGAGGCGCCTGATTCGGGAGTACAATGTAGAGTTTGACTCATTGGCGGTATGTCCCGCTTTGGTGGCCAATATGGAGGATAGAGTGCCTTTGTTATGTCACGGACTCGATGATTATTTAGCGGAGGATGCTGGCAGTAGCTCTTGTGAGCATGGACATTGCGCGTCGGGCTATGGGCAGCGGTGAGAACGTGAGTCGGCGGAATAACGAAGATCGCGAGAAGAGGGCGGGGCGGTAGAGTCCTCTGGTGACCTTGGCGGCGGCCTCGGCCGAGCTAGTTATTTACCTCGGCCGGTCTGAGTGCTCCATCACGATCTTGGGGCGTTCAGAAATTCAGGAAGCGGTCGGGGCTCGAGTTTGAGTTTTGGGGAAGCGGGGGCGTTAGTCGGATGGGACTACCCTACCGTTGTGGCGTTGTGGTAGGCTCCATGGTGGGAGTGTCGTCTTTGGAATGGGGTTTGTTTTGTATGCGGCCCGGGGGCCATTTGCGAGGAATTGTCCAACGAGATAGCACGGATGTAGAGACTTCGGCCGGGATCGATGGCTGATTCATCTCTCCTTTTGTGCGCCGTGCGAGGAAGTAACATGAGTAGAAACGACAAAAAGGAAAGTAAAGCGATGTTACGGTATATTCTTAAACCTCTAGAGACTTGTATGCATCGATGTTAGGGTGATGTGTTATGTGTTATGTTCGGATAACTCGTGTTAAAAATGTGATTTAGAAGCTTTGATTAGTGAAGAGGGTAAGTGCAGGGGATGAGAAAAACTTTGAACCTTAGAATTTATAACAATCGAAACTTTAGAGGTAAGGCAGCTAGAGTAAAAGATTTCTGATGATCCTTGTCGGAAGTACATAGTATGTGGGGAGTATTTTTCTAGTGATAAGTCCATGAGTGGCATGGCCGATTCTTTCATGAGTGGAGTAGTGAAGACTATATCGATCTGCGTTTTGGAGACTTAGAAGGAACATTCGGAATGAATATTTCTAAGGGGAGAATGTTACACAAGTAAATTCAAGGAGTTAGATAAGTTGACAACATGTGTTGGGCGGATTTTGAGTTTACCTTGGAGTGTTGTACCCCAGTTGTTAAGAATTTCGAGGTGTTTAAAAGGCCTAATGTGTAGTCCGTTAAATCTAGATCCCAATACAAATAGTTCGTCGTTTGGACATCGGAGTCAAAAGTTATGGAAGTTACAAGTTTGGTGCTTGATCAGTGCTGCAGTTCTCGATGCAGTGCAGCGCCGTGGATGCAGGGCGCGCGCCCGATTATCTGGGGTCACGAGGATGCAGCATGGCTGACATGTGGAAGATTTATTTTTGGAAGTGGAAGCGCCGCGCTGAGGCGAGGAATTTCTTGCATAAGTGACGAAAAACATGGATATATTTCGTTTATAACCTATGGGAGGGTGACAAGTGTCCCTCCATCCTTTTATCGATAAGTGGTCTATTTTAGGGCCAAGTCTTGGAAGACTTGGCCATTCCATTTCATTTCATTTCCAAACCCTCTAAGAAAAACCTCTCCTCTCTCTAGTTTTTGGAAGAAAACCTAGCTTTAGAGGAGATTGTTAGAAGCGGCAAGAAGAAAAGTGTGGGTAAACTTGTGGAGTATGTTGGTGGGCGATTTTGTGGAAGAGGTGGAAGAAAAAGGGCTTTTGTGGGCTATTCCTTAAGGTAAGAGTTTCCCCTTTCTCTTGGTTATGAGCCTAAAAATTTGTTTTATTTTAGTAGTATAGATGTGAGCACAGAAATTTGTTTTATTTTAGTAGTTTAGAGTTGAGCCTAAAAGTTATATTGTAGTAGTATAGAATTGAGCCTGAGGCTGTTTTATATTGTATAGATTTGGATCTTGTTGTCTTGTTAAAAACTGAAATGGGCATGTTAGCCTTAAGATTGTAACTTCAATTGTATTTCTAATTGGGACGTCGCATGTTATAAAGGGAGATTGTAATTGTTGAAGATGTCTAGGGCTAGATATCATGTTAGACCTAAGAACTTGGATTGGAAAGTATTGAAAGGGATTTAAGAATTGGTTTATGGTTGGCCAAGAATGGCATGGAAAGTATTGGGTTATTTTGTATTATTGTGGGGCGTTTGGTTATTGAATTTGACCTTGAAAGAGGTGGCATAGTAAGTAAGAACAAAGGAAGTGCCGTCAATTAGTAGAATCTAGGGACTTTGCACTTAGTTATTCTACGTTCGAAGCTAGAGTTTGATAGACGTTTCATGACCCTTATAGGATTGAAGTACTACGGTAGCATATTCTACTTAAGGGCGATAATACGGTGGAGCATTTTGCTTATTGTCGACAATCGTCGCGAGGTATGTGATTCTTCCTATCCTCTTGACATGACTATTTGTAAAATATATAGTGCGGTGAAGCCTTGCGTGTGTTAAAGGAATTTGATTTCCCTTTTGTGTCTTGACTTGATATGAAGTGTTAAGGGCTTCGTTGTGTGGAAATAGTAGTAAAGTCTTATCCGTTGGTATGAATTTCGGTGGTTAAAGAATGAGCCTATTGGTCGTAAATGTTTATAGTGGTAATTGGTTGGTTTAAAACATAAGTGTTATAACGGCTTTATGGGAAATTTGTTATAACCACTTTATGTAGTTAAAAGAATGGTTTGTCGATTTCAAAAGATAAGAGACGGACTGGTAATTGACCTAAATGGTGTTGAAAAGTATAAAACCTAATTCGTGAGAAAAGAATACTTGGTTTTTAAAAGAATAACGTTACAAATTTCGGAAATGGGGATAAGGATCGAACAAGCCAATGCAGCGTCGATAAAGGAAAGAAGTAATGACATTAATCATATTAAAACCAGTAGAAACCTCCATCTGCATAGAAGCTAAGATAAGACAAAATGGCATTACATTTCCTAGATCATGGCTGCTCTAATGAGAATTATTGAAATCAAGTTCTGATTTTCCTAAAAGTTTCAAAGTAAGGAACTCGTTTTCTAATAAAAAAGAGACTTAAGAATTTGAAGTATTTTGGTTTAAAAGAAAGGCATGATTTTGTCTTGACTTGTTTTATTAATCATAAAGTGTTATAACGACTTTATGGAAAATAAAGAATGGACTCATTATTGGATTTTAGAATGGTAACTTGATTTTGGAAAAAGGGAAGTAACTCGTTTTCAAATATTGAACTCCTTGTGATGGAAAAACATAAGTGACTTGTTTATAAAAGGTAGGAGTACCTTGATCCTAAAGGGGTTAAGTACTTGGGTTTTAAATGGTATACTTGATGTTGTGTTAAGAAGTATTTATAGTACCTTGAGTTGTGTGTACTAGCCTATGCTTGTTGTGGTAGCCTTTGTTGTGCAAGTGTTTGGTTGTGTGCTCACAGGTCTCGATGGAGAAGGCTATCTGGTTGATTGATGGACATCTTGTGGCGTTGGGTAGCCAGCGGGTATCTTCCATATGTCGATCCTCTTGGACATCGACACGTTGGGTAGCCGGGTATGCTTCCATTAAGTGTTATCCGTTAGTTATTTGGACATCTTGACACGTTGGGTAGCCGGGTATGCTTCCACGATGAGTATCATCTTGTTATTTCCTTTGGGCATCTTGACACGTTGGATGGTCCACGGGTATGGGCCCACTAGGATGGTTCCATGGCCGTGCTTATCTGAGGTGAGATCTTGGGGCGTGCGGCCGTTGTGCGAGTTAAACTCGGGTGGTATTTGAGTGATGATTTCACGGGCATGAGTCACGACTTGACATGGTGATTATATGTTGTATCTTGTAGTTTGGTTATCATACATGTCTCACGCTTTATATAGACTATTATGATTTCATTCTGATATTTCTGATTTCACATACTTGGTACTGTTGTCTTGACCTCGCCGGGGCTGCGTTCATGCCGCGAGTTGAGGTACATGCTTCTGATCCACTCTTAGGATCATGTTCGGTTCTCGAAAAGCTCCGTATCTCGGAAGTTTGTCACGTGATGCGGTTCCACAGTAGTTGACTTTTGTATATTCGGGGGCATGGCGGGGCCTGTCCGTCATTATGGTTTCAAATTCTTAGAAGTGCAGCACTTTGTTGTGGCGAGTTTGTATGGGATGTAATCGTTCAAGTTTTAAATTATGTATAAAAAGGTAAGCTGTTTGGGTTAGCCTACTTTCTTATTTCTTGTTTTCATTCTTGAGTTTTATTTCCATTGGTTTTCTCGATGTTGTATCACTAGGGTGCAGGGGTAAGGCACGATCACGGGCAGGTTGGTCGTGACATTCTTCATCCACAAATCATCTTCTAAGTCTCCAAACTTCCCCTTTTGAGAGAAGCTCTGCGTCCAAAGCCCTCTTTCCCCTCTTTTGTGAAGAGCTTAGTGAAACACCCCTCCCCTTTCCTAGTAGTCTCGGCAAAAGCCCCCTTTCCTAGTAGTCTCGGCAAAGCCCCCTTGGTAGAAAATACTCTCTAAGTATTGTTACTATCCCCAAAATACCCTAGTAGTATATCTTATAGTATTCCAAAGTCACATCTATACTAAAAGCCCGAAATACTATCTTATATCTATTAGTCACTAAATGAAACCTGGGAAATCTTCATAGTTGGTTGAAGTAGTAAGTAGAAGTTGTGTAGAAACTTCTAAGGGTTTCTTAGGCGGATTGGAGTGTACAAATTAGAGCTAAACCTTGCTCGGGATCGACTTATAACTTGGATAATTTTGGGCTTGAGGTAAATATCTTATCCTTCTATTGTAATTAGAGATTACATCTGTAGAAGTATAGAACTAAGTATAAGACTTATAGAAGGATGGTATTAAAGAAGAGAATTGAGCGTAGTCACATCGGAAGAATATTAAAGAAGATTGATTTGTACTTACATAGCTTGTATTCTGATGAGACTTGTATAGTTCTGGGTAGGAAGTCTTTGATTTTCCGTAGAATAGAGGACCCTCTGCTTAGAATGTCCTACAGAGTAGTCTAGACATTGATAGACGTATTTGACTATTATAGGTTGATACTCTGCGCGCGACATATTCGACTTGGCAGGTGGATTTCGCCGAGAAGGTATGTGATTCTTCCTATCCTCTTGAGCATGATATTTTAAAATATATATATAGTACGGTAGACGTACGTGTGTTAACTGAACATGGTTTTACTTGACGTCTTTTGACTTGAGTCGAAATAATAAGAATCTTGAAGTATTTCAAAAGAATTATGAATCATTTTTGAAAGAAGAGTAATACTTGGTTTTTAAACAAAAGCTTAAGAGTTATACTAGCTTTATGGGAAGTTAGGTATAACGACTTAAGAAAGATAAAAGGAACGGTTTACTTATGTGTTTATAAAAGACTTGTATTGATTTCTGGAAGGTATAGTAAGATGGGTTGTTGAGTTGACATATTGTGATGCTATGTGTGTTAGTATCTTGTAACGTTTGTGTAAAGAGGTTATTCTTATTGTGCTTATGTTGTTTAAACGATAAGCCATTATGTTAGTATTACATCACTCACCTCTTGACATGATATACCGGGGGTTAAGCTGCCCCCCGATGCGGGGTATTCCTCAGGCAGTCTGTGTGACTATGATTCGAGAATACCTCATGCGGGTCCAGGGACTATCTTGGGCTACGAGTTCGAGTTAGTGTGCGGTCCATGTGGCCATGCGGTCTATGTGGCCATGCGGACTACGAGTCGGGGCGATGCCAGGAGTAGCTACCCTCGATGCGGGGATTACCTCAATGCGGGCCTAGGTGGCTTATGCGGACTCTGAGTCGAGATTAGGCATGCATAATGATACTATGGGCGTCGGCCTTGCCCGATCATTCGTAGCCTAGAAAAGACACATTCTGATTTACCTATTATTACTCTTGTTTGTGATGTGGCACTATGTGCGGTTACATTGGTTGTTTCGTACATATTTGTAAAATTGGGTTTAAAATGATATGATTTCATTTAAGTACTTTCTGATTTCACATACTTGGTACTGTTATCGACCTCGTTCGAAGTGCGTTAAATGCGAGTAAGGAAGCGAGTGCTAGATCCGCATCCTTAGGATCTTTTGCTTTGGTGTCAGGAGCTCCATCTTCTCCGGAGGCTCGACTTTTGGTATGGTTCTCCCTATTGTTGTAGATATATGTACATTCAGGGTATGGCGAGGCCCTGTCCCGCCATAGTTATTCACTTTGTTAGAGTGCAGTAGTCCTATATGCGGTTGGGATATAGCGCGATTTTTGTTTATATATATATCGAAGCGACTTTTCTCAGATAAATTGTGTCTCAATTTACATTTGTTTCACGTCTTGTTTTATATTCCGCTGATTACTCTGATGTATGACTACTTGGGTGCCCGGATAAGGCACGATCCGAACCGGGCAGTCGTGACACCTGGAAGGTGACGAAGAGTATTATGGTGGTTGCTCGCTGTAAGAAAATTTATACCCTCTACATGAGTTCGAGTTACCGTGATATAGTTGTTGTTGTTGACGATGCTAAGAAAATAAAGATGTGGAATTGCAGACTAGGGCATATGAGCCAGAAAAAAATGAAGCGTCTGGTGACTAATGACATGATTCCGGAGCTGAAGTCGGTGGATCATCATATGTGTGAGAGTTGCATACTCGAAAAACATAAGCGAGTTAATTTTTCAAGTGCAGGTAGCGAATTGAAAGTTGAAAAGCTTGAATTGGAGCACACTGACATGTGGGGACCTGCTACTGTCCCCTCACTCGGAGCATCACTCTACTATGTGACGCCGTTGATGATTGACGAGAAAGGTGTGGGTCTATTTTATAAAAAATAAATCTGACGTGTTCACTATCTTTAAAAGGTGGAAAGCCATGGTCGAGAATGAGACAAATCTCAAGCTGAGGAGCATGAGGTCCATGAATAGTGGAGAATACATTGATGGTGACTTCAAACGATATTGTACCGATAATGAGATCAAGATGGTAAAGACTATTCCTGGAACACCCCAACAAAATAGAAAATCAGAAATGATGAATCGAATATTGAATAAGCGTATACGGGGCATGAAAATTCAGGCTGGACTACCCAAGACATTCTAGGCAGATGCAATCAATACCACAACTTTCTTGATTAATAGAGGACCGTCTGTTCCATTGGGTTTTAGAATTCAGAAGAGGCTTAGAGCGGTAAAAAAGTAAATCTTTCTTTTCTGAAAGTGTTTGGTTGTTTATCCTATGTTCATATTGATGCTACTGATAGAAGTAAACTTGATATGAAATCTAAGAATTGTTATTTTATCATCTATAGTGACACCGATTTTGATTATCGATTATGGGATGACCAAAATCGGAAGATCATCCAAAGCATGGACGTCATCTTGATGAGCATGTGCTTTCTGAGGGCGGTAGGATAGTTGAGTAAAATCTCCGAGAATAAGGAATCAGAAATAGTCGACTTAAGAGACTCCGACACCCGATCTACATCAACAAGCTATTATGGCAGAGAAACAAGTAGTTCGAGAAGACAACCGACAAGACAGTGATGGCGAGGTTATGAAAGTACTAAAACTGAAACAAATTAGCCGACTCTGATCACAGAATTATAGAGATCATCCAGGATCAGTAAGTCAGTTCACAGGTTCTCTCCGTCCCTCAATATGCTCACTGGCAGATGGGACCCAGAATGTTATGAAGAAGTGATGCAAGTTGATGAATCGATCAAGTGGGAGCTGGCAATGAATAATGAGATGGATTCAATGTTGTCAAATCATATATGAGAGTTAGCCAAATTACCAGATGGAAGAAGGCATTGTAGAACAAATGGGTCTATTGGATAAAGGAAGAATACGGTGGAAGCAAATGCTATAAAGCGAGGCTGGTTGTGAAGGGATTTCAACAGAAAGAAGGCATCAACTACACAAAAATCTTCACTCTCATAGTTAAGTTGGTGACAATCAGAACTGTTCTTGGGCTGGCAGCAAAGAAATATTTGTATCTTCAATAGACGGACGTGAAAAATGCCTTTCTTCATGGTGACTTAGAAGAAGAAATCTACATGAAGCAACCTGAGGGATTTGAGGTCAAAGGGAAAGAGAAGCTGGTGTGCAAGCTTTAAAAGAGCATGTACTGACTTAAACATGCTTCAAGACAATGGTATAAAAAGTTTGACAACATTATGAAGAAAGTCGAATTCCTAAGGTGCGAAGCAGATCACTGTTGTTACTTCAAGAGATTTAAAGACTCCTATATGATACTGCTTCTTTATGTTGACGACATGCTGATCGTAGGAGCAGACCTGCATGATATTGATCAGCTAAAGAAGAAGTTGTCAGAAGAATTTACAATGAAGGATCTGGGAGCCACAAAACAAATATCTGGGATGAGAATCATCCGAAGTAAGGAGGGCCTCAAGCTCTCACAAGAATAATATGTGAATGAGGTCCTCAAGAGGTTCAACATGGACAATGCCAAGCCAGTCAGTACTCCCTTGGCTGGACACTTCCGTTTGTCAAAGGATTAGTCGCCTGTGACCGAGAATGAGAAGAAGCATATAGACAAGGTACCTTATGCCTCGGCTATCGGTAGTCTTATGTACGTGATGGTATGTACGAGGCCAGACATTGCACATGCAGTGGAAGTTGTTAGCAGGTTTATGAATAATCCGGGAAAGCAACATTGGGAGGCTGTGAAGTGGATTTTCAAGTATCTAAAGAGCATCTCAAGTTCAGCTTTGTTTTTCAAAAAGTCAGAGATAAGATTGCAGGGATATGTTGATGCTGACAATGGTGGTGATGTTGATAGATGAAAGATATTACAACTTTGGAGGTACTGCGATTGGCTGGGTTTCAAAATTGCAGCAAATAATAGTTCTCTCTAGTTGTGAGGCTGAGTACGTTGCCGTGACGGAGGCCACGAAGGAGATGATATGGCTACAATCATTTCTGCAAGAATTATATCAGGACCACAAAGGGAGTGTTATATACTGTGATAGCCATAGTGCCATTTATTTGGCAAAGAACCCGGTCTACCATGCTCAAACAAAGCACATATAACTCCAGTATCATTTCATCAGATCTGCTTTGGAAGATGGAGTAATAGTGGTTGAGAAGATCCAGGAAGTCAGAATCCAATAGACATACTGATGAAGCCATTGCCGAATGATAAATTGAAGTTTTGTGCAACTTCAGTTGGACTCTGTGGTTGAGAATCGGAGTCGATGTTGCAAATAGAGACATATGATTGAAATTAGTCTCCAAGTAGGAGATTGTTGAGTTGTAGAGCCTAATTCATTGCTGACAGGCGACACTATGAAGACTTTATCGACAACCGACACTATGAAGACGGATCGACTAAGTTTGGAGCGATCAACTAAGGTTATTCTTGGCTAAGGTTATTTAATGGAGGGTATTTTGAGAATTTTGGCTTATATATTATATGCCCTAGTTTTCACTATAGCCTATATATATATATATATATATATATATATATATATATATATATATATATATATATATATATATATATATATATATATATATACTAGGGCGTTGTTCTCTAAAAAAATTCATCATGGAAATTCATTAGAATTCATCACGCGTGAAAGGTGAGAAAGATCGAATTGTAAACTCAAAACTCCCTTTGATTATAATGAAGAATCTGCAGCGGCAAAGTAGACATAGCTCTTGCATTGAGGGTGAACTACTATAAATTTGTGTGTTATTAGTCTTTGCCGATTTACCATTTTCTGATTAGTCAGATTTGGGTCATCAAATCCTAACAAGGTATATTAAACATGCTCCAGGATCAGGCATTCTTCTTAATAGCTCCAGTATTCCTCAATTACATGTATTTTGTGATGTTGATTGAGGGTCATGTCTTAATAGCATAAGATCTATTACAGGTTATTTGGTGTTGTTTGGTTCTTCTTCTGTTTCATTAAAGTCTAAAAAGCTGGTCATAATGTACAGAAGTTCATTTGAGGCTGAGTATAGAGCACTAATTGCTTCAGTAGCTAAGGTTGTATGGCTTTCTAGTCTGTTTAAGTGTTATACCCCGTATTTTCTGGAGTATGTATGTGAGGACGTACGTACGAAAATACAAGCCTTAAGTAGGATAAGGATGTAGGATTTGTTTTTCCGACGGAAAATTTTCCGAACCTTGTAAAGGAATTTTACATTTTCAAGAATTTATTTATTTTGGATTTTTTTCCGAGAGATGAAATATTTTGGATCAATAGGAGGGCGACATGTGTCACCCTTAGGTGGAAAAGTTGGACGGTTTTGGTTGGGCAAAGTGGCACGTTTTTTTCATGAAAAAGGCCATAAACCTTTGGTCAATGTTTGGTTAGATATTTGTGTAGTAGATAGATAAGTGGGGCCCACACACACATGGCCCAATCTTGACCACACACTTGCTTCAATCCTAGCCCTTGAATGTCCTATAAATACCCCTTAAGTGCAAGACTTATTCTTCATCCACACTTGAGAAATTCCAAGGCAAAATACTCCCCCCCTTTGAGAAAGCTCTCGTCCCACACCCCTCTCCCTCAACCAAACTTTGTCCAAAAATTCTTAAACTCTTAAGTGTTCTTCCTTAGTATATTAGGAAGATTAGTAGCCAAGAGTTGGAAAAGATTTCACACCCCTAGCCTAAATACACCCCCCTTGGCCGAGAGTTGCCAAAATTGTAGCCTAAGTGTTCTTCACTTTTTGGAGTTGAAGTGTTAAGAGAAGTTGTTTAGAAACCTCTAAGTGTCGCTTGGAGCGGGTTGGAGCGTACAGATTAGGAGCTAAACGTTGCTCAGGATCGACATATAATCTTGGATAATTTTGGGCTTATCGAGGTAATGATCTTTATCCCCCTATTATAATTGGAAATTACATGTTGTAGTAAAATTACACGATGGGTGGCCCACGAGTATGCTTCCACTTGATTGTTATTTTGTTATTTCCTTTTGGACATACTGACACGATGGGTGGCCCACGGGTATGCTTCCATTAGGAGTGTTATCTTGTTATTTGCTTTGGACATACTGACACGATGGGTGGCCCACGAGTATGCTTCCATTATGATTGTTATCTTGTTATTTCCTTTGGACGTACTGAAACGATGGGTGGCCCACGGGTATGCTTCCATTAGGATGGTTCCATGTCCATGCTTACCGAGGTAAGATCTTGGGGCATCTTGGCCGTTGTCTTGAGTTAAATTCTCGGGTTATATTTGAGTGATGACTTTATGGGCATGAGTCCCTGACTTGACATGACTGTTTATATATTGTGGACTGTAGTTGGTTATCATACATGTCTCCTGTTTTATATAGACTACTATGATTTCATTTATAGTTTTTTTTTCAGTTTCACATACTTGGTACCTGTTGTACTGACCTCCTTCGGGGGGCTGCGTTCATGCCGCAGGTAGAGGTACATCGGTTGTGGATCCACACTCTTAGGATCACAGTTCAGCATTTTGGGAAGCTCCGTTTCTCCGGAGGCTTATCTTTGGGTATAGTCCCCTGTCATTGTAAGTACTTGTACATTCAGGGGTATGGCGGGGCCCTGTCCCGTCATAGTTGTTGTTACATTCTTAGAGAGTGCATGTAATCTTGTTGTGGGCAGGGTTTGTAAAGGATGTAACTGTTCGGGTTTTTATATATATATATTCAGAAAGGTGACCGTTTTGGTCAGCCTGTTTTATTTATCATATATCTTGTTTCATGTTTAAGTTTTTATTTTCCGCTGATTTTCTCTGATGTTGTATCACTAGGGTGCCAGGGGTAAGGCACGATCGCGAACAGGTCGGGTCGTGACATTAAGGAACAGGTTTCTGTTGAGTTGCCTATTTCTGTGTTCACATAAAGCAAATATGCTCTTCAAATTGTTGCTTTATCCAGTTTTTCATGAACGCACTAAACATATTGACATAAATTGCTACTTCATAAGAGAAATAATTCAAGAGGGTCTTATCCACACAACTTACTTGCCTTTTGTTGAACAACCTGCAGACCTTCTTACTAAGGCTCTCAACAGTCATCAGCATGCTTATTTGATATCCAAGCTAGAAATGAAGAATATCTTCATCTCTCCTATCTTGGGGGGGTGTAAAAGAAATAGATAATTGTACAAAGGTGACATACGAGAGAGTAGATGGAGGAATTAATCCAAGTATGTTAGTTATGAAGATAGTTAAGAGTTTGTTATGGTGTTAGTTGTGAAGTTAGTTAGGAGTTTGTTATGGTTGTTACTAGTTTGTTAGAAAATAGTTAAATATAATTAATTAGTAGTTAAAGTGTGGGTCATGTATATATTTTGTAAGGGGGCCACAATTGTGAATAATAAATCATTTTCCTTCCCTTTTTCTATCGAACACATCTCTTACACTCTCTCTGCTTTCTTACCTTTTCTACATCTTCTGTCAATGGCAATCCTTTCCAATTGACCTATTCTTCATCATCCAAACTACATATAAGCTCAACATGGTATCAGAGCGGGTCGATTGACACACATCGAGAGGAATTTTATCACATGCAATAGAGAATTTGAAGAATCTGTGTTCAATTGAAATTTGAGGAACATTAATTCGAAAAATTTGCGTCAATTGGAGTTGCAATTAGTGATTTTCAACATTAATTGAAATCTGAAAAATACTTTAAACATGAGTTCAATAACGATGGGAACCAACGGAGAAGACACAATGGCTGCAGCGATAGCAGCGAATATCGACCTGATCATCCTTTTTACCTCTTTCCATGGATGCACGTTCCTTTTAATTTTATTTTTGTCACGACCCGATCCCGGGCCCGTGACTGGTGCCTTACCCCGGGCACCCTAGTGATACAACATCAGAGAAAACCAGCGGAAAATAAAACTTAAACAAGAAAAAAGATATATGATCATAAAACAGGCCAACCAAACGGTTATCTTCCAATAAAATATATATAAACAACTCTTTCAAAACGTACAGTTTAATCATTTTTACAAACCCTGCCCACAACAATACTACAGACCTCTAAGAGTTTTATACAACATGACGGACGGGGCCGCCATACCACGAATGTACAAGAACCTACAACTCGGGTAACATGCAAAAGATAAGCCTCGGAGAAGCGGAGCTTCCAATGATGACTGTGATCCTAGGCGAGGATCAACTCTGGATGTACTCTACCGCGGCATGAGCGCGGCCCCGAAGGAGGTCGATACAACGGTACCAAGTATGGCGAAAATCTGCGATTAAATCATAACGATCTACATAAAGCGGGAGACATGTATGATAACAAAAATACGATGCAGCAACATAAAAGCGATCAAGTCGGGGACTCGCGCCTCAGCGTCGTCGCTCGATATAACTATGGGTCTCACGCCCGCAACATCAATCATGTTCGCATCATGGCGCGTGCCGGAATTACGCATCGGTGTAGACATGTCCATGATGCAACAATAACAATGCCGCGTAGCCACGTGCCGAAACGCGCCGGTGTAGACATGTCCATGTAACATCAGCAATGATATCTTGGGTGATCAACCCCGCGCGTAGCCACATGCCCCGGAGTCTGCATCGGTGTAGACATGTCCATGTAACCACAATAACACTATATCGGGTAATCAACCACGGCGCGTGGCCACATGCCGGAATCTGCGTCGGTGTAGACATGTCCATGTAACATCAACAACAATATACCGCACAACGGGCTATCACAAACAAGCTCGAGCAAATTACCATACTTCTAGACTTTTATAAAAGATCCACTCTTTCTCGAAGTCACGATATCAACATTTGCACAACAAAGGCTATCTCGACAAGCATAGGCGAGTTACATAACAACAAGCATAGGCAAGTTATACAACAACAAGCATAGACAAGTTATACATACCTCGAGGTACTTCCATTTTATATCAAGGTCGGGTTTTAACCTAAAGTACTACGTCACGTTAAATTCCTTTTAAAGAGATCCATTCCTTTTATAAAGGTCACGATGCAGTAGTATAAAAATAGAGTGACTCATTTTAGGTAAACCAAAACACTTTCCTTTTCAACAACATTCTTTCCACAAGTTCGGTTGCCTAATTTCAATTACTGTCTCTTTATTTTAGAAAAGTTTCATAGTTCATAGTCTTAATCATTTAAGTATATAATTCTCTTTTAAACAATCGAGAAACATATGTCTTATCGTGAGTAGTTTATTCTTGTTTACAACAATCTTATTCACAATGACCATGATCTAGGAAATGTAATACAATTTTGTCTTATCTTGGCTTACATGCGGATGGAGGTTTCTCTTGGTTTTAATAACAATTAGTTATTTGCCAATACACTTTCCTTTATTAAGCTGCTTTGTGGTTTGCTCGACACTTATTCTCATTTCGAAATCAGTAAAACATTATTCTTTTTAAAACCAAGTACTCATTACTCGCGAATGAGGTTTCACAACACTTTTAACAAAATGTTAATAACCAAGTAAAACAAGTTAAGTCTCTTATCTTTCAAGATCATGTCTCTTAACTCCTACAATCGATAAACCAATCTTTTACCTACATAAGTCGTTATAACTAACTTCCCATAAAGCTATTATAACACCCATGTTTTAAACCAACCAACTCATTTAGCACGTATGCGTCTGTACTACATAGTTTACAAAGCATCATGCTAGAAAGGATAGGAAGAGGTTCACATACCTCGCGGCGATTATCGACGATAAGCAAAGCGCTCGCGATCGTAACGGCTAGCCTTTTCCACTCTTCAAGTAGAATCGCTACTCGTAGTACTTCCACCTATAAGGCGCGGCGTCTATTAACTTCTAACGCGTGGTTCCATATTCTCTGAAAATTCGTGACCTCCCACACATGGCGCGTAAATCTCATCCTCTAACGAGGTCGGCTACCAAGCCAAGGGGTTATCGTCTAACGGACGTATACAATTCTACTACAGAATACCACACAAGTCTCATGTCTGATCTATGTAATTCTGATTCAGTTCTCTTCTTTATATTGGGCTTAAGTCAAAAGACATTGCCGCAAGCTATGTTGATTTTATATATAGTATACTTCAACTATATAATCCTACTGACATGTAATTTCCAATTACAATAAGGGACAAGAGTATTTACCTCGATAAGCCCAAAATTATCCAAGTTATAATGTCGATCTGAGCAAGGTTTAGCTCTACTCGCGCTCGATCCGCTCCAAACAACCCTTAGAAGTTCTAACCAACTTCTACTTAGATACTTGACTCGTATGAAGATTTCCTTAGGGTTTGGTTTGAGACTAAAGGACAAAGGTAGTATTCAAGACTCTACGTATAGAGGTAACTTTTGGAATACTACAAGGTATAAGGTGTCACACCCCGAAAATCGGGCCCGTGACTGGTGCCTTACCCCGGGCACCCTAGTGATACATACATCAGAGAAAATCAGCGGAACATAAAACATGAGTCATTAAACAAGAGATATAATAAATAAGCAGGCCAACCAAAAGCGATTGCCTTGGTATATACATAAAACACGAGCAGTTTAATCCTTTTACACCGCCTTGCAACGATTACTACGGACCTCTAAGATTTACAATGACAATGGCGGGACGGGGCCCGCCATACCACGGTGTACAGAACCTCTGACTCGGGGAACACATGCCAAAAGATAAGCCTCAGGAGAAAGCGGAGCTTCCAATCTGTTGAATGTGATCTATGGCGAGGATCCACGGCCGATGTACCTCTACTGCGGCGTGACGCGGCCCGAAGGAGGTCGATCTGGCAGTACAGTATGTGAAAGCGTATGCAATCTTTGTAAATGAAATCATAACGATCTATACAAAGCGGGAGCGTGTATGATAGCCAAACTACGACGCCACATATATGATTATATCAAGTCGGTCTCACGCCACAACATCAATCATGCGGTGGAATACGCCCGCCAGCTGCCGTGATCGATGATATGGTAACAACAAGACGGCAATCCAAATGGAAGCATACGTGCGCTACGCATCGTGTCGGTATGTCGAGGAAACAATAAGTCAACATTCCAAATGGGCGCATGCGTGCGCTACGCATCGTGTCGATATGTCGAAAGAAACAATAGGGCATTCCAAATGGGCGCATACGTGCGCTACGCGTGGTCGGTATGTCCAAAAGGAAATCCTGGCGATAATCAAAATGAAACATGCGATGCGCTACGCATCGTGTCGATATATCAGCGATTAACCACAAGACCTTAACCAAAATGGAAGCATACGTGCGCTACGCGTCGTGTCGGTATGTCAAGCGATTAACAACAATAATACTATCAGCGAGCATTGCGTGGAATTTCTCGTCGCTGAAACGCGTCGAGTAAGTTCTCAACGATCCAACCGACCCTCTATCGAGAGCGGTAACACGAAACACAACGCTTGTACAATAAAGGCTATCATCACAAGCATAGGCAAGTTTCACACAACTCAAAGTACTTTCACATAAGTCACGCAATACGTAGTATAAAAATCGTGACTATCTTTTTAAGTAAACAAGACACTTCCCTTTTGTAAAATCAAGTAACAACATTATTTTCCAAGCGTTCAAGTTTGCCTAATTTCAAATGCTCAAGTCACTTATTTTGGAAAGGTTTCATAACTCATAGTCTTAATCTCTTTTAAAACAATTGAGTAACATATGTCATATATGTGAGTAGTTTATTCTTGTTTATAACGATCTTATTACAGAACCATGATCTAGAAAATGTAATATCATTTTGTCTCATCTTAGCTTCATGCGGATGGAGGTTTCTCTTGGTTTTAATACGATACATCATTATTCAATACTTTTTCCTTTATTAGCAGCTGCGGTGGTGCATCGATACGCATTACGATTTAGAAATCGGTAAAACATTATCCCTTTAAATAAAACCAAGTACTCATTACTCACGAATGAGGTTTCACACAAACATCCACATTAAAACAAATAAGTTAAGTCTCTTATCTTATAAGATCAAGTCTCTTAACTTAACATGATAAACCATTTAAAACCACAAAGTATTTTCTTACCTACATAAAGTATTATAACCAACTTCCCATAAAGCGTTATAACACTTTATGTTTAAACAACAAATACACCTAGCACTTTGTCGTCAGCGTACTACATAGTTACACACAAATCATGCTAGAACAGATAGGAAGAGGTTCACATACCTCGCGACAGTATCGACAATAAGCAAAATGCTCCAAGTACTACAACGCACTTTCCACTCCTCCAGCGAGAATCACGCTACTCTTAGTACTTTCACCTAAAAGGCCACAACTTCTATTAACCTCAAACACAAGGTTCCATTTCTCTCTGAGAAAATTGGCACCTCCCCACATACAGCGTAAATCTCCTCTATCAGTAGGCTACCAGCGACGGGGGTTTACTCTAACTTGGGCGTGTACAATTCTACTCGATGTACTACACAAGTCTGCTGCAATACGGTCTATGTAAATCTGATTCGATTCTTTTCTTTATTCTTGAGCTTAAGTCAAAAGACATTGCGCGATGCTAAGCTTAGTTCTATATAGTATACTTCAACTATATATTCAACAACATGTAATTTCAATTACAAATAGAGGACAAGATAATTACCTCGATAAGCCCATATTTATCCAAGTTAAATGTCGATCCTTAGCAGCGTTTAGCTCGACTCAGGGTGCTCCGTCCGCTCCAAACAACCCTTAGAAGTTCTAACCAACCTACCTAAATACTTGATCAAACAATGAAGATTTCCTTAGGGTTTCGGTTTGAGACCAAAGGGACAAAGGTAGTATTTCCGGGCTCTACGTATAGAGGTATCTTTGGAATACTACAAGGTCTGAGGCTAAGGTATTTTGGGTATTATAACAATACTTGGAAGACTGACTTTCTACGAGGGGGGAGGGTACCTCACGAAAACACTCCAAGATAGGGGGTTTCTCGGCCAAGGGCCTTGACAAGGGAGGAACTCTCGGCTCAAGGCCTCGCAAAGGTGGTGGGGAGTTGGACAAGAGCCAACAAGAGGGAGGAGAGGCTTTCAAGACTTAGACAAAGTGAGAGTGAATGAATAAGTCTTCACGAGGGAGGGTATTTATAGCAAAGCCAAAGGCCAACCAATGGCCAAGATCTAGCCAAGTGCTACACAAGTGTAAGGCCAAGATATGCCCAAGTGCCCCTAGTCCCTACTCTTAAAACCCTCACAAATATCTACACAAATATCTTGCCCAACCCTATCTCCCAATCGTCCGTATGCGCCCACCTTGCCCGCGATGAGAGGGTGCCAAGTGCGCCCTCTCGTTGGTCCAAAATGTTCCGTCGCTCGGAAAAATCCGTAAAAATACAAAGCGACATAGCCGAATTTTCCTTCGCAAGCTACGTAAGCGTTCGTCGAGCGACTCAACCGGTGTTGTGTACAAAGGTAAAATCGGCCAGGGTGCCACATGGGGTGACACGTGTCGCCCGATTCGCCAGAATATTTGTCTTAGAAAATATTCAAAATACGGAAATCTCAAAAACAAAGCGGGCCCACAAAAGCAGTAAATTTCTCCAGTGGGCCCCACGTGACCATTCAGAAAATAAAATTCCATAATTCTCTAATATTCGGGAAGTCAGAATACCAAATCTGGGAATCCAATTCCCGTTAACGAACCTTTTCCTTCACAAAACCGGAAACTTTTAGTGGAAAAATCATCTCTTTCTTCCTTTCCCATCTTTCTGTCGTATTCTCGTACGTACGTCCTCACATACATACCCTGGAACTACGGGGTATAACATAAGGCTAAGGTATTTAGGGCATTATAACAATACTTGGAGAGTATTTCTACAGAGGGGGTGTATTATCTGAAACAACTAGGCTGGGGTACCGCGGCTAGACACTACAAAGGGGAGGAGGCCTCTCGACAAAGCTTCTCAAAGGGAGACCTGCGGGCGAGAACACAACACGAGAGGATGGAGGATTTCAAGACTTGGTGAAATTTAGGATGAAGAAGTCTTCCAAGGAGGGTATTTATAGGGAAACCAATGGCCTTGATCAAGCCAAGTGCAAGGCAAGTGTAAGGCCAGATCAAGCCAAGTGCACCTAACCTACACCCCAAAACAAGGCACAAAACATGGCACCAAACATGGCACAAAGTAAGGCACAAAACAAGGCACCAATCGGCGAGGCCAAACCGCCCCAGGCGTCGGCGAGGTGACAAGTGTCACCCTCTCGTTGATCCAAAATGTTTCGTCTCGGAAAAATCCGCAAAAATCGCAAATGACATAGCGGAATTTTCCCTTCGCGAAGTTCGTAAAGCGTTTCGTCAGCGATTCTAATCGGGTGTTGTGCACAAATTTGAACCTATGCCAAACTTTAAGTCTCAAATTATCGTACGTACGTCCTTACGTATATACTCTGAAAATACGGGGTATAACCTTCTCCTCGCCAGAAACATTCGTCGAATGTTCCTTCTCAAACGGATATCGATGAAGTTCCTCTAACAAGTTGCAGCGCCCGCGGCAGTACGAAATAACACCGCGTTCTCTTCGCTTCCTTACTCGTCGTGCCCCGCCGAACGCTTGAACTCTCGATTATCGTACCATACTTGATCATCGCCGGTTTCCAAAGCGTGGAGTCACTACCTCCAACTTGGTCATCTTACTAACCGCTTTCCGCGAGGCCATTCCGGCCTTCACGAACCGATTCTGGTCGAGCGCGTCCACGAACTCATACGATGGTTAACTAAACTCGGGCCTAGCATCCTCGTGACCCTACCACTGGCGGGACCACCTCGAAGCCCCACCACAAACCGGGCTGCGGGTTGACCGCGAATGGTCCTCAACCCGACCCCAAAACCGCGCCACGCTCTTGTTCCCGATCGGAACAATCTTACCTATTCAAGTCATGAAAGCTACCACTTCCATTTTACCTGACCCAAGGAATTCCCACAATAACTCCACGTATACTACGCGCTCGATAAAGGTCAAACATAAAATAAATCTTTTACACAAGGCGACCTTATCTCTAAGGTCTCAATCGTGAAATAGTCTAAGGTTCGCACTTACCATGCCCCGGGCTTACCACTTCTACACTAACGGGTTTCTAAATCACATTTTAGCACAAAGCTATCGAACATAACACTAAACACATCGCGATACAAAACTCTAGAGGGTTAAGGATATACATCTCTACCGCCTAATCACGATCACGCCTGCAGTGCGCATAGCTAGTGAAGGTCATGAACCAGCCTCTGATACTGAAGGCTGAGTCGTAACATCCGTGCTACCTTGGTCGGACGGTTCCTCATAAAATGGCCTGCTGTCGCAAAAATAACAAGCTCCCTTGGCACCACGACACTCCCGAAATGCGGTCTACCACATCGACCACCGAGGTAGGGGTATTGCATCGGCCAACACCCTACTTCGGAGCACAGAACCTTGGAGCCACGACCTGCTCCGAATACTCTGGATGCCACTGAAGGTTGTGGAGGACCACTCTCTTTGGCGGAGGTACAAAACTAGTCTGGCTTTGAGGCGGTCGCCTCGAAAGTCCCAAAGGACCACTGTTGCTCGGCCTCTTACTGCTGATCTTGGTCGTTCGTCGACCTCTCGCTCTTCACCCCAGGTGCGTAAGCTGCATCGGGCAATGTCCATGCGGTGAAGAGCTACACCCGAGCAAGCCTACGCCAGTAGTCATCTAACGATAGCGTGGCGGTGTACTCATCCTCCATATCGGCTACTCTGAGGGCATCTGCAGTGTCACGACCGAACCGGGCGTGGTAGTGCCTTACCGGGCACCTAGTGATACAATCATCAGTGTCAGTGAACATAAAACAAGACATGAAAATATTATGAAGTTAGAAACGATGTCTGAGAAAACTTGCCTTCGACACATATATAAATCAACTTAAAGCCGAGCGATTTACATCCATTACATATACGCCCATATGATACTACAGGACCTGCAGAATGATATGACAACAATGGCGGGGCGGGGCCGCCATACCACGAATGTAAATACCTACAGCGACGGGGACTATACGGCGATAAGCCTCGGAGAAGCGGGCTTCCATCTGTTGTTGTGACCACTAAGAGCTAGGATCCACGTGGTGTACCTCGACTGCGGCATGAGCGGCCCCGAAGAGTCGATGCAACGGTACCAAGTATGTGGCCCGAAAATCGTAAATGAAATCATAACGATCTATATAAGCGGGAGACATGTATGATAACCAAACTACGATTCACAATAATAGCGATCGTGTCAAGTCGAGGACTCGTGCCCTCAACGTCATCACTCAAATATAACAATGGGTCTCACGCCCACAACATCAATCATGCGTGGAATACCTTCCCGCCAGCTGAAGCGGTTTATGATATAAAAGCACCAGGAATACACGTGAACACGAGTCCCACTGTGTCATCATAAACCGTCACGGGGTAAATGCGAAGGCATAATGACTACTAAAACCCGGTACAAGCAAGGTCATAAGCGTATCATGAGATCTGTCTAGGCCGTCACATGATCAAAGTGCGGCCACTTCGCGCGATATCTAATGTGCGCGTCTAGCCACAGAACTTCCGCGACTCGCGTAGGCCAACCTCGTAGGCGCGTGAGGCATTCCCGCGTCGAGGTAGCTCTCCCGGCGGCGTCACGGAATCGCGATCCAGCGTGGCGTATAGACCGCGTGACCATAAAGGCCGCGCTAACACGGAACTCGTAGCTCGCGCCGTGTCACGCGGACCGCGTAGGTATTCTCGAATCATATGTCACGCAGACCGCTGAGTCTACCCGCGTCGGAGGAAGCTTAACCGGAATCATGGTGATATGATACTAACATAGCGACTTATCGTTAAACAACATAAGCCTGACAAGAAACCGCTTTACACAAGCATCACGAAGATACTAACAGCGTAGCATCCTAACATGTTTACTTTATCAAATCAACAAGAAAGTATTACAAGACTAGCACAAACCAACCTGATCGAGTTATTCACACAGGTACTTTCTACTATATGATTAACAAGATCGGGTTTTATCCCCAAAGTACTTAAATCGTTAACTCTTTAAAATATACGCTTCTTTCTCAAAAGTCACACAATACGTAGTATATAAAAATAGGGTGACTATCTTTTGAAGTAATTCAAAACACTACTCTTTGTAAAATCAAGTAACAACATTCTTTTCCAAGCGTTCAAGTTTGCCTAATTTCAATTACTCAGTTTCTCATTTTGAAAGGTTTTGTAGTTCATAATTTTAATCACTTAATGATATAATTCTCCTTTAAAAATGATTTGAGAAACTTATGCCTTATATGTGGCGAGTTATTCTTGTTTATAACAATCTTATTACAATGACCATGATCTAGGAAATGTAATATCATTTTGTCTCATCTTAGTTTCTATGCGGATGGAGGTTTCTCTTGGTTTTAATAGTACATTAATTAGTCGACATTTCCTTTATTAGCTGCGATGGTTTGTTAGACATTCATTACGATTTCGAAATCGATAAAACATCATTCCTTTTGAAAACCAAAATACTCATTACTCACGAATGAGGTTTCTGCGTTTTAACAAAATGCACATTTAAGTCAAGTCTCTTAACTTCTTAAATCAATAAATCATTCTTTTATCTCTCTTAGTAGTTATACCTAACTTTCCATAAAGCTAGTATAACTCTTAGCTTTAAAACCAAGTGTTACTCTTCTTTCAAAAGGTTTCTTAATTCTTTTGAAATACTTCAAGATTCTTATTATCACACATCGATCGATTTATAAGTCAAATCGGTTATCTTTTAAAAACCACAAAGCATTTCTTACTTACATAAAGTTTGTTATAACTAACTTCCCATAAAGCGTTACAACACTTTTATGTTTTAAATCAATCAAATACATTTAACACGTATGCGTCTGCCGTACTACATAGTTATACACATATCATGCTAGAAAAGATAGGAAGAGGTTCACATACCTCGCGGCGATTATCGACTAATAGCAAAGCGCTCAGTACCTCAAACCGTCGGCTACTCCTTAAGCCAAGTAGATCGCGCCACGCGTAGTACTTCAACCTATAAGGCCACAAGGCGCTTATTAACATCTAGATCTTATCTTAGAACATTCTACAGAAAATTCGGCCTCCCCCCATGTTGTGTAAATCGCCCCCTCTATCGAGGTCGGCTTGGGGAAATCGTCTAAGGACCTATTCAATTCTACTACACAATAATTGTCACGACCGATTCCGGGCGTGGTAGTGCCTACCGGGCACCACTGGTAACAACATCAGTGTCAGCGGAACATAAAGCGATACAAGACATATTATGAAATATGAAACAATAATCGAGAAAAACTTGCCTTTCGGCATATATATAAATGACAACTTTTTCAACATGAGCAGTTTAATCCTTTTTACAAACCACGCCCAGCGATTACTCTGGACCTCTACGAATGATATGACAACCGTGGCGGGACGGGGCCAAACCACGAATGTAAACACTTACTACTGACGGGGACTATACGGTGATAAGCCTCGGAAAGCGGGCTTCCCATGGCCAGCGTGACCACGAGCTAGGATCAGCGGTGGTGTACCTCGACTGCGGCGTGAGCGCGGCCCGAAGGAGGTCGATCTGCCAGTGCAAGTATGTGGCGAAAATCGTAAATGGAATCATAGTAGTCTATATAAAGCGGGAGACATGTATGATAACAAAACCACGATTCCTGATAAACAAGCGGTCATATCAAGTCGAGGACTCGCCGCCAAAGTCATCACTCGAAACATAACAATGGGTCTCGCGCCCGCGACATCAATCATGCGGTGGAATACCTTCCTCATTGCGGTTTATGATATAAAAGCACGGAACACACATGAACACGGGTCCCACGTGCCATAATAACACCGTGCGGGGTAAATGCGAAGGCATAGCGGGCTACTAACACCCGGTACCAACAAGGTCATGAAGCGTATCATAAGATCTGTCTGCGTCACATGATCAAAGGCGGCCCTTGCGCGCGATCTAATGTGCGCGTCTAGTCACGGAACTTCCCGCGACTCGCATAGGCCAATCTCGTCGGCCGCGTGAGGTATTCCCGCGTCGAGGTAGCTGCTCCGGCGTCGATCACGGACCGCGATCCGCGTGGCCACATGGACGCGTGCCCGTAAGGGCAGCGCTAACACGGAACTCGTAGCTCGCATAGGCCCACAGGACTGCGTGAGGTATTCTCGAATCATAGGTCCGTCGACGCTGAGTCTACCCGCGTGGAGGGTAGCTTAACCGGAATCATCTCGAGATGAGTGATGTAAAATACTAACATAACGACTTATCGTTAAACAACATAAGCGCAACAAAGGAAAAACCCCTTTACACAAACATCACGAGATACTAACACGTAGCATCCTAGCGTGTTTACTTATCAATCAACAAGAAAGTATTACAAGGCTATCACAAACCAACACAATCAAGTTATATACACAAGGTGCTTTCATTATATGCCCACAAGTTCGGGTTTTATCCCCAAAGTACTTCATCGTTAACTCTTTAAAAGATCGTTACTTTCGCGATGTCACACAATACGTAGTATAAAAATAGAGTGACTATCTTTTTAAAGTAAATCAATTACTTCTCTTTGTAATATCAAGTAGTAACATTCTTTTCCAATGTTCAAGTTTGCCTAATTTCCAATGTTCACGTTTCTTATCTTAGAAGGTTTTGTAGTTCATAGTCTTATTCATTAAAGAATATAATTTTCTTTTAAACTATAGAAACATAAGCCTTATATGTGAGAAGGATATTCTTGTTTATAACAATCTTATTACAGACCATGATCTAGGAAATATCATTTTGTCTCATCTTAGCTTCATGCGGATGGAAGTTTCTCTTGGTTTTAATAATACTTAATTATTCAAAACATTTTCCTTTTAATGTATTTGCGATGGTTTGTCGATACGTTACGATTTCGAAATCGATAAAACATTCTTAAGCCGTTATACCTAACTTCCCGTAAAGCTAGTATAACTCTTAAGTTTTCAAAAACCAAGTCTTACTTCAAGTTCTCTATTAACACATAACAAGCGATTTATAGTTCAAATCGATTACCTTTTAAAGACCACAGTATTTTCTTACCAACGTAAAGTTGTTTATAACGACTTCCCATAAAGCCGTTATAACACTTTATGTTTTAAACAATCAAATACATTTAGCACGTATGCGTCTCTGGTACTACATAGTTCACACATATCATGCTAGAAGAGATAGGAAGAGGTTCACATACCTGCGCGGAGTATCGACTAATAGCAAGCGCTCAGTACTTCAAGCGTCGGCTACTCCTTAAGCCAAGTAGATCGCGCCACACGTAGTACTTGACCTATAAGGCCCAAGTGACATTAACATTTAGGTCTAATCGTAGAATATTCGAGAAAATTGACACCTCCACGCGGCGTAAATCTCTCTCTATCGAGTCGGCTACGAAGCCAACCGGGGGTTATACATCTAACCACTAGCGGGTACAATTCTACTTCGGTACTCTACTACACAAGTCTCTTGTCACGATACATGTAATTCTGATTCGATTCTTCTTTAAATTGGGCTTAAGTCGCGAGACATTGCGATAACTATGTTGATACTATATATAGCATACTTGAACTATATAATCTAACAACATGTAATTTCCAATTACAATAGAGGACAAGATATTTACCTCGATAAGCCCGTAATTATCCAAGTATAAAGTCGATCTGGGCAATCGTTTAGCTCGACTCGGCGCTCCAACCGCTCTAAACCACCCTTAGAAGTTCTAACCAACCACACTGATACTCCAACGGACTATGGAAATTTTCCTAGGGTTTCGGTTTTGTGACAGACGGGAAGTATAATAGTATTTCTGGGCTTTTCGTATAGGTATAACCTTAGAATACTACAAGGTAATTTGGGCATTATAACAATACTTTTGAGAGTATTTCTACCAAGAGAGGGGGGTATATACGAAAGCAACTAGGCTAGGGGGTACCCAGGCCACGCTACTAGGAGGGGGTATACCCTCGGCCAAGGCCTCTGGAGAGGAGGCCTCTTGGCGAACTTCAGCACAAAGGGAGGAGAAGATTTAACACTTAGGAACATTTAGGAATGGATGAATAAGTCTTCAAAGGGATGGGTATTTATAGGCCAAGTGAAGGCCAACCAATGGCGAAGATTGAGCCAAGTGCTACACAAGTGTAAGGCAAGATTCACCCAGTACACCTTATCCATCTACCACGCCAGCCAACACAAAATATCCTACTACTCGCCAAGCCCAAATCGTCCATAATGCAGTCAAGGTGTTCCAATGAGAGGGTGACAAGTGTAAGCCCTCTTGTTGATCCAAATTTTTTCGTCTCTCGGAAAAATCCGCAAAAATAAAATATGGCATCGCCGGAAATTCCCCTACCAAAGCTGTGAAAACGTTTCGCCGAAAAACGACTCTAACCGGGTGTTGTGCACAAAATTAAATCGGCCAAGCCTACTTGAAGTTCGAAATTTCCTACGTACGTCCCTGCGTACATACTCTGGAAATACGGGGTATAACAATAATGCCACACAAGTCTACTGTAATACAGTCCTATGTACGTACAGTTCAATTCTCTTCTTTAAATTTAGGCTTAAGTCCAAAGACATTGCCGCAAAACTATGTTCAGTTCTATATATAGTATACTTCAACTATATATTCCTACAACATATAATTTCCAATTACAATAGGGGGACAAGATATTTACCTCGATAAGCCCAAAATTATCCTAGTTTAATGTCGCTCACGAGCAACGTTTAGCTCGACTCGTGCGCTCGACCAGCTCCAAACCACCCTTAGAAGTTCTAACCAACCTACTTAATACTCCAACTAACTATGGAGATTTTCCTTAGGGTTTCGTTTTGTGTAGTGGGAAGTATAATAGTATTTACGGGCTTTTAGTATAAGTGTAACCTTGGAATACTACAAGGTATAAGGGCGAGGTATTTTGGGTATAGTAATAATACTTGGAGAGTATTTCTACCAAGAGGGGTATTTATACGAGACAACACCACAAAGGGGTGTGTACCTCGGCGACCCATTGGAGGAGGGATACTCTCGGCCAAGGGGGGGAGGGGGACTCTCGGCTAAAGCCTCACAAAAGGGGGGGGGGGGGGACGAGAACAACACTACAAGGGAGGGAGGATTTCTAGACTTAGAAATTATTTTAGGAAGAATAAGTCTTCAAAGGGGCGGGGTATTTATAGGTCAAGCAAAGGCCAACCGATGGCGAAGATCATGCCAAGTGCTAAGCAAGTGTAGGGCAGATTCGTCCATGTGCACCTTATCCATCTACCACAAAATATCACAAAATATCCTACCTACTCCCACTCGCCCATTTCGTCCCAATGCCGTCTAAAGCCCGCTGATGAGAGGGTGCCAAGTGTAAGCCTCTCGTTGGTCCAAAATGTTCGTCTCTCGGAAAAATCCATAAAAATTAAAAATGACATAGCGGAATTTACCGCCCAAGTTAAGTAAAGCGTTTGTCAACGACTCTAACCGGGTGTTGTGCACAAAATATTTCGGCCAAGCCAACCTTAAAGTCCAAACTTTTCTACGTACGTCCTTACGTACACACTTTGGAAATACGGGGTATAACATTCTCCCCTCCTTAGAAACATTCGTCCCGAATGTTCCTTCTAAGTCTCAAAACAAACGTGCGCCAGTATAGTCTTCACCACTATACTTACGAGAACAATCCTGCCACACCTGGCCACAGAAACATCCACGCAAAAACTTACATCCAAGTCCACGAGGAACTACCTCTAACAACACAAAAGCCCTTACGAGGTCTAAAATATACTTCGCCGCACCTACTCCTTACAAAGAAATGATCACCTCTATGCTCGCAATACATGCTCGCTTCTTCCTTTACGCGTCGCACCCTTCACGTACACTCGAACTCTTTCTCATAACTTACCACATTTCTCTTCGCTTGTTCCGAAATCTACGGGTTACTATCTCGATTTGGTCATCGTTAGCGGGAACACTCTGAATGGATCTCAGATGCTTTTACGCACATTAACGAAAGGCCGGACGTCTTGCCTCTAAGTCGGACGGCAAAAGCTAACATATAGGCAACGACGACCTACTGCACATGATCTGTAAGGCCCAAAGTAACTCGGGCTAAGTTCCTCTGTTTTCGAAACTTCGTCACCCTATCAGGTGGTATCTTGAAATTCCGGCCGTCGACACGAACTCCAAGCGTCGTCGCCGATCATCCGTCGACCACGTTGATTTTGGTATCGGTAACCTCTCTGGATAGGCCGCTATCGCCGTCCTTTCGAAACAAGTATGAACCAGCTATCGAACTTTGCCAACATCGAACCAATCGGCCAACTTACACTTCCGCCCTACGAGGCTTGTGGCGATATCGAATCTTGAAATGGTAGCTAAAACACTCCCTCAGCGGAGGCAACAATCCTCGGCTACCGAATCAAACAACGGCAGAGGGCGAATGCGTCTTGAGACTTACGAGTTCTAACCTGCACGGTAAAACATCGAGAAAAAGCAGTAGTACCACTGGGCTCCACAGTCTGTCATAAGGTGAAGGTAGGCACCTCGTGCAGCCTTACCACCTTTCTGATGTAACATTTCGCATAACCCTTTGCAGAGTGAACGGTCTTTACTAGAAGACAAGGCGGTGATCTCGCCGGCGACTGCGGTCGAATCGTCCACAAACTCGTCTGTTGGTTAACTAAACATGGGCCTAACATCCTCGTGACCCTATCACAGGCGGGACCACCAACTGACCCCACCACCATCGGGCGCGGGTTGACCCGCAACATGGCCTCAACCCGACCCGGCAATGCACAAAACACTAGCTCCCCGATCCGGAACAATTTCACTAATCACGTTACGAAAACCTAGCGGTCTTCTTAGCTCAACTAACCTCTTTCATTCCACACTACTCAGGGACTTATCCCACAAACATAGCTCACGTGCACTATGCACTCCGATAAGGGTCAAACACAAATGAAATCTTTACTCCAGATTGCCTCGCCTCTAAGGTCTCCACATATAAAGCTCTAAGGCTTACACTTTTCCTATCCCCCAATCTTACCCTTACTACTAACCATGATTTACACAATGCTATCTGAATATAACACCTAAGGTATGTTCACCTTAACACACATAAAGATCTCTCGAGGGTTAAGGATATACATGTATCTCTTCTTGCTCGCTTAGTCGTTCTAATCAAACACGCCCGTAGGCGCATAGCTAGGAAGATGATGAACTACCGGCGATCTGAAGGCTAAGTCCTCCTACTAGGACATCCTTTCGACACGTGGCCACGGCCGCGGGTAAAACAAGTACCCGACTAAAGGCGACATTCCTCGGGATGGCGTGCATCGTAATGAGCCGGAAGCTCGGAGCTCGACCAACTCTGCGTACCCGAGCGTCACGAACCACAGCGGAGGACCACTGCAGCGGTGGATGTGCGTAATCTAATCTTTGGTGAAGTGACTTGCCTCGAAAGTTACCAAAGGACCTGCTGTTACGGCCTCTTCTGCTGTCGCTTTGTTAACGTCGATCTCTACGTTCAGCTTGGCTTGGCGCGTAAGCGTACGAGCCATGCTCGAAGCCTAGCGAAGAATTACTCTTGCACAACCCTTTCTAAGGTATTCATCAAGACTCGCGGTACATCAGTATACTCTCTGGTAGCCAAGTCCATAACAGGGTCGCCTCTTTGCAATCTATATTCTCTGTCCCCGGTCGTGGGCGAAGGTTCACTTATCATGGCGCGATGAGCTATTTGCGCCGTGCTAAAATCTCTTTGAAATTTGGTGATGTCGAGAACTCCCCAAATGAAGCACCACCCGGTGATGATTGGGCTGCGCCTCGTAACCCTCGTACTCTGCTCGACTCCCGTTGCCTTGCCCTCTGGGCTCGGGTTGCCTTACGGAGGCATAGCGGTGAGGAAAGAAATACGTTAGAGGGTCGAACTTATCACACTGGCTAAGGCACGATCTCGGAATGAGAAGAATGAAACCAATCCTAAATATCCTATAGCCTCACGATTATTGATGTGGTGCACAACACACGATAATCAAGACTCTACTAGATACGATCAGTAGACACTTTCAGAGGATTAAGCGCTCGATACCACTTTTGTCGCGACCGAACCGGGCGTGGTGGTGCCTACCGGGCACCTAGTGATCTGATCATCCAGTGTCAGTGGAACATAAAACAAGACATGAAAATATTATGAAGTAAGAAAGCGATGTCTGAGAAAACTTGCCTTTGGCACGTATATAAATCAACTTAAAGCCAGCGATTTACATCCATTACATCTACGCCCATAGCGATTTCTGGACCTCAGAATGATATGACAACAATGGCGGGACGGGGCCCGCCATACCACGAATGTAAATACCTACAACGGCAGGGGACTATACGGCGATAAGCCTCGAGAAGCGGAGCTTCATCTGTTGACTGTGACCACAGAGCTAGGATCCACGGCGGTGTACCTCGACTGCGGCGTGACGCGGCCACGAAGAAGTCGATAACAGTACCAAGTATGTGGCGAAAATCACGTAAATGAAATCATAGCGATCTATATAAAGCGGGAGACATGTATGATAACCAAACTACGATTCCTGATAATAGCGATCATGTCAGTCGGGACTCGTACCTCAAAGTCGTCACTCAAATATAACAATGGGTCTCACGCCACAGCATCAATCATGCGTGGAATACCTTCCTCAGCTGCCGGCGATTTATGATATAAAAGCACGAAGGAATACACATGAACACGGGTCCCACGTGTCGTCATAAAACCGTCACGGGTAAATGCGAAGGCATGGCGACTACTAAAACCCACGCAAGCAAGGTCATAAGCGTATCATGAGATCTGTCTAGGCGTCACATGATCAGCGGCCTCGCCCGCGATATCTAATGTGCGCGTCAGCCTGAAACTTCCCGCGACTCGCGTAGGCCAACCTCGTAGGCGCGTAGGCATTCCGCGTCGGTAGCTACTCCCGGCGGCGTCTGGACTCGCGATCGCGTAGCGCGTAGACCGCATGACCATAAAGGCGCGCACACTAACGGAACTCGTAGCTCGCGTGGGTGTCAGCGGACCGCGTGAGGTATTCTCGAATCATAGGTCACACAGACCGCTGAGTCTACCCGCGTGGGCGACAACCGGAATCATAGGTGATATGATACTAACATAACGACTTATCGTTAAACAACATAAGCATAACAAGGAAACCCTTTACACAAACATCACAAGATACTAACGCGTAGCATCTAACGTGTTTGCTTTATCAAATCAACAAGAAAGTATTACAAGACTAGCACAAACCAACCTGATCGAGTTATTCACACAAGGTACTTTCTACTATATGATTAACAAGATCGGGTTTTATCTAAAGTACTTCATCGTTAACTCTTTAAAATATACGCTTCTTTCTCAAAAGTCACACAATACGTAGTATATAAAAATAGGGTGACTATCTTTTGAAGTAATTCAAAACACTACTCTTTGTAAAATCAAGTAACAACATTCTTTTCCAAGCGTTCAAGTTTGCCTAATTTCAATTACTCGAGTTTCTCATTTTGAAAGGTTTTGTAGTTCATAATTTTAATCACTTAATGATATAATTCTCCTTTAAAAATGATTTGAGAAACTTATGCCTTATATGTGGCGAGTTATTCTTGTTTATAACAATCTTATTCTGACCATGATCTAGGAAATGTAATATCATTTTGTCTAATCTTAGTTTCTATGCGGATGGAGATTTCTCTTGATTTTAATAGTACATTAATTAGTCGATTACATTTCCCTTTATTAGCATTGCGGTGGTTTGTTCGACATTCGTTCGATTTCGAAATCGATAAAACATCATTCCTTTTGAAAACCAAAATACTCATTACTCATGAATGAGGTTTCTGCGTTTTAACAAAATGCACATTTAAGTCAAGTCTCTTAACTTCTTAAATCAATAAATCATTCTTTTTATCTCTCTTAAGTAGTTATACCTAACTTTCCATAAAGCTAGTATAACTCTTAAGCTTTAAAACCAAGTGTTACTCTTCTTTCAAAAGGTTTCTTAATTCTTTTGAAATACTTCAAGATTATTATTATCACCGTCGATCGGTTATAAGTCAAATCAATTATCTTTTAAAAACCACAAGCATTTCTTACTTACGTAAAATTGTTATAACCAACCGCATAAAGCCGTTACAACACTTTTATGTTTTAAATCAATCAAATACATTTAACACGTATGCGTCTAGTACTACATAGTTATACACATATCATGCTAGAAAAGATAGGAAGAGGTTCACATCATCGCGGCGATTATCGACTAATAGCAAAGCGCTCCAAGTACCTCAAACCGTCGGCTACTCCTTAAGCCAAGTAGATCGCGCCACGCGTAGTACTTGAACCTATAAGGCCGGCGTTTATTAACATCTAGATCTTATCGTAGAACATTCTCAGAAAATTCGTGCCTCCCCACACATGGCCGCGTAAATCTCCTCTCTATCGAATTCGGCTATCAAGCCAACCGGGGGTTTATCGTCTAACGGGCGTATTCAATTCTACTACACAATAATGCCACACAAGTCTCAATACTGATCTATGTAAATCTGAGTTCAATTCTCTTCTTTAAATTTAGGCTTAAGTCCAAAGACATTGCAAAAACAATGTTGATTCTATATATAGTATACTTCAACTATATATTCCTACAACATATAATTTCCAATTACAATAGGGGACAAGATATTTACCTCGATAAGCCCAAAATTATCTAGTTTAATGTCGCTCACGAGCAGCGTTTAGCTCGACTCATGCGCTCGACCGCTCCAACCACCCTTAGAAGTTCTAACCAACTTCTACTTAATACTCCAACTAACTTTGGAGATTTTCCTTAGGGTTTCGTTTTTGTGTTGACGGAAGTATAATAGTATTTCTGGGCTTTTCGTATAAGTGTAACCTTGGAATACTACAAGGTATAAGGGCCAAGGTATTTTGGGTATAGTAACAATACTTGGAGAGTATTTCTACCAAGAGGGGGGGTATTTATACGAGACAACACCACAAAGGGGGGGTGTACCCTCGGCCGACCCCATTAGGAGGATACTGCGACTACGGGGAGGGGACTCGGCTGAGGCCTCGCCAAAGGGGGGCGAGAACAACACTACATGGGAGGGAGGATTTCTAGACTTAGAAATTATTTTAGGATGAATAAGTCTTCAAAAGGGGGGGGGGGGTATTTATAGGTCAAGCAAAGGACAACCAATGGCGAATCATGCCAAGTGCTAAGCAAGTGTAGGGCGAAGATTCGTCCGTGTGCACCTTATCCGTCTACCACAAAATATCACAAAATATCCTACTACTCCCACTCGCCCATTTCGTCCCAATGCCGTCCAAAGCCCACCAATGAGAGGGTGCCAAGTGTCGCCCTCTCGTTGGTCCAAAATGTTTCGTCTCTCGGAAAAATCCGCAAAAATTAAAAATGACATAGCCGGAATTTACCCTTCGCAAGTTAAGTAAAACGTTTCGTCGAAAAACGACTCTAACCGGGTGTTGTGCACAAAATATTTCGGCCAAGCCAACCTTAAAGTCCAAACTTTTCTACGTACGTCCTTGCGTACACACTCTGGAAATACGGGGTATAACACCGAGCCAATGAGTCGAACTCGACATTGTACTCCCGCTATGCGCGGATCGCCTCAGCGTCAAAAATTTGTCGGTCGAGCCCTCCTCATGTGAGGCAAGAAATGTGCAAGAAATGCCCGAGAACTTCGTCCCAAGCGGTGGAAGTGCATTCTCTCCGGGACGGGACAGCTCCGCGAATCAAACGATCGGCTGCGGTATCACGCGGCCGATGCGAACCTAAGACCACCGACTCGGTCTCGAAGCCTTGATCACTCTCATGATCGGCATGGCGTCGGATGAACTCCTGCGGATCATCCTCGGGCCTCGACAGTAGAACTGCGCGGGCTACGTCTCGAGAAAGTTTTGTAGCCTTAAACTATCCGATCTAGGGTGAACGCGGTGCTTCTTGGGCCAGGCTGCTGCGTCGGCCTATCCTGCATATCGGCCACGACCACGGCCCAGCAAGCGCCGTCTCGCTTGTACCATCTCATCTGCTCCGGGTTGTGGGGTGGAGGCTCAGTCTTGTAGTCTCGGCGAGCTGCTGCGGCTCTACGTCATAAAACTTCGCCCGTCGGAAGCCTGATCAGTCTTGGCCAGGGCTGCACCCTCGTACTCCTCTGTATCTCACTAGCGGCACCTCGGTGCCATTCGGGCTCACGGTTGCGCTGGCGGAGGCATAGCGGTAAGCGTGATCGTCGGAGGTCGACTTACAACCTGACTCTAAGGCGATCTCGGAATGAGAAGGATGAAACCAATCCTAAATGTCATATAGCCTCACGATTATAGATGTGGTGCACAACACGATAATCAAGACTACTAGACACGGTGCAGTAGACACTTTCAGAGGATTAAGCGCTCGATACCACTTTTGTCACGACCCGATCCGGGCGTGGTAGTGCCTACCGGGCACCCTAGTGATGCGACATCGAGAGAAAACGTGGAAAATAAAACTTAAACAGAAACAAGATATATGATCATAAAGCAGGCCAACCAAGCGGTTATCTTCGATAAAATATATATAAACAACTCTTTCAAGCGAGCAGTTTAATCCTTTTTACAAACCACACTTGGCAGTACTACGGACCTCTAAGAGTTTTTATACAACATGTGGGACGGGCCGCCATACCACGAATGTACGAGAACCTCTGACTCGGGTAGCATGCAAAAGATAAGCCTCGGAGAAGCGGAGCTTCCAATGTTGTGATCCTAGGCGAGGATCGACTACCGATGTACTCACTGCGGCATGAGCGCGGCCGCCGAAGGAGGTCGGTCAACAGTACAGTATGTGGCCGAAAATCTGCGATTAAATCATAGCGATCACGTAAAGCGGGAGGCATGTATGATAACAAAAATACGATGCGCAACATAAGCGGTCAAGTCGGACTCGCGCCTCAGCGTCATCACTCGATATAACTATGGGTCTCGCGCCGCGACATCAATCATGTTCGCGTCATGGCGCGTGCCGGAGTGCGCCGGTGTAGGCGTGTCGTGATGCAGCAATAATAACAATCTTTGCGTAGCGCATGCCCCGGAATACGCCTCGGTGTAGACATGTCCATGTAGCATCAATAATAATATCTTGGGTGATCAACCCGCGCGTAGCCACGTGCCGGAATCTGCATCGGTGTAGACATGTCCATGTAACCACAATAACACTATATCGGGTAATCAACCTGCCGCGTAGCCACGTACCCGAATTGCATCGGTGTAGACATGTCCATGTAACATCAGCAACAATATATCGCACAACCGGCTATCACAAACAAGCTCAAGCAAATTACCATACTTAGACTTTTATAAAAGATCCACTCTTTCTCAAAAGTCACACGATATCAACATTTGCACAACAAGGCTATCTCGACAAGCATAGGCGAGTTACACAACAACAAGCATAGGCAAGTTATACAACAACAAGCATAGGCAAGTTATACATAACTCGAGGTACTTCCATTTTATATCAAGGTCAGGGTTTTAACCTAAAGTACTACGTCGTTAAATTCCTTTTAAAGAGATCCATTCCTTTTATAAAGGTCACTAGATGCGTAGTATAAAAATAGAGTGACTCGCGTTTTTAGGTAAACCAAAACACTTTCCTTTTCAACAACATTCTTTCACAAAGTTCGGTTTGCCTAATTTCAATTACTCAGTCTCTTTATTTTAGAAAAGTTTCATAGTTCATAGTCTTAATCATTTAAGTATATAATTCTCTTTTAAACAATCGAAACATATGTCTTATCGTGGCCGTTTATTCTTGTTTACAACAATCTTATTCTGACCATGATCTAGGAAATGTAATACAATTTTGTCTTATCTTAGCTTATGCGGATGGAGGTTCTCTTGGTTTTAATAACAATTAGTTATTTGCCAATACACTTTCCTTTATTAAGCCTAACGTGGTTTGCTCGACAACATTCTCATTTAGAAATCGGTAAAACATTATTCTTTTTAAAACCAAGTACTCATTACTCATGAATGATGTTTCACAACACTTTTAACAAAATGTTAATAACCAAGTAAAACAAATTAAGTCTCTTATCTTTCAAGATCAAGTCTCTTAACTCCTACGATCAATAAACCAATCTTTTACCTACGTAGAGTCGTTATAACTAACTTCCCGTAAAGCTATTATAACACCTATGTTTTAAACCAACCAACTCATTTTAGCACGTATGCGTCTACCGTACTACATAGTTTACAAAGCATCATGCTAGAAAGGATAGGAAGAGGTTCGCATACCTCGCGAGGATTATCGACAATAAGCAAGCGCTCGCGATCGTAACGGCTAGCCTTTTCACTCTTCAAGTAGAATCGCTACTCGTAGTACTTCCACGTATAAGGCCTGGCGTCTATTAACTTCTAACGCGTGGTTCCATATTCTCTGAAAATTAGCGGCACCTTCCACATGACGCGTAAATCTCCTCCTCTAACGAGGCGGCTACCAAGCCAACGAGGGGTTATCGTCTAACGGGCGTATACAATTCTACTACAGAATACCACACAAGTCTCTGTAATACGGTCCTATGTAATTCTGATTCGATTCTCTTCTTTATATTGGGCTTAAGTCAAAAGACATTGCCAAAGCTATGTTGAGTTCTATATATAGTATGCTTCAACTATATAATCCTACAACATGTAATTTCCAATTACAATAAGGGACAAAGTATTTACCTCGATAAGCCCAAAATTATCAAGTTATAATGTCGATCTGAGCAAGGTTTAGCTCTACTCATGGCGCTCAATCCGCTCCAAACAACCCAGAAGTTCTAACCAACTACTTAGATACTTCAACTCGCTATGAAGATTTCCTTAGGGTTTGGTTTGAGACTAAAAGGACAAAGGTAGTATTTAGGGCTCTACGTATAGAGGTAACTTTTGGAATACTACAAGGTATAAGGCTAAGGTATTTAGGGCATTATAACAATACTTGGAGAGTATTTCTACCAAGAGGGGGTGTATTATCTGAAACAACTAGGCTAGGGGTACCTCATTGGACACTACAAAGGGGAGGAGGCCTGCCAAAGCTTCTCAAAGGGGAGACCTCTTGGGCGAGAACACAACACAAGAGGGAGGAGGATTTCAAGACTTAGTGAAATTTAGGATGAAGAAGTCTTCCACAAGGGAGGGGTATTTATAGGAAACCAATGGCCTTGATCAAGCCAAGTGCAAGGCAAGTGTAAGGCGAATCAAGCCAAGTGCACCTAACCTACACCCAAAACAAGTCACAAAACATGGCACCAAACATGGCACAAAGTAAGTGTTACACCGGAATTTCAGGATATGTTTATAGAGCGTGCGTAGAGCTCACAAGTGTTAAGATTTGAGACTTGTAAAAAATTAAGCGGAATTATGGAATTGTCGGAAAAGCGTAATGTTGTGGCGAATGGGAGGCGACACGTGTCACCCCCTTATGTTGTCTTGGGCGAATTGAAGCATGGACCTGATGGTCATTTGACCCTTGTTAGGAAGACAAGTCTTGCTAGTAGTCAAGCTTGAGAAAGTTGACTAAGTCAAAGGGTCCAAAGTCTTGATATTTTATAAGATTTCATCCAAATCACCCATTTGTCCACACCTTGACCCTCTATGTCCCTTATAATACTACTAGTAGTGTGAAAGAGCCCAACACTTAGCAAAAATTTACAAAAAAATTGGATGAACATAGGCATAAGCTCTCGGGTTCACCTATAGGAAGAAGGAAATTTTTTTGTTTCTTGTTCATTCAACTCCACACTTTAAACCAAGGTTCTTGAGGGTAGTGTAAGCATATCTCAATAGAAAAATCCCGGAAAAAGAGAGTTTTCGTATTAGTCGCAAAGTGAAAACCTAGTGGCTTTCTAGGTTTTGGATTGGAAGTTGAAGGAAAGTTGTTGGTATGGTTCTAAGGGTCTCAACAAGCGGATTGAAGTGTCTTGGAGAGGTTCTAAACTACTAAGGAGCGACTTCGGATTGGAATTGGATTAAGATTCGTTGAGGTATAATTTTGTCCTTTAATGTGTTACAAGATTATATATTTATATTGTTGTTGTTAGCTTTACGTGTTGCTAGCATGAAGTTGATATGTAGAAGTTTATAAGGATTGTGGATTGATTGTAGCATTGGAAATCCGGAATGTAATGTAAGCCATGTTAAGTTGGATTTCAATTTAGTCGTTATTAGAATCGTCGCATGTTATTGATTTGAAGATTGTGGTAGTTTTAACCAAATGCGACTTGATATCATGTTATGTTAAAAATTTGGATTGAAATGGAAATTTGATAAGAATTGGTATGGTTGAACTCAAGGTGGCCGAATTTGGACTTTTAGTTTGTTATTCATTTGTATTGGACTACTTTCTAAATTGTGAGCCAATTGGGGATGTTTAGTTATTCATTTGTATTGGACTACCTTCTATATTGTTGTGAGCCAATTGGGGCTGTTTGGTTATTGTATTCGACCTTGAAAAAGGTGGCAAAGTAAGTAGAAACAAAGGAGGTGCTGTCCGATTTTCCATAGAATTTAGTGACTTAGCACTTAGAATATTCTACGTTTGAATTAAGAGTTTAATGGACGTATTGTGGCCATTATAGGTTGAAGTACTTTGGAGCCTTTTTGCAACTTGTCGCTAGTCGTCGCGAGGTATGTGAACCTCTTCTTTCTTTGGCATGATCCTACGTATGAAATCTCCATGTGATAGTATTTCAAGATTCCTTCTACTCTTAGAAGTTAAGAAGTAATTGCATTGTTGAATCTAAGTTAAGAGTATGTTTAAATTGTCCTAAGTCCTTACTAGGTCTTATGGGAGACGTTGGTAAGAATGGTTAGGAAGTTATGAGATTTGATTTAAAGGCTATGTGTCTTGATTTGTTTAAAGTAAGTGGATTTTATGTTCGAAAATGACTTGAATTTATATGTGAAAAGGGGATTGATTTTAAAAGTGGAAGTTATATGATTTTAAGGGAATAAATTACTTGGTTTTGGAAGGTATGGAACTTTATATGTTTTTGTATAAGTAATTGGGCTTTAAAGGAAGTATGTTATGAAGTTTGAAGACTAAGAACCTTGATTGTCTTTTAAGGATTATGAAGTTTTAAGCGATATGATTCTTTTTAAGTATGTATGTACGTAGTATCTTTGGATCCCGTTTTCCTAAATGTTGTAAGAATAAAAGTGTCTTAAGTTCTCCAAAATGAAAGGTTGTTATAATAGCTTTATGGGAAGTTATTATGATGACTTAAGAAGAAGTGAAAAGATGGTTTAAAAATGTTATGTAAGGAAAATTACACCGAGCCTACAAATAGGCCGGATTACGTTATGAAATACACCGAGCCTACGAATAGGCCGGATTACGTTATGAGATACAGGAGCCTACAAATAGGCGGATGCGTTATGAAATACAGGAGCCTACGAATAGGCGGATTACGTTATGAAATACGCAGGAGCTACGAATAGGCGGATGCGTTATGAGATACAGGAGCTGCGAATAGGCGGATTCGTTATGAAATACAGGAGCCTGCGAATAGGCGAATTACGTTATGAAATACACAGAGCCTACGAATAGGCGGATTACGTTATGAAATACGCAGGAGCCTACGAATAGGCGGATTACGTTATGAGATACAGGAGCCTACAAATGGCGGGATTACGTTATGAAATACGCAGAACTACGAATAGGCGGATTGCGTTATGAGATACACGAGCCTACAAATAGGCGGATGCGTTATGAAATACAGAGCCTACGAATAGGAAGGATTACGTTATGAGATGCAGAGCCTACAAATAGGCGGATTGCGTTATGAAATACTGCAGGAGCCTACGAATAGGCGGATGCGTTATGAGATACAGGAGCCTACAAATGGCGGATTCGTTATGAAATACAGAGCCTACGAATAGGCGGATGCGTTATGAGATACAGAGCCTACACAGGCGGATTACGCCATATTACCAGAGCCTTGCGTAGGGTTGCGTCATCTTCTGGCGAGCTCCGGGCGGGCGGATTATGCTACATGATTCCACGATGCAAGGCTCCGCATGCGGGCGGATTATGCCACATGATTTATGAGTACAGTGTCGCCAAATGGGCGGATGCGTTATCGCGTATGGATAATCAAAGTAAGCTCCCAAATAAGAAGTCCTCCAGTAATGGGCGGATTATGTTATGTAAGATATGTAAGTTATGTGAAAAAATGAATTAAACTCTTAAGTATGTATGTAAGAATATGTTGTTAAATTTTATTGAAAGAAGGAAAGGCAGTTAATATATGATTGATTTGAGTTAAAGGACATTCTTTTATCTGAATCTGATTTAGTTATTGCATTTTATTTACATTTCCATACTAAATTTTTGTTATGCGGACCCGCCAGAGCTGCGTTCATGCCGCGGTGATAGGTACGAGTTGGTGATCCTTGCTCTTAGGATCTGTTGATTTTGAAAAGAAGCTCCTTTCGCTCCGAGGCTTATCTTTTAGTGCGGTTTCCACGATATGGTAGACTTATGTACATTCGGGGTATGGCGAGCCTGTCACTTGCGATTATAATTCTTAAGTGCAGAGTTACATATTATGGGTCGTTTTGTAAAAGGAAATGGGCGTGGCTAACATTGTTATGTATATGTATATGTGTCGGGAAGGTAGCCTTATCGGCTAACACGTGGTTTAATTTCGTTATTTTATTTTATAAGTTTCATGTATGTTCATTGCTATTCTCGATGTATACGAGCAGGTGCGGGTAGGGCACGATCGCGTGCCGGGTCGGGTCGTGTGATGAGCACAAAACAAGGCCAAAACAAGGCACGATCGGCCAAGGCCAAACCGCCCATGGCGTCAGCGAGGGTGACAAGTGTCACCGCTTTCGTTGATCCAAAATGTTTCGTCTCGGAAAAATCCATAAAAATCAGAAATGACATAGCGGAATTTTCCGCCATGAAGTACGTAAAGCGTTTAGTCGAAAACGATTCTAATCGGGTGTTGTGCACAAATTTTGAACTATGCCAAACTTTAAGTCTCAAATTGTAAATGCGTCGTCTTACGTATATACTCTGAAAATACGGTATAACATTTATACTTATATATATATATATATATATATATATATATATATATATATATATATATATATATACTTATAAATATAAGTATATATATGTGTGTGTATGTGTGTGTGTGTGTCACGACCCGACCCCGGGCCCGCGACTGGTGCCCTACCTGGACACCCCTCTTGGTATACATCAGAGAATAGCAGCGGAACATACACAACTGATAAAAATGCTTAACATAAAATAACAACAGGCTAGCCGATAAGTTCACCTTAGTAAGCTATCAAATAAAGCAGTACATTTTTTCTTCTTTACAACCCAAACCACAATGTGACTCTGGACCTCTAAGAATAACAACTGGCGGGACGGGCCCGCCATACCTGAATGTACAACAGGCAATACGAGGATAAGCCTCCGAAATAAATGAGCTTCTCAGCGGTGAGCGGTGATCTAGGCGAGGATCGACTGTACTACTGCGGCGTGAACGGCCCGAAGGAGGTCGATACAACATGTACCAAATATGTGGCGAGAAATGCGTAATGAAATCATAAGTCAATAATAAAGCGGAGCGGTATGATAACTCGATTAACGATTACGTGCCTTACTAACAATGAGAGTAATCAATAGTATACTTACAACATAAAAATAGGAAGCTCGCTATCAAACCATGACCACACGCCCGCAGTATCATTAAGAAATCCTACACACAGGACTATTTCACGCGTAGGTCGCGTGGACCGCGTGAGGTATTCTTCGCATGGGACTATTTCACGCGTAAGCCGCTTGTTATACCGTATTTTGGTATATGCGTGGGGCGTGCGTGAAAAATTTGAACTTTAGAATAGGCTTGGCGATTTATTCTTTGTGCCTGACACCGGTTAGAGTCGTTTTTCGGCGAAAGCGTTTTCCACGATTTCGTAGGAAAATTCGGCTATGTCATTTTTAATTTTGCGGATTTTTAGAGGCGTTACACTTTGGACCAGCGGGAGGCGACACTTGTCACCCTCTCATTGGAAAACGTCTTGGGCGGTGGAGTGGGCGAATGGGTTGGCTTTTTGTCTTGGAGTTGGTAGGATATTTTGTGGTAGATGGATAAGGTGCACTTGGCAAGATCTTGGCCTACACTTGCCTTGCACTTGGCAAGATCTTGGCCATTGGTTGGCCTTTGCTAGACTATAAATACCACTCACTTTGAAGACTTATTCATCCTAAAATGTTCTAAGCCTTAGAAATCCTCCCCTCCCTTCTTGTTGTTCTCGTCCTCCCCTTTGAGGCCCTTGGCAGTACCCCACAGTGGGGTAGTAGAGGGTATACACCCACTCCTTGTGGTGCTAGTGGGGTACCCACTCCTAGCCTAGTTGTTTCGTAAATACCCTCCTCTTGGTAGAAATACTCTCAAAGTATTGTTCTATACCCAAATTACCTTAGTAGTATACCTTGTAGTATTCTAAGGTTATACTTATCTGAAAAGCCAGAAATACTATTATACTTCCCTTAGTCACAAACCGAAACCACAGGGAAAATCTCCATAGTTGGTTGGAGTATTAAGTAGAAGTTGGTTAGAACTTCTAAGGGTTGTGTGGAGGCGGTCGGGCATACGGAGTAGGAGCTAAACCTTGCTCGGGATCGACATTTAAACTCGGATAATTTTGGGCTTATCGAGGTAAACACTCTTGACCTTATTGTAATTGGAAATTACATGTTGTAGGAATATATAGTTGAAGTATACTATATATAGAACTGAGCGTAGTTAGCGGCAATGTCTTTTGACTTAAGCTGAGTAATTAGAAACCTTTTGAAAGAAGAGTCTTGTTGTAATTACATAGGGTGTATTCTGATGACTTGTGTAGCTTTTAGTGAGGTAGAATTGTGCACGTCGGATTAGGCGTATAACCCCCTGGTTGGCTTGGTGGCGGCCCGATAGAGGAGGAGATTTCTGTGTTGCGGGGAGGTCTTGCTGAATTTTACGTAGAATGTTCTACAATTAGACCTAGATGTTAATAAAGCGCCTTGTGGCCTTATAGGTTGAAGTACCATGCGTGGCGCGATCTACTTGGCTAGGAGTAGCCGGCGGTTTGAGTACTTGGGCGTTTTGCTATTAGTCGATAATCGTCGCGAGGTATGTTGTTATACCGTATTTCGGTATATGCGTGAGGAATACGTCTGAAATTAGCCTTAAAAGTTAGGCTTGGGCGAAAATTATTGGGCCTGACTCACAAAAGCGATTGGTTTCGGCGAAGCGTTTCCACGGCTTTCATAGGATAAATTCGGCTATGTCATTTCTTATTTTGCGGATTTTCCGAGAGGCGTAACACTTTGGACCAATGAGAGGCGACACTTTCCACCTCTCATTGGTGGACATCGCGGCAATAGGGCGATTGGATGACAATCCTTGTCATAAAGTTGGATAGATATTTTGTGTGCAAGTTGGCTAGGTACACTTGCCTAATCTTGACCTTACACTTGCCTAGCACTTGGCTAAATCTTGGCCATTGGTTGGCCATGTCTTGACCTATAAATACCCCTCTTGAGATGAAGAGTTCTTCGTCCGCTAAAGCTTTCAAGTCTTGAAAAATCCTCCTCTCCCTTGTGAGCAATTCGTCCAAACACCTCCCCTTTGGTGATGTTTTGGCGAGGCCCTTCCACTCTAGCCTGGCAGAAACCTACCCCCTCGCTTGGTAGGAAAGTTGCCTTCTAGTATTGTTATAATGCCCAATTTAACCTAGCCCAAATTCCGTAGTACTTAGTAGAAGTTGTGGGAAACTTAAGGATTCTTGGGCGCCTTGGAGCTTTGGATTAGGAGCTAAACCTCGCTCGGGATCGACTTTTACTTGGATATTATTGGGCTTATCGAGGTAAATAATCCTAACCCTCTTTTGTAATTAGAGAATGCATCTTGTAGAAGTATTGAGATAAGTATAAATACTTAGGAGGTTATTAAGAATAGAATTGGTGTAACACCTTAGAAGGGTATAAAAGAAGATTATCTGTTGTACTTACATAGGGGGTGTTTTCTGATGAACTTATATAGCTCAGGGTAGGGTTGTGCTGCCGACTTTCAGTAGAATTGAGGACCCTCTGTTTAGAATGACCTCTGAGAATAGTCTAGACTTTGATAGATGTCTGTGACTATTATAAATTTGATTCTCTGCGCGCGACATACTCGACTTGGCGGTGGATTTGCGAGAAGGTATGTGATTCTTCCTATACTCTGAGCATGATATTTTAAGTATATATAGTGCTGCGGACGTACGTATGATGTCGGCAATGTCTTTTGACTTAAGCTGAATTATAAGAACCTTGAAGTATGTCAAAAAATAATGAATCTTTTATGAAGAGTAATAGTTGGTGTTAAAACAAAAGCTTAAGAGTTATACTAGCTTTATGGGAAGTAGGTATAACAACCTAAGAATGATAAAAGGCTGTTTACTTGTTTGTATATAAAAGCCTTGTATTGCTTTACGTTAAGTGTAGTAAGATTGGTTGATAGGTAGACATACTATGATCTTTGCATGTGTTAAATGCCTTGTAATGTGTGAAAGGGGGTCATTCTTGCTTTGTCTTACGTTGCTAGCAGGTAAGTCCGTTGTCTTGTTATTGTATCACCTACCCTTGACTTGTTATCACAGGGCTTGCCACCCTTGATGCGGTCTATCGGCCTATGCGGTCTATGAGACTATGCGGAGCTGCGGTATGCTCGAGTTGATCATTCGGGTGTTTAGCCGATCACGGGGATGCCTATGCGGTCCATGGGACTATGCGGTCTTTTGAGGCTATGCGGTGCGGAAGTCGAGGAGAATGCAGGGCTAGCTACCGTCACGGGGAATACCTCGTGCAGTGCGTGTGTGACTATGCGGTGCGGAAGTCGAGGACTAGGCACGTGAGAATGATACTATGGGCGGTTGGCCTTGCTTGATCATTCGCGGCCTAGACTAGACTATTCTGATTTTCTATTCATTATTATTGTGATGTGGCACTATGTGCAATTAAAGCGAATGTATTTGTGAAAAGGTTTTAAATACTTTGATTTCATTTAAAGTACTTTATAGTTTCACATACTTGGTACTGTTATCTTGACCTCCTTGGGGCTGCGTTCATCTGCGAGTTAGAGAAGCGGTGCTAGATCCACGTCCTTAGGATCTGCGTTGGTGTTAGGAGCTCCAGCTCTCTAGGAGGCTCTACTTTTGGGTATGATCTCCTGTTGTAGATAGTTTTATGCAGACGGTATGGCGGAACCTGTCCGCCATAGTTATTATTTCCTTAGAGTGCGTAGTCTGTTATGCAGTTGGGATGTAGCGCAAAAAACTTGGTTTATGTATATATCTTAGAAAGCAATCTTTTCATCAGATAAAATGTTCTAGTTATGTCATGTTTCATGTCTTGTTTTATATTCGTGATTGTTCTACGATGTATGACTACTTGGGTGCGGGTAAGGCACGATCCACGAGCCGGGCAGTCGTGACAAAAGTGGTATCGAAGCGATTAATCCTCGGAAAGTGTCTGAGCCGTATCTAGTAAGTCTTGATTATCGGTGTGTTGTGCACCACACCAATAATCGAGAGGCTATAGGATATTTAGGATTGGTTTCCATTCTTCTCACTCTGAGATCGTGCTTTAGAGGCGTGTTATAGGTTGGACCCTCTAACGCATTCCTTTCTATGCAGATATGCCTCGCGTAAGGCAACCGGGCCCGAGAAGGGCAAAGCGGTAGGAGGCTGCTAGTGTGACACCCGAGTCACGAGGGCTCGAGCCGAGCTATACTAGAGCGGCGAGTTCTATGACACCGCCCGGCCCAGCGAGACCGCGGTACCAGCGCCTCGCATCCCCGGCCGGGCGCGAGAGTTAGGTACTGAGAGATGGCGATTACTAGCCAAGGTCGTGGCGGATATGAGAGAGGTTTGGCGGCCATTCGGTTCGATTCGGCTCGATAGTACGTTGTTCACGAGGCGGATAGCGAGGCTACGGGACTTCACGAGTTGTAGCCGCGAGTTTCTGGTCTAGACTAGAGGATGATCGCGAGAGTTCATCCGTCGATTCTGAAGAGATTATGCGGGTGGTGAGCTTGAGGCGATGCGTGACATTCGGTTCGCATCGGCTGCGTGATACCGCGATCGATTGGATTCGATTCATAGGAGCTTTCGGGAGAGCATGCACTCCGGCGGTATGGGATGAGTTTTGAGGCTTTCTCACACTTCTTGCCTCCGCGAGATGAGAGGCACGTCGGATTTTTATTCTTGAGGCGGGGAGGGCGCCGATTAGAAGTACAATGTCGAGTTTGATTCATTGGCTCGATATGTTCTACCTGTAGTAGCGAATATGGAGGGCCGGGTGCATCGCTCGTCAGGGCTGAAACGACTATATGGCGGAGTCTTGTGCGGGAGTGTCCCTTGACGGACATGGACATTACGTATGCGAGCTCATGCGTTGGGATCACGAGGCGTAGAGACGCCGGGTAGGCCGATATCGGCGGCGAAGAAGGCGAAGGCCGGTTCGTTTAGTGGTTCGGGGTGGGCGGCATCAGAGGTCGATTGCACCATGGCCGCGAGCACTCACATCATTTTCAATCTGACGAGCGATCGGGCGGTCGGGGCGGGACCAGTTTCGAGTAGAGGTGCTAGCGATCGAGTCTGTTCGGTGTGCGTTGTGGTAGATTCCATTACGGGGCTGTTATGCTACTACGAGGACTTACCATACTGTGGCAGCGAGTCATTCGCGAGGTTTGCGGCCAAGGCGTGGGAGGTAGGGCCCGGCTACGAGTGCATTGCGGCTTCATCCCCGACGATTACTCGCCCGGGGCGGTACTCGAGAATCGGCCAGTCGTGGCGGCGGTCGTGGCGCGAGTCGATTCTAGCGGTCCTCGAGCCGCATTTATGCTTTGTCGGTAAGCGGGATCGGAGGCCTCGCTGATGTCGTCGCGGTACCTTATCGGTTCTGGTTTGATGTATATGCTTTGATAGATCGGGTTCTACTCTGTCTATATATCTCCCTTGTTGCTAGTAAGATAGGGATAGAGCACGAGTCCATAGACCGCTTTCGAGTAGCTACGCGGTGGGTGATCGGTGGTAGCTCGGCGGGTATATAGAGCTTGTCTGTGACCATTCTGATCGTCGACCTTGCGGACTTGATAGAGTTGGAGATGATTGACCGGCGTGATCATGGGGATGGATTGGCTAGCTTGCTACGCCAATGTAGGCTGAGAGAAAGTAATCACAGTTCCAGTTTCTGAGGCGGTTGTTGAGTGGGAAGGGAGCAGGTATCGCAGAAAGGTAGGTTTATTTCCTACCTCGAGGCTAGGAAGATAGTGCGAAGGGTATATCTACCATCTCGTTGGGTGTTTGATCACGAGGCTGCGGTGCAGATTTTGAGCAGTTCGATGGTCAGAGTTCTCGGGCGTGTTTCAGACGACCTCGGGTATTCCTCGAGAGGAGATTGAGTTTTGTATAGATGTGTTGCGGACACTCGGCTATTTCCATTCGCCATACGAGGATGGCACTGCGAGTTAAGAGAGTTGAAGGAAGCGGTGAGTGATTTGTTGGAGAAAGGTTTCATCGGACCTAGTGTTTCTCACAGAAGCGCGGTATTGTTCGTGAAGAAGAAGAGCGGGGCGCTGCGCATGTGTGTTGACTCTGACGGTGAACAGGTGACCATTAAACGAGATACCCTTCCGGGATTGATGATTTGTTCGATCGATTGCGAGCGCGAGATGCTTTTCAGATTGATCTCGATCGGGCTATCATCGAGTTCGAGTTAGAGGTGGATGTCCCTAGGTGCATTCGGACGATGCGGGCATTATGAGTTCGAGTCAAGTCTTTTGGGTTGACGATGCTCGGCGGTATTCGTGGAGTTGATGAGCGAGTGTTCAAACCATTTTGGACACGTTTGTGATAGTGTTCATTGATGATATCTTGGTTTATTCGCTCGGAAGCGGGGCATGCGGAGCATTTGAGGCTGTCTTGTGATTCTCGGGATCGGCATTTGTATGCGAAGTTTTCCAAATGTGAGTTTTGGTTGACCTCGGTGACTTTTCTTGGGCACGTTATGGTGATGGCGTTAGTGGATCGGCGAATCGGCGATCGAGGACTTGGCCTGAACCTCTTACTCAGCGAGAGGTTCGCGATTTTACGGGCCTTGCGAGGATATTATCGGCGGTTCGTGGAAGTTTGCTTCTATCTACGCACCATTGACTAAGGTGACTCGAGAGCGGCCAAGTTTGATGGTGATGCTTGTGGCGGGGTTTCGATTCTTTGAAGAAAGCGGCGGCCGCCCCGTTCTTACTCTTCGGAGGTCGGATAGTTCGTGGTGTATTGTGATGCGTCGGGCATCGGGTTGGGTGTGTGTTGATGCGAGGCGAGTTATAGCATCAGCGTCGGCGGCTTAAGATACGAGAGGAACTACCCGCGTGATTTGGGTGGCGGCGGTGATTCACGCTTTAAAGATGCGGAGGCACTATTTGTATGGGGTTCGCGTGGATATTTATACAGACCACAGAGCCTCGGTATATCTTGACGAGGAGGGTGAACTTCGGCGAGGCGGTGGTTAGAGTTGCTTAAGGATTATGGCGTCAATATCTGTACCACGGGAAGGCGATGTTGTGGCGGATGCTCTTAGTCGTAGGTCGATGGGAGTCTATCGGAGTGCGGCCGAGAGGAGGGCATGATTCGTGATTTGCATCGATTAGCGAGCCTTGGTGTCGTTTGATTGATTACGATAGCGGTGGGGTTAGAGTTCGTGAGGTTGCGAGTCTTCCATCGTCGAGGAGGTGAAGAAGCGGCGATTCGAGATCGGTTTTGGCGCGTTATCGTGATCTGACTCTTCGTGAGGCAAGGGTCCTTTTGAGGTAGCACGATGGGGCGCTAAGGTTTGAGGGCGGGTTGTGTGTTCGGATGTTTGAGGACTTGGCGGAGTTCTTGGGAAGCACCGGTAGCGGCGTTACTCTATCCGTCGAGTCGACCAAGATGTACCACGACGCTTAGATACGTGTATTGGTGGGATGGTTTGAAGAGGGCGTTGCGAGTTCGTAGCTCGGTGCCCGTGTTGTCGGCGGTGAAGGTAGAGCACGAGGCACGGTGGTTTTATTCTGACGATAGAATCCCGACACGGAAGTGGGAGGTGATCAGCGTGGACTTCATCGCGGGATTGCCTGCGCTCGGAGGAGACATGATTCTATATGGGTTATCGTCGGCGGTGTGAAATCAGCCCACTTTCTTCCGTCGGGGCGACTTTCGGTGAGGATTATGCGGACTTTACATCAGAAGTCGTCGGTGCATGGAGTCCTATTTCGATCATATCGACAGGAGCCCGGTTCTGGCTAAGCACGGAGGTCGCTTCGAGAGGAGTTTAGGGGCGGTGAGCACAGTCTGCATTTCATCCGCAGAGCGGACGAGGCGAGCGCACTATCCGGACTCTTGAGGATATCTTTGCGAGCTGTGTTATTGACCAGTAGTGGGAGGATCACTTGCAGTGGTAGAGTTCGCGTATAATAGCGGCTACCACTAGCATTCGGATGGCGCCGTATGAGGCTTTGTATGGGAGGAAGTGCGGTCGCGATGGCATGGTTCGATGTGGGCGAGTGCGATTAGTAGGACTAGACTTGGTGCAGCGGGCGATGGATAAGGTGAAGCTTATCGAGGCGGCTATTGACTCGAGTCGGCGAAGTCGTATCACGGATCATCGGCGTCGACATGCAGGTTCGCGATTGATGATTGGGTTTTCTGAAGGTGTCACCCATGAAGGGTGTGATGAGTCGGGAAGAAGGAAAACTTCGGCCAGTACATTGGGCGTTTGATTGTCCACGGGGTAAGCGAGGTTGCCTATGAGTTGAATCTGCCGTCCGATCTGGAAGCGATGCATCGGTATTTCACGTATCTATCTTTGAGGAGATGTGTCGGGGATCCATCTAAGTACGCGATTGGCGATGTCGGTGGCCAGGGGTTATCGTATGAGGAGATTCCATAGCGATAGTCGATCGTCGGGTTAGGCGTCTGCGGACCAGGGCGTAGCTTAGTCAAAGTTTTGTGGCGGAGCGAGCTTAGGGAGGAGATGGCGTGGGGCGAGAGGAGGACATGAGGCGGAGATACCCTCGCTATTCCCAGCGCCTCCGGGTAACCTACTTTCCTACTTATTGATTGATTGACTTATGTGCTAAGTGTTTTTGCGGCTGCTTAGGTTGTTAAGAACCTTATCTTTAAGCGTCTTGGAAAGGAACATTCGGGACGAATGTTTCTAAGAGAGAGAATGTTATACCGTATTTCAGTATATGCGTGGGGAATACGTCTGAAGGTTAGCCTTAAAAGTTAGGCTTGGGCGAAAATTATTGGGCCTGACTCACAAAGCGATTGGTTTCGGCGAAGCGTTTCCCACGACTTTCATAGGATAAATTAGGCTATGTCATTTCTTATTTTTGCGGATTTTTCAGAGGCGTAACACTTTGGACCAATGAGAGGCGACACTTTCCACCTCCATTGGTGGACTAATCGCGGCAATAGGGCGATTGGATGACAATCCTTGTCATAAAGTTGGATAGATATTTTGTGTGCAAGTTGGCTAGGTACACTTGCCCTAATCTTGACCTTACACTTGCCTAGCACTTGGCTAAATCTTGGCCATTGGTTGGCCATGTCTTGACCTATAAATACCCCTCTTGAGATGAAGAGTTCTTCGTCCACTAAAGCTTCAAGTCTTGAAAAATCCTCACTCTCCACTTGTGAGCAATTCGTCCAAACACCGCTTCCCTTTGGTGAAGTTTTGGCGAGGCCCTTCCCTCTAGCCTGGCAGAAACCTACCCCCTAGCGGTAGGAAATTTGCCTTCTAGTATTGTTATAATGCCCAATTTAACCTAGCCCAAATTAGTAGTACTTAGTAGAAGTTGTGGGAAACTTAAGGATTAACTGGGCGCCTTGGAGCTTTGGATTAGGAGCTAAACCTCGCTCGGGATCGACTTTTTACTTGGATATTATTGGGCTTATCGAGGTAAATAATCCTAACCCTCTTTTGTAATTAGAGAATGCATCTTTGTAGAAGTATTGAGATAAGTATAAATACTTAGGAGGTTATTAAGAATAGAATTGATGTAACACCTTAGAAGGGTATAAAGAAGATTATCTGTTTGTACTTACATGGAATTTGTTTTCTGATGAACTTATATAGCTCATGGGTAGGGTTGTCTGCCCGACTTTCAGTAGAATTGAGGACCCTCTGTTTAGAATGACCTCTGAATAGTCTAGACTTTGATAGATGTTTGTGACTATTATAGGCTGATTCTCTGCTTGCGACATACTCGACTTGGCGGTGGATTTGTAGAGAAGGTATGTGATTCTTCCTATACTCACGAGCATGATATTTTAAGTATATATAGTGCAATGGGCGTACGTATGATGTCGGCAATGTCTTTTGACTTAAGCACGAATTATAAGAACCTTGAAGTATGTCAAAAAATAATGAATCTTTTAACGGAAGAGTAATAGTTGGTGTTAAAACAAAAGCTTAAGAGTTATACTAGCTTTATGGGAAGTAGGTATAACAACCTAAGAATGATAAAAGGCTGTTTACTTGTTTGTATATAAAAGCCTTGTATTGCTTTACTTAAGTGTAGTAAGATTGGTTGATAGGTAGACATCTTATGATCTTTGCGTGTGTTAAATGCCTTGTAATGTGTGAAAGGGGTCATTCTTGCTTTATGCTTACGTTGCTAACGGTAAGTCCGTTGTCTTGTTATTGTATCACCTACCCATGACTTGTTATCTGAGGGCTTGCCACCGCGATCGCGGTCTATCGGCTATCACGGTCTATGAGACTATGCGGGCTGCGGTATGCTCGAGATTGATCATTCGGGTGTTGCCGATCACGAGGATGCTATGCGGTCCGTGGGACTATCACGGTCTTTTGAGGCTATGCGGTGCGGAAGTCGAGGAGAATGCAGGGCTAGCTACCGTCACGGGGAATACCTCATGCAGTGCATGTGTGACTATGCGGTGCGGAAGTCGAGGACTAGGCCTTGAGAATGATACTATGGGCGGTTGGCCTTGCTTGATCATTCGCGGCCTAGACTAGACTATTCTGATTTTCCTATTCTTTATTATTATTGTGATGTGGCACTATGTGCAATTAAAGCTGAATGTATTTGTGAAAAGGTTTTAAATACTTTGATTTCATTTAAAGTACTTTATAGTTTCACATACTTGGTACTGTTATCTTGACCTCCTTGGAGGCTGCGTTAATCTGCGAGTTAGAGGAAGCGGTGCTAGATCCGTATCCTTAGGATCTCTACGTTGGTGTTAGGAGCTCGGCTCTCTAGGAGGCTCTGCTTTTGGGTATGATCTCCTGTTGTAGATAGTTTTGTGCAGACGGGGTATGGCGGGCCACTGTCCGCCATAGTTATTATTTCCTTAAGTGCAGTAGTCTGTTATGCGGTTGGGATGTAGCGCAAAAACTTTGTTTATGTATATATGCGAAAGGCAATCTTTCATCAGATAAAATGTTCTAGTGATGTCATGTTTCATGTCTTGTTTTATATTCCGCTGATTGTTCTCGATGTATGACTACTTGGGTGCGGGTAAGGCACGATCCACGAACCGGGCAGGTCGTGACATATGTGAACCTCTTCTGCCTTTTCTAGCATGATATGTGTATTACTATGTAATGCGGTGAAGCGTACGTGTGTTAAACGTATTTGATTGGTTTGAAACATAAAGTGTTATAACGGCTTTATGGGAAGTTGGTTATAACAACTTTATATAAGTAAGAAAATGCCTTATGGTTTTAAAAGGTAACTGATTTGACTTATAATTGACTTAATGTGTAATACTAAAGAATCTTGAAGTCTTTCAAAAGAATGCTTAATCATTTTTAACGGAAGAATAATACTTGGTTTTGAAAACATAAGAGTTATACTAGCTTTATGGGAAGTTAGGTATAACGTCTTAAGAATAGTAAAATGAATGGTTTATTGATTTTAAAGTTAGAGACTTGATCTTAAAGATAAGAGACTTTACTTGTTTTACTTGGTAATTAGCATTATGTTAAATGTTGTAAAACCTCATTCAGTAATGAGTACTTGATTTTAAAAGCAATAATGTTTCTTGATTTGAATCGAATGAGTGTCGAACAAACCACGTGGCGCTAATAAAGAAATGTTTTGACTAATAATGTATTAGTAAAACCGGTAGAAACTTCCATCTGCATAGAAACTAAGATGAGACAAAATGATGTTACATTTCCTAGATCATGTGCTTAAATAAGATTGTTACAAACAAGAATAACCTACTCACGTATCGGACATATGTTTCTCAAATTGCTTTTAAAGGAGAATTATATCATTAAGTGATTAAAATTATGAACTCTGAAACCTTTAAAGCGAGAAACTTGAGTAATTGAAATTAGGCAAACTTGAAACATTTGGAAAAGAATGTTGTTACTTGATTTCTACGAAGAAGTGTTTTGATTTACTTGAAGGATAATCACTCTATTTTCATATACTACGGGTATTGTGTGACTTTTGTAGGCGTAACGTATCTTTTAAAAGATAATGTATGAAGTACTTTGGGAATAGATACTCGATCTTGTTAATCATATAATAGAATGTACCTTGTGTGTATAACTTGATTGTGTTGGTTTGTGATAGCCTTGTAATACTTTCTTGTTGATTTGATAAGTAGGCGTGATATGATGCTATGTGTGTTAGTGTCTTGTAGCGTTTGTGAAGAGAGTATTCTTGTTGTGCTTATGTTGTTTAACGATAATTTGTTATGTTAGTATAATATCACTCACCTCTTGACATATTCACAGGGGTTAGCGCCTCCGATGCGGGGTAGACTCGGTGATGCAGGACCGTGATTCGAGAATACCTCATGCGGGTCGAAGGGATCCATGCGAAACTACGGGAGTTCGAGTTAGTTTGCGGCCGCTTGTGGTCATGCGGTCTCTGTGGCCATGCGGACTGCGGGTCCAGGACGATGCCGAGGAGTAGCTACCCTCGATGTGGGGTTACATACCCTATGTGGGCCTACATGAGTGGCCTATGCGGACTACGGGAGTCCAGGATTAGGCTTGCATGGTGATACTACGGGCAGTGGCCTGCTTGATCATTCGCAGCCTAGAAAAGACCTGTTACAGTTTACCTATTGTTTCTCTTGTTTATGATATGGCACTATGTGCGGTTACCTTGGTTGTTTCATACATACTTGCAAAACTGATTTTTAAATGATATGTTTTCATTTAAGTACTTCTGATTTCACATACTTGGTATCTGTTGTCTTGACCTCCGGAAGTTGCGTTCATCTGCGAGTTGAGTACGCGATTGTTGATCCTAGTTCTCGAGTCTGATTCGGCGTATGGGAAGCTCCGTTTTCTCGGAGGCTTATCGGTGATATAGTCCACTGTCGTTGTAGGTATTTACATTGGGGTATGGCGGGGCCTGTCGCCATTATTGTCGTATCATTCTTAGAAGTGCGTAATCTTGTTGTGGCGAGTTGTAATGGGATGTAGCTGTTCGGTTTAAAAATTGATTTATATATATGCAGTAAAGCGAAGTTTTCTCAGATTCTGTTTCTTACTTCTTAATATTTTCATGTCTTGTTTTATGTTTGATTACTCGATGTTGTATCACTAGGGTGCGAGGTAAGACACGATCACGGGCAGGTTGGTCGTGACAAAAGTGGTATCGAGCGATTAATCCTCGGAAAGTGTCTGAGGCAAGTATCGATAGAGTCTTGATTATCGGTGTGTTGTACGCCCGATAATCGAGGAGACTATAGGATATTTAGGATTGGTTTCTATTCTTCTCACTCTGAGATCGTGCCTTAGAGGCATGTTGTAAGTTGGACCCTCTCACGTATTTATTTCCACTTCTGTTATGCCTCGCATGTGTGCGAGCCGGGAGGGCAAAGCGGCGAGGAGGCTGCGAGTAGAGTTGAGGAGGGTTACGAGGCACAGGCCCAATCATCACACGAGTTAGGTGCTTCATTCGGGAGTTACTGCGGCGTCACTAAGCCCAGTGAGTTTGCGCGGCGGCGGTTCCTACTGCGGCCATGATATTTGAACGCCGGTTCCACGGCCAGAGCAGATAATTTAGATTGCAAGAAAGCGACCATTACTAGCGATGGATTTGGCTACGAGAGTATCTGGATGTACGCGAGTCTTGATGACTACCTAAGAGAGGTTGTGTAGAGTAATTCTTGATTAGGCGAGCATGGCACGTATGCGGACTTATGCGCGGCGGCGAAAGCGTAGAGATCGGCGGGTTAGTCGAGGCGGCGAGAAGAGGGCGAGCGATAAGGTCCTTTAGTAACTTTTGGCGAGTCGCCTCGCGTGAATAGATTACGCACATCACGGTCTGAAAGGTCCTCCACGGGGTTCGGGGCGTTCGGGGTATGCGAGAGTTGGTGAGCTCGAGCTTAGGTTCACGGCTACTGCGTAGGTTCGGCCAGCCGGATTGATTTTCCCCGGTATTCCACGGTGTGAGCGTCGTCGGGAATGTCATATTTTAGTTAGTACTTGTTTTACTACGGCCGTCGAGTGCGATGTCGAAAGAGTGTCCTTGTAGGAGGACTTAGCCTTGAGGATCGATGGGTAGTCGTCACGCCTTAGCTATCGCCTACGAGCGAGTTTGATTAGAGCGACTTAAGGGAGTGGGCGGTAGATCTGAGTTTATCCTTAACCTGCAGAGATTGAAATACGTATGATGAGATGAGTATATCTTAAGTGCTATGTTACGATGGCGGTGTGTAAATTGTGATTAGGAATCATGGTTAGTGTAGGGAAGATTGGGGATAGAGAAAGTGTGAGCCTTAGAGTGTTATACGTGGAGACCTTAGAGGTAAGGCCGTCTCGAGTAAAAGATGTATTGTTTATGTTTGACCACTTATCGGAGTGCATTGTGCGCGTGAGCTATGTTGTGGGATAAGTCACGAGTAGTGTGGAATGAAAGAGGGTAGTTGAGCTAAGAAGACCGCTAGGTTTTAAAGCGTGATTAGTAAGAGTTTTCGGTTCGGGAGCTAATGTCTTGCGCGTTTGTCACGACCGAACCGGGCCGTATTGGTGCCTTACCGGGCACCACTAGTGATACAACATCGAGAAAATCAGCGGAAATAAAAACATGAACATGAATTAAGAGAAAAGATAAATAAGCAGGCCAACCAAGCGATTGCCTTCATCGTATATACATAAATACCCGACGTTATCCTTTTTACAAACCACGCCCACAGCGATTACTCTGGACCTCTAAGATTTACAACGGCTATGACGGAACGGGGCCCGCCATACCCACGAATGTATAAGAATCTGGACTCGGGTAACATGCAAAAGATAAGCCTCGAAGGAAACGGAGCTTCGAACACGCTGAAATGTGATCCTATGGCGGGGATCGGCGGTCGATGTACCTTTACTGCGGCATGAGCGCGGCCCGAAGTCGATCTGACAGTACCAAGTATGTGAAAGCGTAAAATCGTAAATGCAATCATAATAGTCTATATAAAGCGGGAGACATGTATGATAACCAAACTACGATTCCATAAAGCAGTCATGTCAAGTCGAGGACTCGCGCCCTCAAAGTCATCCGCCGTACGTGGAACTCGCCGCTCCGCTCTTGGCGATCTAGGTACAAATCATGTGATACGTAAAGCAGGTCTCGGCCCGTCTTATGGACCTAATATAGAAAGCGTGTGGAATACATTTCCGGTCCGTCCATGAGCCGTGGTCAGTGGAATACATTCGGATGAGCCGTAATCAAGTGAAATACATTCGGATGAGCCGGTAATCAAGTGAAATACATTCCGGATGAACCGGTAATCAAGTGAAATACATTCCGGATGAACGGTAATCAAGTGAAATACATTCGGATGAGCGGTAATCAAGTGAAATACATTCGGATGAGCCGGTAATCAAGTGAAATACATTCGGATGAGCCGGTAATCAAGTGAAATACATTCGGATGAGCCGGTAATCAAGTGAAATACATTCTCGGATGAGCCGTGTCGAGTAGAACACGATCTTTGCACACAAAGGCTATCTGCGTAACATGGTCAAGTTTCATAACAACAAGCATAAGCAAGTTACACGACTCAAGGTACTTTCATTTTATGTCAAAATCCGGATTTTAACCTAAAGTATTACGTCGTTAAATTCCTTTTAAAGATCCATTTCTTTTCTGAAGGTCACCCGATACGTAGTATAAAAAATAGAGTGACTAACATTGTTAAGTAAACCAAAATGCTTTCCTTTGTAAAATCAAGTAACAACCTTATTTTCCAAGCGTTCAAGTTTGCCTAATTTCAAAAGCTCAAGTTTCTCATTTTAGAAAGGTTTAGTAGTTCATAGTTTTAAATCCTTTAAAACATAATTCTCCTTTAAGCGTTTTGAGAAACATATGTCTTATATGTGAGTAGGTTATTCTTGTTTATAATTAATCTTATTAAGCGACCATGATCTAGGAAATGTAACTCATTTTGTCTTATCTTAGCTTACATGCGGATGGAGGTTTCTATTGGTTTTAATACCATACTTCATTATTCAATACATTTTCCTTTATTAGCTGCGATGGTTTTGTCGATACTCGTTACGATTTCGAAATCGGTAAAACATTATTTTATCACTCTTGGGCGTTATACCTAACTTCCCGTAAAGCTAGTACAACTCTTATGTTTTCAAAGACAAGTATTACTCTCCTTTCAAAAGGTCTTTTGAAACACTTCAAGTTCTTTATTACTACACATCAAATCCGTTATAAGTCAAATCACTACCCTTTGAAACCACAAGCATTTTCTTACCTACATAAAGTGTTATAACCAACTACCCGTAAAGCGTTATAACACTTTATGTTTCAAACCAATCAAATACATTAAACACGTATGCGTCACCGTACTACATAGTTATACACATATCATGCTAGAACAGATAGGAAGAGGTTCACGTACCTCGCGGCAGTATCGACTAATAGCAAAGCGCTCAAGTACTTCAAACCGTCGGCTACTCCTTAAGCCACGTGGGTGCACCACACGTAGTACTTGAACCTATAAGGCCACAGCGCTTATTAACATCTAGATCTCGTCGTTCCATATTCTACTGAAAATTGGCGCTCCCCATGGCAGCGTAAATCTCTCGCTTTATCGAGGCGGCCATCAAGCCAACCGAGGGGTTAACACGTCTATGACGTGTACAATTCTACTATCTGATAATGCTACACAAGTCTCATGTCTGATCCTATGTAATTCTGATTCGATTCTCTTCTTTAAATTAGGGCTTAAGTCAAAAGACATTGCCGCGCAACTATGTTCAATTCTATATATAGTATACTTTAACTATATATTCCTACAACATGTAATTTCCAATTACAATAGAAGGTCAAGATATTTACCTCGATAAGCCCAAAATTATCCAAGTTATAATGTCTATCACGAGCAAGGTTTAGCTCTACTCAGTGCGCTCGATCCGCTCCAAACAACCGCCAGAAGTTCTAACCAACTTCTACTTAAATACTTGACGGTAATTAAGATTTCATTAGGGTTTCGGTTTGCGACTAAAAGGACAAAAGGTAGTATTTTCGGGCTCTACGTATGGAGGTAACTTTTGGAATACAACAAGGTAAAGGCTAAGGTATTTTGGGCATTATAACAATACTTGGAGAAGTATTTCTACCAAGAGGGGGTGTATTATCTGAAAACAACTAGGCTACGGGGTACCACTGCACCTCAAAGGGGAGGAGGCTCGGCCACGAGGGCCTTTACTAGGGAGGGGGCTCTTGGGCGAGAGTCAAACAAGAGGAGAGGAAGGATAGCAAGACTTGGAACATATTTGGATGAATGAAGTCTTGAGCCAAGGTATTTATAGCAAAACCAAAAGCCAACCATTGGCCAAGATCAAGCCATGTGCAAGGCAAGTGTAAGGCCAAGATCAAGCCAAGTGCACCCTAACCCTACTCCACAAAACACTCCACAAAACAAGCCACAAAACAAGGCACAAATCAAGGGACCAATCGGCCAAGGCCAGTCCCTCTTGGGCGTGATCGTCGAAGCCACCCACTGCTTCCGATGTGAGGGTGACACATGTCACCCTCGTTGGTCCAAAATGTTTAGTCTCTCGGAAAAATCCGCAAAAATTATAAATGACATGGCGGAATTTTCCCTACGAAAGCGTGGAAGCGTTTAGTCGAAAAACGACTCTATTCGGCGCGTGCCCAAATTTCAGTCACATGCCTAACAAGGCTCAAATTTCGCACGTCGTCCACGCGTACATACTCTGGAAATACGGTATAACATTCTCCCCTAGAAACATTCGTCGAATGTTCCTTCTCAAGCGGATATCGATGAAGTTCCTTTAACAAGTTGCCAGCGCCACGGCGCCACGAAATAACACGCGTTCTCTTCCTTCCTTACTCGTCGTGACCTTCTTGAATACTTGAACTCTCGATCGTACCATACTTGATCCAGCGTTTACGTTTTCCCCATTACGAGTCACCGCCTCCACTTGGTTATCTTACTAGCCTCGATCTTCCTTAAGGCCATTCGGCCTTCACGATCTTTACAGTCGAACACGCTTGCGAACTTATCGATGGTCAACTAAACTTGGGCCTAGCACCCTCGTGACCCTACCGCTGGCGGGACCACGGTGACCCGCTCGAAGCGGTGCGGGTTGTCCCGCATGCCAATGACCCGACCGGCTGTCGCGCGACTCTTGCTCGCCGACGCGGAACAATCTTGCTAAATCACGTCATGAAAGATACCACTTTCATTTACCCAACCAGGGACTTATCACACAATACTTTCTAGGCATAAAATGCACTCTGACAAGGATCACTCACAAAATCTTGTACTCGAGCGGCGCACATCTAAGGTCTCAGCGTAATATTCTAAGGTTCATCATTTCCTCCTTTGAGCTTACCCTTTTCCCAACGGGTTCCTAAATCACATTTCGACAAAGCTATCCGAACATAACACTTAACACATTAACATAACATCAAAACATACAAGCCTCTAGAGGGTTAAGGATATACACAAGCCACCGCTCCACTCTGTCGTAAGTCGCGTGGCGCATGTATGAAAGCGATGAACTGCCCGATCGTAGGGTGCGCCCAGCTGCGTACCTCTCTATAAGCCGATCTCTCGTCACATGGCCACGACGGCGCGGTGAAACAAGCACCCGATAAAAAACGACATTCCGGGATGATGTTTGCCACATCGTGCCTGGCGAGGGACGTGAATCGGTGGCTAGCACTCGCGTATACTGTGAACGGAAGCCACGGAGCTCGACCAGCTCGAATACCACTGAGCGTCACGAAGGCGAGGAGGACCACTCTGTCTTGGCGGAGGTACATAACTAGGCTAGCTGGCGAGGCGGTCCGCCTCGAAAGTTACCAAAGGACCTGCTGTTACGCCTCTGCGCTGATCTCGGTCGTTCCGTGCGACCTCTCCGTGCCTCGCGTCTGGTGCGTGAGCTTGCGTGCGGGCAATGTCCATGCGGTGAAAGCTACACCCGTACAAGCCTCGCGGTAATCGTCCAGCCCGGTGGCGTGGCGGTGTACTCGTCCTCCATGCTCGGCTACCACCGCGGAACATACCGAGCTAATGAGTCGAACTCCATTGTACTCTCTAAGTCGCGATCACGCCTCAGCGTCAAAAATCGGCCGAGCCCTCCTCATGTGGAGGCAAGAAATGTGCAAGAAATTATCACGACCGATTAGGGCCCGTGGTGGTGCCTTACCCCGGGCACCCTAGTGATACAACATCAGAGTAATCAGCGGAACATAAAACGATACAAGACATATTATGAAATATGAAACAATAATCTGAGAAAAACTTGCCCTTCGGCATATATATAAATAACAACCTTTTCAATCAATGAACAGTTTAATCCTTTTTTTTTTTTACAAACCCTGCCCACAACAGTACTACAGACCTCTACGAATGATATGACAACAACGACGGGACAGGGCCCCGTCATACCCCTGAATGTAAGCACCTACAACAACAGGGGACTATACGAATAAGCCTCGGAGAAGCGGAGCTTTCCCCAAACTTGACGTGACCCTAAGGCGAGGATCGGCGGCGGTGTACCTTTACTGCGGCATGAGCGCGGCCCCGAAGGAGGTCGATCACAGTGCGAGTATGTGGCCGAAAATAAATCGTAAATGAAATCATAGTAGTCTATACAAAGCGGGAGACATGTATGATAGCGAAACTACGATTTACAATAAATAGCGATGCATATCAAGCCGGGACTCGCGCCTCAAAGTCATCACTCATTAATAACTATGGGTCTCGCCCGCGACATCAATCATGCGTGGAATACCGTCCTCAGCTGGCGATCTACGATATAAAGCACGAGGAATACCATGAACACGAGGTCCCTTTGTGTCCAAATAAAGCGATGAGGGTAAATGCGAAGGCATAGCCGACTACTAACACCACGGTACTAACGGTCATAAAGCGTATCATGATATCTGTCTGCAGTCACGTGATCAAGTGGTCACTTTCGCGCGATATCAAATGTGTGCGTCTAGCCACGAACTTTCCGCGACTCGCGTAGGCCAACCTCGTAGGCCGCGTGAGGTATAACCCGCGTCGGTAGCTACTCCGGCGTCGATCACGGACTCGCGATCCGCGTAGCCTGAGACCGCGTGACCACAGTCGTAAACTAACACGGAACTCCGTAGTTCGCATGGATCCACGGACCGCGTGAGGTATTCTCGAATCATGGTCCCGGACCGCTGAGTCTACCCGCGTGGAGGCGACAACCTCGGACCAAGTCAAGGTGAGTGGTACAATACCAACATAGCGGTGATAGTCAAACAACTTTAAAGCGCGATCGAGGAAAAACCGCTTTACACTAACATCACAAGATACTAACACCGTAGCATCTAACATGTTTACTTATCAAATCAACAAGAAAGTATTACAAGGCTATCACAAACCAATACAATCAAGTTATTCACACAAGGTACTTTCTATTAACAAGTTCGGGTATCTACCCCAAAGTACTTCACACATTAAATCTTTAAAGATCTGTTTCTTTCACATAAGTCACGCCGTACGTAGTATAAAATAGAGGTATTTGTCTTTTTAAGTAAACCCAAAACACTTACCTTTGTAAAATCAAGTAACAACATTATTTTCCAAGCGTCGAGTTTGCCTAATTTCAAATGCTCAAGTCACTTATTTTTAGAAAGGTTTCATAACTCGTAGTCTTAATCTCTTTTAAAACATTTGAGTAACATAAGTCTTATGTGTGAATAGGTTATTCTTGTTTATAATAATCTTACTCGTGACCGTGACCTAGAAAATGGAATATCATTTTGTCGTCTTAGTTTCTATGCGGATGGAGGTTTCTCGGTTTTAATAATACAACTCATTAGTCGATACATTTTCCTTTATTAGCTTATTTGCGGTGGTTTGGCGATACGTTACGATTTCGAAATCGATAAAACATTCTTAAGCGTTATACCTAACTTCCCGTAAAGCTAGTATAACTCTTAAGTTTTCAAAAACCAAGTATTATTCTCCCTTCAAAGCGATTTATAAATCTTTTGAAATACATCAAGTTCTTTATTATAACAAGCGATTTATAATTCACATGATTACCTTTTAAAACCAGGTATTTTCTTACCTCATAAAGTGTTATAACTTGACTTCCCGTAAGGCGTTATAACACTTTATGTTTTAAAAACAATCAAACACGATTAACACGTATGCGTCTGCCGTACTACATAGTTCAAACATATAATGCTAGAAGAGATAGGAAGAGGTTCACATACCTCGCGGCAGTATCGACAAAGCAAAATGCTCCAAGTACTACAACGCACTAGCCTTTCCACTCCTCGAGTAGAATACGCTACTCTTAGTACTTTCACCTAAAAAGGTCACGTCTATTAACTTCAAACACAAGGTTCCATTTCTCTCTGAGAAAATTAGCACCTCCCCGCATGGCGTAAATCTCCTCCTCATCGAGGCGGCCACCAAGCCAACCGGGGGTTTACGTCTAACGGACGTGTACATTTCTTCTCGGTAATACTACACAAGTCTCTTTGCAATACTGTCCTATGTAAATATAGTTGATTCTTTTCTTTATTCTTGGGCTTAAGTCAAAAGACATTGCGCGATACTAAGCTTAGTTCTATATATAGTATACTTCAACTATATAATCTAACAACATGTAATTTCCAATTACAAATAGAGGACAAGATAATTACCTCGATAAGCCCATAATTATCCAAGTATAAATGTCGATCCTTAGCAACGCTTAGCTCCTACTCGGTGCTCGACCCGCTCAAACAACCCTTAGAAGTTCTAACCAACTTCTGCTTAAATCTTCAATCACTCAATGAAGATTTCCTTAGGGTTTCGGTTTGAGACAAAAAGGACATCTGGTAGTATTTAGGGCTCTACGTATAGAGGTTTCTTTGGAATACTACAAGGTATACGGCTAAGGTAATTTGGGTATAGTAATACTTTTGAGAGTATTTCTACCAAGAGGGGGTGTATTCTCACGAGAACAACAAGGCGAGGGGTACCTCGGCACACCACTAGGAGGGTGTACCACTCGGCCAAGGCCTCAGGAGGGTGCACCTCGGCGAGGCCTCGCAAAGGAAGAGGGAGGGCGAAACCAGCAAGGAGGAGGAGGTTTTCAAGACTTGGAAATTATGGAATGGATGAAGAAGTCTTCAAAGGGGAGGTATTTATAGGCCAAGCAAAGGCCAACCAGGGCGAAGATCTAGCCAAGTGGGGGCAAGTGGAGGCGAGATATGCCCAAGTGCCCCTAGACCCTACTCCTTAAAACCCTCACAAATATCTACACAAATATCTACCAACACTTGCCCGTCAATCGGCCTAACCGCCTTCAAGTCCGCTGACGAGAGGGTGCCAAGTGTTGCCCTCGTTGGTCCAAGCGTTTCGTCTCTCGGAAAAATCCGCCAAAAATACTAAATGACATAGCGTAATTTACCGCCGTAAGTTAGGTAGAGCGTTTCGTCGGCGACTCTAGCAGGGTGTTGTGCACAAACATATTTCGGCGAGGGTGCCACGTGGGGTGACACGTGTCGCCGATTAAATCAAAATATTTCGTCTTAGAAAATATCCATAACGGCCAAAATCTCAAAAATCAAGCGGGCCCCACAAAGTAAATTTCTCCGTGGGCCCACGTGACCATTCGAAAATAAAATCCCAAAATTCTAATATAATCTATGAAGTCGAATACCAAATCACGGGAATCGATTCGCGTTAACGAACCTTTTCCTTCACAAACGGAAACTTTTAGTGGAAAAATCACCTCTTTCTTCCTTTCCAATCTTTGCATGTATTCTCGTGCGTCGTCCTCGCATACATACCCTGAAACTACGGGTATAACATTCTTCCCTTAGAAACATTCGTCCGAATGTTCCTTCTAAGTCCCCAAACATCTGGCGTCGATATAGTCTACTACTATACTTATGAGAACAATCACCACGCTTTGGCCATGGAAACACTGCGCAAGACTTACATCAAGCCCACGAGGAAACACCTCTATATCACCACAAATACCTCTTCCGGGGTCAAAATATACTTCCTTAGTCCGATACCACTTTTGTCACTTTGTCGCGAGCGCGCTCCGTGACCCAACAAATGGTGCCGGTGCTGCGATCACGAGGCGTGCCCTACGGCCCTTCTCGGGATGTGCCATACGGAGAGCCACGGTTGGTGTGTTCCGTGGTAGAGGCTCACGGCCTCTTTATCGCTCGGCCCGAAGGACAATACGAGGCCGGACGTCTTGCCTCACAAGTCGGACGGCAATTGCTAACACATAGGCAACCTGGCCTATTCTTCACATGAACTAAAAAGGCCCAAAGTAACTCGGGCTAAGTTCCTTCTATTTCCAAAACTCATCACACCCTGTCCGGGGTGGTACTTTCAAGAAGACCGACCGTCGGCTGAACTCTAAGCGTCGTCGTAGATTATCCACGATTCCTACGAGTGCGCGAACTTCTTCTAGACAAGCTTCACTATCCACGATCTGTGGAACAAGCTGAACCAACCATCCGAACGCCAACATCAGACCAATCGGCCGGCAACTTACACTTCCGCCCTACAAGGCCGTAAGGCGACATCAGAACAACGAAATGGTAGCTTAGCGCTCCTTCCACGGGAACCAACAATCCTCGCAACTACCCAGAAATCCACACGGCGGCGGCGAATGCGGTCTGAGACTACTTTGAGTTCTTAACCTGCTGGTCAAACTCTTAGAAAGCGAAAATAGCCACGACACAGGCTTCTTTGCTGTCATAAGGTGAAGGTAGGCACCGTGCAGCCTTACAACCTTTACGATATAATCAACAACTGCAAGTACGTGGTCTCGATCGAAAAACCACGGCGGGCTGCTCCCGTCGGCCCGACTGCGGTCGAATCGTCCACGAACTCGTCTGTTGGTCAACTAAACTTGGGCCTAACACCCTCGTGACCTAACACAGGCGGGACCACCACAACCGACCCGCGCCACCAAACTGCCGCGGGTTGACCCGCGTGGCCTCAACCCGACCGACAGCGCATGCAATGCTAGCTCGCGAAGGAAAACTCTCGCTAATCACGCTACGAAAACCTAGCGGTCTTCTTAGCTCAACTACCCCTTTCATTCCACACTGCTTAGGGACTATCCCAAACATAGCTCACGTGCACTATGCCTTACGATGAGATCAAACATAACACTACACCTTTTCTTGAGATGGCCTCACCTCTAAGGTCTCTACGTATAACACTCTAAGGCTCGCGCCTACATCCCCAAAATCTTACTCGGTTAACCCACCATGATTTCTATGTTTCTCGGCACGATGCGCGTAAGCCGTACAGGCCATGCTCAAACCTAAGCGAAGAACTACTCTTGCACACCTCTCGTTGATATTTATCAAGACTCGCGATGCATCGGTATACTCTACGGTAGCCAAATCCATAGCTAATGAGGTTGCCTCTTTGCAATCTATATTCTCTGTTCGATCGTGGGCGAAGGTTCAATATCATGGCGCGATGAGGCTGCGTCGCCGTGCTTAAACTCTCTTTGGGGCTAGTGGCGTCGCGAAATCCCGAATGAAGCATTACCTAGGTAATGATTGGGCTGTGCCAGCGACCCTCTGAACTCTACTCGCGACTCGCCGGTGCCTTGCCCTCTGGCGGGTTGCCTGCGCGGAGGCATAGCGGTAAGGGAAGAAATACGTTTAGAGGTCGACTTACAACCGGCTCTAAGGCGCGATCTCGGTGAGAAGAATAGAAACCAATCCTAAATATCCTATAGCCTCACGATTATTGGCGTGGTGCGCAACTGCGATAATCGAGACTCTCGGATACGATGCGTAGACACTTTCAGAGGATTAGCGCTCACGATACCACTTTTGTCACGACCGATTAAGACCGTGGTAGTGCCTACCGGGCACCTAGTGATACAACATCGTGTAATCGGCGAACGTAAAGCGATACAAGACATATTATGAAATATGAAACAATAATCCGAGAAAAACTTGCCTTGGCATATATATAAATAACAACCTTTTCAATCATGAGCAGTTTAATCCTTTTTTTACAAACCACCGCCTTGATTACTACGGACCTCTACGAATGATATGACAACAACAGCGGGGCGGGGCCCGTCATACCACGAATGGCACCTACAACAACGAGGGGACTATGCGAATAAGCCTCGAGAAAGCGGAGCTTTCCCAATAATTTGTGACCCTAGGCGAGGATCGGCGGCGGTGTACCTTTACTGCGGCATGAAACGCGGCCCGAGGAGGTCGATCTGGCAACAGTGCGGTATGTGGCGAAAATAAATCGTAAATGAAATCATAGTAGTCTATACAAGCGGAGACATGTATGATAACCAAACTACGATTCTGATAAATAGCGATCATGTCAAGCGGGGACTCGCGCCTCAAGTCATCACTCGATAATAACTATGGGTCTCACGCCCGCAACATCAATCATGCAGTGGAATACCATCCTCCGGCGATCTGCGATATAAAGCACGAAGGAATACATGAACACGGGTCCGCTGTGTCCAAATAAAGCGATGCGGGGTAAATGCGAAGGCATAGCGACTACTAACACCAGCGGTACTAACGGTCATAAAGCGTATCATGATATCTGTCTAGACCGTCGCATGATCAAGGCGGTCACTCGCGCGATATCAAATGTGCGCGTCTAGCCACGGAACTTTCCGCGACTCGCGTAGGCCAACCTCGTAGGCGCGTGAGGTATAACCCGCGTCGGTAGCTACTCCCGGCGTCGATCACGGACTCGCGATCCGCGTAGCGCGAGACCGCGTGACCACGAGGGTCGTAAACTAACACGGAACTCCGTAGTTCGCATGGATCCCTGGACCCGCGTGAGGTATTCTCGAATCATGGTCCCGGACGCTGAGTCTACCCGCGTCGGAGGCGACAACCTCGGACACAAGTCAAGGTGAGTGGTACAATACCAACATAACGGTGATAGTCAAACAACTTTAAAAAGCGCGATCGAGGAAAAACCCTTTACACTAACGTCACAAGATACTAACACGTAGCATCCTAACATGTTTACTTATCAAATCAACAAGAAAGTATTACAAGGCTATCACAAACCAATACAATCAAGTTATTCACACGAGGTACTTTCTATTAACAAGTTCGGGTATCTATCCCCAAAGTACTTCACACATTAAATCTTTAAAAGATCTGTTTCTTTCACATAAGTCACACCATGCGTAGTATAAAATAGAGTATTTGTCTTTTTAAATAAACCCAAAACACTTACCTTTGTAAAATCAAGTAACAACATTATTTTCCAAGCGTCCAAGTTTGCCTAATTTCAAATGCTCGAGTCACTTATTTTTAGAAAGGTTTCATAACTCGTAGTCTTAATCTCTTTTAAAACATTTGAGTAACATAAGTCTTATGTGTGAATAGGTTATTCTTGTTTATAATAATCTTACTCTGACCATGACCTAGAAAATGGAATATCATTTTGTCTCATCTTAGTTTCTATGCGGATGGAGGTTTCTACTTGGTTTTAATAATACAACTCATTAGTCGGTACATTTTCCTTTATTAACGCTGCGATGGTTTGGCGATACACGTTACGATTTCGAAATCGGTAAAACATTCTTAAGCCGTTATACCTAACTTCCCATAAAGCTAGTATAACTCTTAAGTTTTCAAAAACAAGTATTATTCTCCTTCAAAAGCGATTTATAAATCTTTTGAAATACATCAAGTTCTTTATTATAACAAGCGATTATAATTCACATGATTACCTTTTAAAACCACAAGGTATTTTCTTACCTACATAAAGTATTATAACTTGACTTCCCGTAAAGCCGTTATAACACTTTATGTTTTAAAAACAATCAAACACAGTTAACACGTATGCGTCTGCCGTACTACATAGTTCACACATATCATGCTAGAAGAGATAGGAAGAGGTTCACATACCTCGCGACAGTATCGACAAAGCAAAATGCTCCAAGTACTACAACCTTGCTAGCCCTTTCCACTCCTCAGTAGAATACGCTACTCTTGTACTTTCACCTAAAAGGTCACAAGCGTCTATTAACTTGAAAACACAAGGTTCCATTTCTCTGAGAAAATTCGGCAGACCTCCCCATGCGGCGTAAATCTCCTCCTCTATCGAGTAGGCCACCAAGCCAACCACGGGGGTTTACGTCTAACGGGCGTGTACATTTCTTCTCGATACTACACAAGTCTACTGCAATCTGATCCTATGTAAATCTGATTCGATTCTTTTCTTTATTCTTGAGCTTAAGTCAAAAGACATTGCGCGATACTAAGCTTAGTTCTATATATAGTATACTTCAACTATATAATCTAACAACATGTAATTTCCAATTACAAATAGAGGACAAGATAATTACCTCGATAAGCCCATAATTATCCAAGTATAAATGTCGATCCTTATGGCGCTTAGCTCCTACTCGGGTGCTCGACGCTCGAAACAACCCTTAGAAGTTCTAACCAACTTACTTAAATACTTCAATCACTCGATGAAGATTTCCTTAGGGTTTCGGTTTGAGACAAAAGGACATACGGTAGTATTTAAGACTCGATATAGAGGTTTCTTTGGAATACTACAAGGTATACGGCTAAGGTAATTTGGGTATAGTAACAATACTTTTGAGAGTATTTCTACCAAGAGGGGGGGTGTATTCTACGAGAACAACAAGGCAAGGGGGGGGTACCTCACGGCACACCACTAGGAGGGGGGGTGTACCCCTCGGCCAAGGCCTCTAGGAGGGGGGGTGCACCCCTCGGCCTAGGCCGCCAAAAGGACGATGGGAGTTACGAAACCACCTAGGAGGGAGGGAGGGTTTCATGACTTGGAAATTATGGAATGGATGAAGAAGTCTTCAAAGGGGGAGGGTATTTATAGGCCACGCAAAGGCCAACCAAGGGCGAATCTAGCCAAGTGGGGCAAGTGGAGGCGAGATATGCCCAAGTGCCCCTAGACCTACTCCAAAACCCTCACAAATATCTACACAAATATCTACCAACTTGCCCGTCCAATCGGCCCTAACCGCCCTTGAAGTCCGCTGGCGAGAGGTGCCAAGTGTTGCCTCTCGTTGGTCCAAAGCGTTTCGTCTCTCGGAAAAATCCGCAAAAATACTAAATGACATAGCGTAATTTACCGCCCGTAAGTTAGGTAGAGCGTTTTCGAAAAACAACTCTAAGGGTGTTGTGCACAAACATATTTCGGCCAGGGTGCCACGTGGGGTGACACGTGTCGCCCCGATTAAATCCAAAATATTTAGTCTTCGAAAATATCCATAACGGCCAAAATCTCAAAAATCAAAGCGGGCCCCACAAAGCCGTAAATTTCTCCGTGGGCCCACGTGACCATTCGAAAATAAAATCCCAAAATTCTAATATAATCTATGAAGTCGAATACCAAATCGGGAATCCAATTCCCATTAACGAACCTTTTCCTTCACAAAGCGGAAACTTTTAGTGGAAAAATCACCTCTTTCTTCCTTTCCAATCTTTACACGTATTCTCAAATGCGTCGTCCTCGCATACATACCACGAAACTACGGGTATAGCGAAATGCCCTCGAGAACTCGTCCCAAATGCTGGAAGTGCATGCTCTTCCGGGACAACTCGCGAATCAAACGATCAGCTGCGGTATTACGCGGTGATGCGAACCAATACCACCGACTGCGCCTGCGAGGCTCGATCACTCATGATCCGTTTGTGTCGGATAAACTCACGAGGTCGTCCTCGGCTCTCGATCCATAGAACACGGAGGCTCTGACTCGAGAAAGTCACGTAGCCTCAGTATGCGCTCGGGGTTGAAATCACGGGTGCTCTTTGAGGTGGGCTGCTGCATCCGGCCTATCCTCATATCGCCCACGACCGGCGATGGCGCCATCTCCTTGTACCCCATCTCATCGGCTCGGTGTGGGGCTGGAGGCTCAGTCGTAGTCTCGGCCCAGCTGCTGCGACTCTAAACTCTTTGGTCTTTGGCGTCGCGAAACCGCCGTCGGGCCTTGTCTCAGTCTTGGCGGGCCTGCGCCCTCGTACTCCTCTGCATCTCGCTAATAGCTCCCTCGACTGCCTTGCCCATCCGGGCCTGGGTTGCCTTACGCGGAGGCATAACTGGTAAAGGAAAGGAATACGTCAGAGGGTCGATTTATCCTATGACTCTAAGGCACGATCTCGGAATGAGAAGAATGAAACCAATCCTAAATGTCCTGCGACCTCACGATTATAGATGTGGTGCACAACACACGATAATCAAGACTCTACTGAACACGATGCGTAGACACTTTCAGAGACTAAGCGCTCGATACCACTTTTGTCACGACCGAACCGGGCGTGGTAGTGCCTACCGGGCACCACTAGTGATACAACATCGAGAGAAAATCGGCGGAAATAAAAACATGAACATGAATTAAGAGAAAAGATAAATAAGCAGACCAACCAAAGCGGTTGCCTTCATCGTATATCATAAATACCGAACAATTATCCTTTTACAAACCACCGCAACGATTACTGGACCTAAGATTTACAACGGTATGACGGACAAGGCCCGCCATACCACGAATGTATAAGAATCTGGACTCGGGTAACATACCAAAAGATAAGCCTCAGGAAGAGCAGACTTCCCAACGCTGAAATGTGATCCTATAAGCGGGGATCGGCGGTCGATGTACCTTTTGGCGATGAGCGGCCGAAGGAGTCGATGCAATGGTACCAAGTATGTGAAGCGTAAAATCGTAAATGCAATCATAATAGTCTATATAAAGCGGGAGACATGTATGATAACCAAACTACGATTCGCAACATAAAAATAGTCATGTCAGTCGGGGACTCGCCCTCAAAGTCATCCTCATGCGTGGAACTCGCTTCCTCACTGGCGATCTAGGTACAAATCATGTGATGCGTAAAAGCGAGGTCTCGGCCCGTCTTATGGACCTAATATAGAAAGCGTGTGGAATACATTTCCGGTCCATCCATGAACCGGTAGTCAGTGGAATACATTCCGGATGAGCCGTGTCAAGTGAAATACATTCCGGATGAGCGGTAATCAAGTGAAATACATTCCGGATGAGCCGGTAATCAAGTGAAATACATTCCGGATGAGCCGGTAATCAAGTGAAATCGTTCGGATGAGCCGTAATCAAGTGAAATACATTCCGGATGAACCGGTAATCAAGTGAAATACATTCGGATGAGCCGGTAATCAAGTGAAATACATTCCGGATGAGCCGTGTAATCAAGTGAAATACATTCCGGATGAGCCGTGTCGAGTAGAACACGATGCTTGCACAACAAGGCTATCACGCGTAACATGGTCAAGTTTCATAACAACAAGCATAAGCAAGTTACACACAACTCAAGGTACTTTCATTTTATGTCAAAATCCAGATTTTAACCTAAAGTATTACGTCGTTAAATTCCTTTTAAAGATCCGTTTCTTTTCTGAAGGTCACCCGATACGTAGTATAAAAAAATAGAGTGACTAACATTGTTAAGTAAACCAAAATGCTTTCTATGTAAAATCAAGTAACAACCTTATTTTCCAAGCGTTGAAGTTTGCCTAATTTCAAAAGCTCAAGTTTCTCATTTTAGAAAAGGTTTAGTAGTTCATAGTTTTAAATCCTTTAAAACATAATTCTCCTTTAAGCGTTTTGAGAAACATATGTCTTATATGTGAGTAGGTTATTCTTGTTTATAATTAATCTTATTAGCGACCATGATCTAGGAAATGTAATATCATTTTGTCTTATCTTAGCTTATGCGGATGGAGGTTTCTATTGGTTTTAATACCATACTTCATTATTCAATACATTTTCCTTTATTAGCTTATTGATGGTTTTGTCGATACTCATTCGATTTCGAAATCGATAAAACATTATTTTATCACTCTTAAGGCGTTATACCTAACTTCCCGTAAAGCTAGTACAACTCTTATGTTTTCAAAGCCAAGTATTACTCTCCTTTCAAAAAGGTCTTTTGAAACACTTCAAGTTCTTTATTACTACACATCAAATCCGTTATAAGTCAAATCACTACCCTTTGAAACCACGAGCATTTTCTTACCTACATAAGGCATGTTATAACCAACTACCCGTAAAGCGTTATAACACTTTATGTTTCAAACCAATCAAATACATTAAACACGTATGCGTCTACCGTACTACATAGTTATACACATATCATGCTAGAACGGATAGGAAGAGGTTCACATACCTCGCGGCAGTATCGACTAATAGCAAAAGCGCTTCAAGTACTTCAAACCGTCGGCTACTCCTTAAGCCACGTGGGTGCACCACGCGTAGTACTTGACCTATAAGGCCACAAGCGCTTATTAACATCTAGATCTCATCGTTCCATATTCTCTGAGAAAATTGACACCTCCCGCATGGCGGCGTAAATCTCCTCCTTTATCGAGTGACCATCAAGCCAACCGAGGGGTTAACACGTCTAACCGGGCGTGTACAATTCTACTATCTGATAATGCTACACAAGTCTCATGTCTGATCCTATGTAATTACGATTCGATTCTCTTCTTTAAATTCAGGCTTAAGTCAAAAGACATTGCCGCACAACTATGTTCAATTCTATATATAGTATACTTTAACTATATATTCCTATAACATGTAATTTCCAATTACAATAGAAGGTCAAGATATTTACCTCGATAAGCCCAAAATTATCCAAGTTATAATGTCGATCTGAGCAAGGTTTAGCTCTACTCCGTGCGCTCGATCCGCTCCAAACAACCCTAGAAGTTCTAACCAACTTCTACTTAAATACTTGACGATGTGAAGATTTCCTTAGGGTTTCGGTTTGCGACTAAAAGGACAAAAGGTAGTATTTCCGGGCTCTACGTATGAAGGTAACTTTTGGAATACAACAAGGTAAAGGCTAAGGTATTTTGGGCATTATAACAATACTTGGAGAAGTATTTCTACCAAGAGGGGGGGTGTATTATACGAAAACAACTAGGCTAGGGGGGGGGGGTACCCCACGGCTAGCACCTCAAAGGGGGGAGGGGGAGGCTCTCGGCCACAAGGGCCTTTACTAGGGAGGGGGGGGCTCTTGGACGAGAGTCAAACAAGAGGAGAGGGGAAGGATAGCAAGACTTGGAACATATTTGGATGAATGAAGTCTTCAAGCCAAGGGGGGGTATTTATAGCAAAACCAAAAGCCAACCAATGGCCAAGATCAAGCCATGTGCAAGGCAAGTGTAAGGCCAAGATCAAGCCAAGTGCACCCTAACCCTACTCCACAAAACACTCCACAAAACAAGCCACAAAGCAAGGCACAAATCAAGGGACCAATCGGCCAAGGCCAACCGTCCCTCTTGGACGCCCAATCGTCCAAGCCACCCCACTTGCTTCCAATGTGAGGGTGACACATGTCACCCTCCCGTTGGTCCAAAATGTTTCGTCTCTCGGAAAAATCCGCAAAAATTATAAATGACATAGCCGGAATTTTCCCTACGAAAGCTGTGGAAAGTTTTCGTCGAAAAACGACTCTATTCGGCACTTGTGCCCAAATTTCGGTCCTATGCCTAACTTAAGGCTCAAATTTCGTACGTACGTCCACACGTACATACTCTGGAAATACGGGGTATAACAGCGTTGCCGGGTCGGGTTGAGGCCACGTTGCGGGTCAACCCGCGGCATGTTTGGTGGTGGGGTCAGTTTGTGGTGGTTCCGCCTTGTGGTAGGATCACAAGGGTGTTAGGCCCATGTTTAGTTAACCAGCGTACGAGTTCGGGGATGCATTCGACCGATGGTCGGGCGATGGGGCGGCCGTCGTGTTTTTGGTCGAGACCATGTACTTGCGGTGTTGATTATATCGAGAAGGTTGTAAGGCTGCAGGGTGCCTACCTTCACCTTATGACGGACGATGAAGCCCGGTTGTGGCTATTTTTCGTTTTCTAAAAGTCTTACCAGCGGGGTTAGGAACTCGGTGAGTCTCGAGTCGCGTTCGCCCTCGGGCGGTGTTTGGATTTGAGGGTAGTTGTGGGATTGTTGTCTCCTGTGGAGGAGTGTTAAGCTACCATTTGAGTTCGAATGTCGCCTTTTGAAGCCTTGTAGGGCGGAAGTGTAAGTTCTTGGTCGATTGGTTCGATGTTGGCAAGGTTGAGATAGTTGGTTGAGCTTGTTCCGGTAATTTGTGGATAGGAGTAAAGCTTGTCTAGAAGAGGTTACGGCGGCTCGGAGAAATCGTGCGGATAATCGGTGGCGGCTTAGAGTTCGAGTTGTGTCGGTCTTCTTGAAAGTACCATCGGGTTGGGTGTGACGAGTTTTGGAAAGCGAGAGGAACTTAGCCCGAGTTACTTTGGGCCGCACGAGTTCATGTGAAGAATAGGCGGGTTGTCTATATGTTAGCTTTGCGTCCGACTTAGGAGACAATACGTCCATATTTCGTATTGTTATGATCGGAAAGTATCGGAGATCCATCAGTGTTCGATTAATGATGACCACGTTAGAGATAGTAACGAGTTTTGGAAAGCTGACGATGTCGAAATGTGGTAAGAGTTAGTGTCTGACGACCTCGGGGATCGATCTGACCGGTACCATCTGTTGGGTCGCGGGTGACACTAGAACCTCGCGGCAAAGTGACAAAAGTGGTATCACGGCGAGTAAAGGAGAAGCGAGCATGTATTGCGGCGAGAGATGTGACCATTTCTTTTGTATGGAGAAAGTGCGGAGGAATTATATTTTAGACCCTTGGATGGGGCGTTTGTGATGTTAGAGGTGTTTCCTCGTGAACTTGGATGTAAGTATTTTGCGCAGGTGTTGTTGTGGCCAGTTGTGGCAGGATTGTTCAGATAAGTATAGTAGTGAAGACTATACTAGCGCACGTTTGGTTTGAGACTTAGAAGGAACATTCGGGACGAATGTTTCTAAGGAGGAGAATGTTATACCCGGTATTTTGAGTATATGCGTGGGGCGTGCGTAGAAAAATTTGAACTTGAGAATAGGTTTGGCGATTTATTCTTTGTGCACAACACCCGGTTAGAGTCGTTTTCTGAAAGCGTTTTCCACGGCTTTCGTAGGAAAATTCGGCTATGTCATTTTTAATTTTTGCGGATTTTTAGAGAGGCGTTACACTTTGGACCAGCGGGAGGCGACACTTGTCACCTCTCGTTGGAAGACGTCTTGGGCGGTGGAGTGGGCGAATGGGTTGGCTTTTGTCTTGGAGTTGGTAGGATATTTTGTGGTAGATGGATAAGGTGCACTTGGCAAGATCTTGGCCTACACTTGCCTTGCACTTGGCAAGATCTTGGCCATTGGTTGGCCTTTGCTGAACTATAAATACCCTCCCTTTGAAGACTTATTCATCCTAAAATGTTCTAAGCCTTAGAAATCCTCCCTCCCTTCTTGTTGTTCTCATCCTCCTCCTTTGAGAGGCCCTTGGCCAGAGTACCCACAGTGGGGTAGGCGAGGTATACACCCCTCCTTGTGGTGCGAGCCGTGGGGTACCCCCCTCCCCTAGCCTAGTTGTCTTCGTAAATACCCTCCTCTTGGGAGAAATACTCACAAAAGTATTGTTACTATACCCAAATTACCTTAGTAGTATACCTTGTAGTATTCTAAGGTTATACTTATCTGAAAAGCCGAAATACTATTATACTTCCTTAGTCACAAAACCGAAACCACAGGAAAATCTCCATAGTTGGTTGGAGTATTAAGTAGAAGTTGGTTAGAACTTCTAATGGTTGTGTGGAGGCGGGTCGGAGCGCGCGGAGTAGGAGCTAAACCTTGCTTTCGGGATCGACATTTAAACTCGGATAATTTTGGGCTTATCGAGGTAAACACTCTTGACCTTCTATTGTAATTGGAAATTACATGTTGTAGGAATATATAGTTGAAGTATACTATATATAGAACTGAGCGTAGTTAGCGACAATGTCTTTTGACTTAAGCTGAATAATTAGAAACCTTTTGAAAGAAGAGTCTTGTTGTAATTACATAGGGTGTATTCTGATGAGACTTGTGTAGCTTTTACGTGAGGTAGAATTGTGCGTCGGATTAGGCGTATAACCCCCTGGTTGGCTTGGTAGCGGCCGATAGAGGAGGAGATTTCTGACATTGCGGGGAGGTCTGCGAATTTTACGTAGAATGTTCTACAATTAGACCTAGATGTTAATAAGCGCCTTGTGGCCTTATAGGTTGAAGTACCATGCGTGGCGCGATCTACTTGGCTAGGAGTAGCCGGCGGTTTGAGTACTTGGGCGTTTTGCTATTAGTCGATAATCGTCGCGAGGTATGTGAACCTCTTCCTACCTTTTCTAGCATGATATGTGTATTACTATGTAGTACGGTGAGCGTCACGTGTGTTAAGCGTATTTGATTGGTTTGAAACATAAAGTGTTATAGCGGCTTTATGGGAAGTTGGTTATAATGACTTTATGTAAGTAAGAAAATGCCTTATGGTTTTAAAAGGTAAGCGATTTGACTTATAATTGACTTAATGTGTAATAATAAAGAATCTTGAAGTATTTCAAAGAATCTTTGAATCATTTTTAACGGAAGAATAATACTTGGTTTGAAAACATAAGAGTTATACTAGCTTTATGGGAAGTTAGGTATAACGTCTTAAGAATGGTAAAATGAATGGTTTATTGATTTTAAAGTTAAGAGACTTGATCTTAAAAGATAAGAGACTTTACTTGTTTTACTTGGTAATTAGCATTATGTTAAATGTTGTAAAACCTCATTCATGATAATGAGTACTTGATTTTAAAAGCAATAATGTTTCTTGATTTGAATCGAGAATGAGTATCGAACAAACCACAACGCTAATAAAGGGAAATGTTTTGACTAATAATGTATTAGTAAAACCAGTAGAAACTTCCATCTTCATAGAAACTAAGATGAGAAAAAATGATGTTACATTTCCTAGATCATGTCTGCTTAAATAAGATTGTTACAAACAAGAATAACCTACTCACGTATCGGACATATGTTTCTCAAATTGCTTTTAAAGGAGAATTATATCATTAAGTGATTAAAATTATGAACTCTGAAACCTTTCAGCGAGAAACTTGAGTAGCGAAATTAGGCAAACTTGAAACATTTGGAAAAGAATGTTGTTACTTGATTTCTGAAGAGAAGTGTTTTGATTTACTTGAAAGGATAATCACTCTATTTTCATATACTACGGGTATTGTGTGACTTTTGTAGGCGTAACGTATCTTTTAAAAGATAATGTATGAAGTACTTTGGGAATAGATACTCGATCTTGTTAATCATATAATAGAATGTACCTTGTGTGTATAACTTGATTGTGTTGGTTTGTGATAGCCTTGTAATACTTTCTTGTTGATTTGATAAGTAGGCGTGATATGATGCTATGTGTGTTAGTGTCTTGTAACGTTTGTGAAAGAGAGTATTCTTGTTGTGCTTATGTTGTTTAACGATAATTTGTTATGTTAGTATAATATCACTCACCTCTTGACATATTCAGGGGTTAAGCGCCCTCCGTCTGGGGTAGACTCGGTGATGCAGGACCGTGATTCGAGAATACCTCATGCGGGTCCAAGGGATCCATGCGGAACTACGAGTTCGAGGTTAGTTTGCGGCCCTTGTGGTCATGCGGTCTCTGTGGCCATGCGGTGCGGGTCGGGGCGATGCCGGAGTAGCTACCTCGATGCGGGGTTACATACCCTATGCGGGCCTACATGAGTGGCCTATGCGGACTCTGAAGTCGAGATTAGGCTTGCATGGTGATACTACGGGCAATTGGCCCTGCTTCGATCATTCGCAGCCTAGAAAAGACATGTTACAGTTTACCTATTGTTGCTCTTGTTTATGATATGACACTATGTGCGGTTACCTTGGTTGTTTCATACATACTTGCAAAACTGATTTTTAAATGATATGTTTTCATTTAAGTACTTTCTGATTTCACATACTTGGTACTGTTGTCGACCTCGCCGGAGGCTGCGTTCATGCGCGAGTTGAAGTACGCGATCGTTGATCCTAGTTCTCGAGTCACGATTCGGCGTATGGGAAGCTCCGTTTTCTCCGGAGGCTTATCAGTGGTATAGTCCCCTGTCGTTGTAGGTATTTACATTCAGGGGTATGGCGGGGCCCTGTCCCGCCATTATTGTCGTATCATTCTTAGAGGTCTGTAGTACTGTTGTGGGCAGAGTTGTAATGGGATGTAACTGTTCGGTTTTAAAAATTGATTTATATATATGTCGTAAGGCAAGTTTTCTCCGATTACTGTTTCTTACTTCTTAATATTTTCATGTCTTGTTTTATGTTCCGCTGATTACTCTGATGTTGTATCACTAGGGTGCCCGGGGTAAGGCACCAGTCACGGGCCCGTGTTCGGGTCGTGACACCCCTACATGAGGTATTCCTCGCATAGGTTGTATCCGCCCGCATGGGACTATTTCACCCGCATAAGCCCTTGCGGACTCGCATGAGGTATTCCTCGCATCGTGGGTAGCAAATCCATGGAATATGCAAATGCCACAAACCCGAGGAATGACCCCGAAATGAATAATATATCACTAGCACAAAACCGGCTATCATACATAACATAAGCACTACCGGCTTATCACACAATATATAAGCAAGTTAAGAATCCCCTAACTTCTTATTATTCTTGTTCACATACACTCTCATTTTAGTTACTTAAGGCACTAACATGTCTTTTATAAAGATCCGGGAATTTAACCCAAGTACTACATACTTCTACTCTTTAAAACAAATGACTCTTTTTAGTATAACACTTCCAAGATACTAATAACCTTAGTATCAAGTCACAATTACTTTTCAAGACAAGTCACAATACTTTTAGAAATAAAATTAGGCTTCTAAATCAAGTGACTTCTTCTCTCATAAAAACCTTAGGCAATAGATGCCTTTAAATCAACTTGCCTTTCGTTATTTCAAGTCATTTAACATACTTAAATTACTTAGAGTAAACCACTCTTTTTAACTTTCCATAAAGCTATTATAACCAACTTCCCATAAAGTCGTTATACTAACTTTATACTTTAGAAACTTACATACTTCTTTATAACCAAGTGACTTAAACTTTCCAAACAAAGCAAGTATCAAAAATACTTTCAACATACTTAAAGTCTCTTAACTTTTGAAAACCAAGATATCCTTAATATTTAAACAAGTGAGTTAATTTCCTAACTCAACCAATTTGGACATTCGTAAAATAAGCCAAGGATATCAAATGGACTAGATTCACAAAACTAAATGCGTCTCGTACTATACATTTACAACTATTCATGCTCAAGAGATAAGAAAGTTCCACATACCTCTTCGGTTTAATCCACTTGCTAAGTCCAATACGTCGTACGTAGTATGTCAACCTATAATGACCATAGTACGTCTATTAACTTCTAGTTTCAAACGTAGAATATTCCAAGTGCAAAGTCACTAAATTCTACGGAAAATCGGACAGCACTTCCTTTGTTTCTACATACTTTGCCACCTTTTTCAAGGCCGAATTCAATAACAAAACACGCCACATTTAAGGCCCAACAAAGTAGTTAACAATAGGGGATTACATGCTTAATCAAGACATGTAAAATTCCGCCCCACAACGATATCAAACTAATACAATCTACTAGTCCAATTCGGCCACATTGAGACATAATAACACCAATTCTTATCCAATTTCCATTTCAATCCAAGTTGTTAGCATAACATGATATTAAGTCGCAATTGATTATAACTACTATAATCTTCAAGTAAGTAACATGCGACGATTCTAATAAACAACCAAATTGTAATTCAATTTCAAATGACTCAACATGTCATTTTCGGATTTGAGATTCCAAATTTCCATAACACTTATTGTTATACCCCGTATTTCCTGAGTATGTATGTGAGAGCGTACGTACAAAATTTTAGCCTTAGTTAGGCACCTTGGACGAAAAAGTTTGTGCACAACTCACACAAAGAATCGTTTTTCGACGAAATGTTTTACAAAACTTGCGACGGGAAAATTCCGGCTATGTCATTTCTAATTTTTGCGGATTTTTCCGAGAGACGTAACACTTTGGACCAACGAGAGGGCGACACTTGTCACCCTCTAATTGATGGATGTGTGGGCGGTAGTGAGCCGAATTGGAAGGCTTGTAGTAGGTAGGATATTTGTGATATTTTGTGGATAAGGGCACTTGGGTGAATCCTTACCCTACACTTGCCTTGCACTTGGCATCATCCTAGCCCTTAAAAGCCCTATAAATACCCCCCCTAACTTGAAGAGTTCTTCATCCACAAATCAAACTTTCCAAGTCTAAAATCCTTCCCTCCCTTTGTGTTGAGTTTGTCCAACACTCCCCCTTCCCTCTTGATAAGGCTTTGGCCGAAACCTCTTCCACTAGCCTAGTAGTCTGGCCGAAATCTACCCCCGTCCCTTGGTAGAAATGTTGTCTTCCAAGTATAGTTACTATTCCTAAAATACCCTAGCCCAAATCCCTTAGTACTTAGTAGAAGTTGTGAAGAACTTCTAAAGGTTTCTTGGAGCTATCGGAGCGTTCAGACTAGGAGCTAAACCTCGCTCAGGATCGACTTATATCTAGGATATTATTGGGCTTACCGAGGTAAATAATCTTATCCTTCTTTTGTAATTAGAGAATGCATCTTTGTAGAAGTATAGGAATAAGTATAAAATACTTAGAAGGATACTCTGAGAATAGAATTGAATTGTTATCACGGTAGAGATGGTATAAAGAAGAATAATTGAACTGTACTTACATGGAATTTGTTTTCACGATGAACTTGAGTAGCTTGGCGGGTAGGGAAGTCTGCCCAATTTTCCATAGAATAGAGAACCCTCTACTTAGAAGCATTTCTGAGAATAGTCTAGGCGTTGATAGGCGTATTTGACTATTATAAATTTGATTCTCTGCGCGCGACATATTCGACTTGGCAGGTGGATTTCGACGAGAAGGTATGTGATTCTTCCTATACTCTTGAGCATGATATTTTAAATATATATATAGTACGGTAGACGTACGTGTGTTAACTGAATAATAACTACGGCAATTTCTTTTGACTTAAGCTTTGAATAATACTTACGGCAATGTCTTGTGACTTAAGCACGAATAATAAGGATCTTGAAGCATTTCAAAGAATCTTGAATCATTTTTATGAAGAGAAATGTTTGGTTTTAAACAAAAGCTTAAGAGTTATACTAGCTTTATGGGAAGTTAGGTATAACAACTTATGAAACATAAAAGGCATTTTACTTATTTTTATAAAAACCTTGTATTGATTTACGTAAGGTGTAGTAAGATTGTTTGAAAAGTAGACAGACTATGATGCTATGTGTGTTAGTGTCCTGTAACGTTTGTATAAGAGAGTATTCGTGTTGTGCTTATGTTGTTTAACGATAAGCTGTTATGTTAGTATACTATCACTCACCTCTTGACATGATCTGGGGTTAGGCGCCTCCGTCGGGGTAGACTCGAGGTGATGCAGGACCATGATTCGAGAATACCTCATGCGGGTCCAGGGGACCAATGCGGAGCTACGAGAGTTCCAGGTTAGTGTGCGGGGTTATACCTCATGCGGTCTATTTGGCGATGCGGACTACGAGTCGGGGCGATCTTGAGAGTAGCTACCCTCGATGCGGGGTCATACCTCATGCGGGCCTATGTGAGTGGCCTATGCGGACTACGGGAGTCTAGGATTAGGCTTGCATAATGATACTATGGGCGATTGGCCCTGCTTCGATCATTCGCAGCCTAGAAAAGACCTGTTACAGTTTACCTATTGTTGCTCTTATTTATGATATGGCACTATGTGCGGTTACATTGGTTGTTTCGTGCATATCTGTAAATTGGTTTTAAAATGATATGATTTCATTTAAGTATTTTACAGTTTCACATACTTAGTACCTGTTGTACTGACCTCCTTCGGGGGGATGCGTTCATGTCGCAGGTAAGGGAAAGCAGGTGCTAGATCCACATCATTAGGATATTTGCTTTGGTGTCAGGAGCTCCATCTTCTCCGGAGGCTCTACTTTTGGGTATGATCTCACTGTTGTTGTATATAGTTTTGTACATTCAGGGTATGGTGGGGCCCTGTCCCGCCATAGTTGTTTATCTTCTTAGAAGTGCTGTAGTCTATTATGCAGTTGGGATGTAGCTGCAAAACTATGTTTATTTATATATCTTAGAAAGCGACATTTTCTCACATAAAGCGTGTCTCATTTTACAAATTGTTTCATGTCTTGTTTTTATATTCCGCTGATTACTCTGATGTATGACTACTTGGGTGCCCGGGTAAGACACGATCCACGGGCCGAGCGAAGTCGTGACAAAAGTGGTATCGAGCGATTAATCCTCGGAAAGTGTCTGACGTATCTAGTAAGTCTTGATTATCGTTGTGTTGTGCACCACACCAATGTCGAGGAGGCTATAGGATATTTAGGATTGGTTTCCATTCTTCTCACTCTGAGATCGTGCCTTAGAGGCACATGTTATAAGTTGGACCCCCTACAACGTATTCCTTTTACATGATTATGCCTCGCGTAAGGTAACCGGGCCCGAAGAAGGCGAGCGGCGAGGAGGCTGCTAGTGGGACAGAGTCACGAGGGCTCGAGCCCGATCTATGCAGAGGCGGCGAGTTCCACGGCGCCCGACCCCGAGAGGTTTAGGCGCGGCGGATGGTGATGAGACCACAGTACCTACACCTCGATCCAGCGGCTGGAAGCGAGATGAGATAGATTCTGAGAGAGATGGCGATTCTTGGCGGGATCGTGGCGAACATGAGGCGGTGGATCACGGCGATTCGATTCCGGCCCAGTAGTACCGTGGTTCACCCGGCGAGGCGATTTGAGACTACGGGATTTCTGAGTTGTATCCGCGAGTTTCTGGTCGGTGGAGGATGATCGCGAGGAGTTCATCCGTCGATTCTGAGAAGGATCGTCACGGGTGATCGAGGCTTGAACCGAGTCCGTGACGCCGGTTCGCGTCGGCTGCGTGATACGCGATCGATTGGTTTGATTCGTGGGAGTTATCGAGGAAACCGCGCGTCCCGGCTACTTGGGACGAGTTCTCGGAGGCTTTCCTCACTCACTTCTTGCCTCGCGGATGAGGAGAACGCGGGCGACAAATTTTTGTTCTTTGGGGCGAGAGAGGCGCCTTGATTAGGGAGTACAACGTTGAGTTTGATTCGTTGGCTCGATATGTCCTGCGTTGGTAGCGAATATGGAGGGCGGTGCATCGCTACGTCGCGGGCTAGATGATTATATGGCGAGTCTTGTGCGGGTGTGGCTCTTGACGAGCATGGATATTACCGCGTGCGAGCTCGTACACTTGGATGCGAGGCGTAGAGGCCGGCGGGTTGTGAGCGGCGAGAAGGCCGGGGCGGCGAGGTCTTTTGGTAGCTATCGTGGTGGCGGCCTCGGCGGATCTGGGTGCACCACGGCCGGCTCGAGCACTCCTGCCGTCCTCGGCCACGGCCCGAGATATTCGAGAGTCGGACCGGGGCCCCGAATTTGAGCGTCGAGCGGCCAGAGGTACTAGCCGATCGGGACCACCCCCGCCGGTGTGGCGTCACGGTAGATCCCGGCAGGGTGTGGTACTACTACGGGAGTTTGTTACGATTGTGGCAGCGGGGTTACTGCGAGCTGTCCAGGCCAAGGCGATCTTGATGGTAGAAGTCGGCTGCGAGTTCTTTCGCCGGGTCTTCTTCATCTCCTACAGTTACTCGCCCCGGAGGGCAAGGTACTCATGGGCCAGCAGGTCGCGGAAGAGGTCGTGGCGCGGGTCCCAGTTCTAGCGGTCCTCAGAACCGCATTTATGCCTTGTCCAGCCGGCAGGACCATGAGGCGTCACCTGACGTCGTCGAAGGTACTTTATCAGTTTCCGGATTTGATGTGTATGCCTTGATAGATCCGGGTTCTACTCTGTCCTATATATCTCCCCTTATTGCTAGTAGGATAGGGATAGAGCCTGAGTCCATAGACCCTTTCAAGGTAGGTACGCCAGTAGGTGATTCGGTGGTAGCTCGGCGGGTATATAGGGCTTGTCCAGTGACCATTTGCAGTCGTCAGACCCTAAACGACTTGATAGAGTTGGACATGACTGATTTCGATGTGATCATGGGTATGGATTGGCTAGTTTCTTGCTACGCCAATGTAGACTGAGGAGAAGTAATGCGGTTCAGTTTCTGAGGAGTGTCACGACCGGTCGGGCGTGTTGGTGCCTTACCGGGCACCTAGTGATACAACATCAGTAATCGTGGAACATAAAACAATACAAGACATATTATGAAATATGAAACAATAATCGAGAAAAACTTGCCTTTCGGCATATATATAAATAACAACTTTTTCCAACATGAGCAGTTTTAATCCTTTTACAAACCACACTTGCAGCGATCTACTGGACCTACAGAAATGATCGACAACAATGGCGGGACGGGGCCGCCATACCACGAATGTAAACACCTACAACAACGAGGACTATACGGCTGATAAGCCTCGGAGAAGCGGAGCTTTCCCATGAGCTTGTGACCCTAGGCGAGATCGATGGCGGTATACCTTTACTGCGGCATGAGCGGCCCCGAAGAAGTCGATCAACGGTACCAAGTATGTGGCGAAAATAAATCGTAAATGAAATCATAGTAGTCTATACAAAGCGGGAGACATGTATGATAACGAACTACTGATTCGCGTAAATAGCGATCGTGTCAAGTCGGGGACTCGCGCCTCAGTCATCACTCAATTTTACCAATGGGTCTCACGCCCAGCATCAATCGTGCGTGGAATACCTTCGCCGCCTGGCGGTTTATGATACCAAACACCAGAATACATGAACACGAGGTCCCACGTGTCCTAATAAAGCGATGCAGGTAAATGCGAAGGCATAGCGGCTACTAACACCAGCGGTACCAACAAGGTCATAAAATGTGTCATGATATCTGTCTGAACCGTCACATGATAAAAGGCGGTCACTCGCGCGATATCAAATGTGCGGCGTCTAGCCACAGAACTCTCCGCGACTCGCGTAGGCCAACCTCGTAGGCCGCGTGAGGTATAACCCGCGTCGGTAGCTACTCCGGCGTCGTCACGGACTCGCGATCGCGTAGCCTGAACCGCGTGACCACAAGGGCGTAAACTAACACGGAACTCCGTAGTTCGCATGGATCCACGGACCCGCGTGAGGTATCCTCGAATCATGGTCCCGGACCGCTGAGTCTACCGCGTCGGAGGAAGCAACCTCGGACCTGAGTCAAGGTGAGTGGTACAATACCAGCATAACGGTGATAGTCAAACAACTTTAAAAGCGCGATCGAGGAAAACCCGCTTTACACTAACATCACGAATCTACTAACACGTAGCATCCTAACATGTTTACTTCTCAAATCAACAAGAAAGTATTATAAGGCTATCACAAACCGATACAATCAAGTTATTCACACAAGGTGCTTTCTACTAACAAGTTCGGGTATCGAAATCCAAAGTACTTCACACATAAAATCTTTAAAATATTTGTTTCTTTCACATAAGTCACCTGATACAGTAGTATAAAATAGAGTATTATCCTTTTAAGAAAACCAAAACTCTTACCTTTGTAAAATCAAGTAACAACATTATTTCCCAAGCGTCCAAGTTTGCCTAATTTCAAATGTTCACGTTTCTTATTTTAGAAAGGTTTAGTGAATTCATAGCCTTATTCATTTAAGAATATAATTTTCTTTTAAACAATCGAGAAACATAAGCCTTATATGTGAGTAGGATATTCTTGTTTATAACAATCTTATTCTGACCATGATCTAGGAAATATCATTTTGTCTCATCTTAGCTTATGCGGATGGAAGTTGCTCTGGTTTTATTAATACTTAATTAATCAAAACATTTCCCTTTAATGTATTTCTTTGTGGTTTGTCGATACACATTACGATTTCGAAATCGATAAAACATTCTTAAGCGTTATACCTAACTTCCCGTAAAGCTAGTATAACTCTTAAGTTTTCAAAAACCAAGTATTACTTCTTCTTTCAAAATGATTCAAAACTCTTTTGAAATACTTCAAGTTCTTTATTAACACATAACAAGCGATTATAGTTCAAATCGATTACCTTTTAAAAACCACGTGTATTTTCTTACCAACGTAAAGCCGTTATAACCAACTTCCCATAAAGCGTTATAACACTTTATGTTTTACATAATCAAATACATTTAGTACATGCGTATGCGTCTGCGTACTACATAGTTCACACGTATCATGCTAGAAGAGATAGGAAGAGGTTCGCATACCTCGCGGCAGTATCGACTAATAGCAAAAGCGCTCAGTACTTCCAGTATCGGCTACTCCTTAAGCCAAGTAGAGCGCGCCCTGCGTAGTACTTGACCTATAAGGCCCTGGCGCTTATTAACATCAAGATCTTATCGTAGAACATTCTGAGAAAATTGGACACCTCACACATGGCGGCGTAAATCTCTCCTCTAGCGGTAGGCTGCAAGCCAACCGGGGGTTATCATCTAACGAGCGGGTACAATTCTACTCCACGGTACTACTACGCAGTCTCGTAATACGGTCTATGTAATTACTGATTCGATTCGATTCTTGAGCTTAAGTCAAAGACATTGCCAACTAACCACGTTGATTCTATATATAGTATACTTGAACTATATATTCTAACAACATGTAATTTCCAATTACAATAGAGGACAAGATATTTACCTCGATAAGCCCGTAATTATCAGAGTTTAATGTCGCTCACGAGCAGGTTTAGCTCGACTCAGGCGCTCGACCGCTCGAAACCACCCTTAAGTTCTAACCAACCTCATAACACTCGACTAACTATGGAGATTTTCCTTAGGGTTTCGGTTTTGTATTGTGGAAAGTATAATAGTATTTACGGGCTTTTCGTATAGGTATAACCTTAGAATACAACAAGGTATCTGCTAAGGTAATTTGGGCATTATAACAATACTTTTGAGAGTATTTCTACACCACAAAGGGGTATTATCACGAAAGCAACTAGGCTAGGGGGTACACTCTCGGCTAGCACCCCAGAGGGTGGGGGTGCTCTCGGCCTGAGGGAGGCCATGGCGAACTCACCTGAGGAGGGAGAAGGAGAGCTTTGAGACTTAGGCAAATTTATGGATGAAGAAGTTCATCAAAGGGAGGGTATTTATACTACAAGCCAAGGCCAACCAATGGCGAAGATCTAGCCAAGTGCTACACAAGTGTAGGGCCAAGATATGCCCAGTGCCCACAGTCCCTACTCGGCCCAAAACCCTGAATATCTACCAAAAATATCTACCACTTGACACCCAAATCGTCCAGTGCGCGCCTTGCCCGCTGATGAGAGGGTGCCAAGTGCGCCTCTCGTTGGTCCAAAATGTTCCGTCTCTCGGAAAAATCCATAAAAATAAGAAATGACATAGCGGAATTTTCCCTGCATGAAGTTATGTAAAGCGTTTAGTCAACGACTCTAGCAGGGTGTTGTGCACAAATGCCATTCGGCGAGCCACTAGGCGGGGTGACACGTGTCACCTCTATTGACCAAAATAAAACATCTTAGAAAATATCCTGATGGCCAAAATCTAGAAAACAAAGTGGGCCCATGGCCAGTAAATTTCTCAGTGGGCCCAGTGACCATTCAGAAAATAAAATTCCATAATTCTCTAATATTCGGGAAGTCAGAATACCAAATCGGGAATCGATTCCCGTTAACGAACCTTTTCCTTCAAAAGCGGAAACTTTTAGTGGAAAAATCGCCTCTTTCTTCGCTTTCCAATCTTTACTGCGTATTCAAATGCGTGCGTCCTCGCATACATACCACGGAACTACGGGGTATAACATTCTTCCCCCGAAACATTCGTCGAATGTTCCTTCAGAATCTCAAAACAAGCGTCGCGGTATAGTCTTACTCTTATACTTACGAAACAATCTGCCGTACACGGCCACGAAATACTGCGATCATACGTATATCCAAGTCTACGAGGAAACACCTCTAACATCACCACAAAGACCTCTTCCCGGGGTTAAAAATATACTTCTTTAGTCGCGATACCACTTTTGTCACTTTGTCGCGAGCACTTGCTCGGCGACCAACAAATGGTGCAGGTGCTGCGATCCCTGAGGCATGCCCTACGGCCCTTCTCAGGATGTGCCATACGGAGAGCCACGGTTCGGGTCTGTTCCCGCGTGAGATGCTCTGGCCTCTTTATACGCTCAGCCCCCCGAACATAACAATACGAAAGACCGGACGTACTGCCTCCTAAGTCGGACGGCAATTGCTAACATATAAGCGACTGGCCTATTCTTCACATGAACTCAAAAAGCCCAAAGTAACTCGGGCTAAGTTCCTACATTTCCAAAACTTCGTCACACCTGTCAGGGGTGGTACTTTGAAGACCGACCGTCGGCTGAACTCTGGCGTCGTCGCGATTATCGCCACGATTCCTGCAGTGCGAACTTCTTACAGGCGAGCTTTACCACATCCGCGTCTGCTGGAACAAGCTGAACCAACTATCGAACCTTGCCAACATCAGAACCAATCGGGGAAACCTACATACGCCTCTACAAGGCCGTGGCGACATCGAACAACGAAATGGTAGCTTAGCGCTCCTCCAGGAGACAACAATCCTCGCAACTACCCGCGAAATCCAGCGCTGGCGAGGCGAATGCGGTCTGAGACTGCTGAGTCCTTAACCTGCTGGTAAAACTTCCGGAAACAAAAACAGTAGTAACACAGGCTCCAGCATGCGCCATAAGGTGAAGGTAGGCACCGTGCAGCCTTACAACCTTTACGATGAATCAACCTTTGCCGAGTGAGCGGTCGAGCCGAAGAACACGATGGGCTGCCCGTCGGCGACTCTTGGTCGAGCGCAACCACGAACTTCGTCTGTTGGTTAACTAAACTTGGGACTAACACCCTCGTGACCCACCGGCGTGGACCACGCGAACTAACCCCGCTGACAAGCGGTCGGCGGGTTGACGCGGCGTGCCTGACTTCGACCAGCTCTCGCGTAAAACACTTGCTCCCGGTCGGAACAACTTTTCTAATCACGCTACGAAAACCTGGCGCTCTTGCCAGCTCAACTACCCCTTTCATTCCACACTACTCGGGGACTTATCACCTGATATATCTCACGTGCACTAAGCACTCAGATAAGGATCAAGCATAACACTACACCTTTACTCGAGATGGCCTTACCTCTAAGGTCTCCACGTATAACACTCTAAGGCTCGCGCCTCTATCCCCAAAATCTTACTCGGTTAACCGCGTGATTTCTAATCACAACTAACACCTTTGCTATCGAACATAGCACTTAAGGTATACTCGCGAAAGTTCTGAAGGACGCTAGCTGCTCTGGCCTCTTACTGCGTCCTTGGTTAACGTCGATCTCTACGTTTTTGGCTGCTGTACATAAGCGTACGAGGCCATGCTCAAGCCAATGAAGAATTACTCTTGCACAACCCTCTCTAGGTAGTCATCAAGACTCGTGGTACATCGGTATAATCTCTGGTAGCCAAATCCATAGCTAATGTAGTCGCCTCTTTGCAATCTATATTCACTGTTCGATCGTGGGCGAAGGTTCAAATATCATGGGCGCGATGGAGCTGCCGTCGCCGTGCTAAACTCTGCTTTGGGGCTAGTGGCGTCGCGAAATCCCGAATGAAGCACTACCTAGGTAATGATTGGGCTGTGCCCTCATGACCCTACGAACTCAACTCGCGGCTCCGCCATTGCGCTTGCCCTCACAGGCGGGTTGCCTGCGCGGAGGCATAGCGATAAGGAATGAATTTCGTCGGAGGGTCGACTTACAACACGGCTCTAAGGCACGATCTCGAGTGAGAAGAATAGAAACCAATCCTAAATATCCTATAGCCTCACGATTATTGGTGTGGTGCCTGACACGCGCGATAATCAAGACTGCTTGGATGCGATGCGTAGACACTTTCAGAGATTAAGCGCTCGATACCACTTTTGTCACGACCCGATTCGGGCGTGTTGGTGCCTACCGGGCACCTAGTGATCTGACATCAGTGTCGGCGGAACATAAAACAATACAAGACATATTATGAAATATAAAACAATAATCGAGAAAAACTTGCCTTTGGCGTATATATAAATAACAACTTTTTCCAACATGAGCAGTTTTAATCCTTTTTACAAACCACACTTGCAGCGATACTACGGACCTCTACAGAAATGATCGACAACAATGGCGGGACGGGGCCCGCCATACCACGAATGTAAACACCTACAACGAGGGGACTATACGGCTGATAAGCCTCGGAGAAGCGGAGCTTTCCCATGTGACTGTGACCCTAGGCGAGGATCGATGGCGGTGTACCTTTACTGCGGCATGAGCGCGGCCCGAAGGAGTCGATCTGCAAGTACCAAGTATGTGGCGAAAATAAATCGTAAATGAAATCATAGTAGTCTATACAAAGCGGGAGACATGTATGATAACGAAACTCTGATTCGCGTAAATAGCGATCGTATCAAGTCGGGGACTCGCGCCTCAGTCGTCACTCAATTTTACCAATGGGTCTCACGCCCAGCATCAATCGTGCGTGGAATACCTTATCACTGCGGCGGTTTATGATACCTGAAACACCAAGGAATACACGTGAACACGAGTCCACTGTGTCCTAATAAAGCGATCTGAGGTAAATGCGAAGGCATAGCGAGCTACTAACGCCAGCGGTACAACAAGGTCATAAAATGTGTCATGATATCTGTCTGAACCGTCACGTGATAAAGGCGGTCACTCGCGCGTGATATCAAATGTGCGCGTCTAGCCACAGAACTCTCCGCGACTCGCATAGGCCAACCTCGTAGGCGCGTGAGGTATAACCCGCGTCGGTAGCTACTCCGGCGTAAATCACGGACTCGCGATCGCGTAGCCTGAACCGCGTGACCACAAGGTAGTAAACTAACACGGAACTCCGTAGTTCGCATGGATCCACGGACCCGCGTGAGGTATCCTCGAATCATGGTCCCGGACCGCTGAGTCTACCGCGTCGGAGGCGGCAACCTCGGACCTGAGTCAAGGTGAGTGGTACAATACCAGCATAACGGTGATAGTCAAACAACTTTAAAGCGCGATCGAGGAAAACCCGCTTTACACTAACATCACAAGATACTAACACGCGTAGCGTCTAACATGTTTACTTCTCAAATCAACAAGAAAGTATTATAAGGCTATCCTGAGCCGATACAATCAAGTTATTCACACGAGGTGCTTTCTACTAACAAGTTGAATTATCTAACCTAAAGTACTTCACACATTAAATCTTTAAAGATCTGTTTCTTTCACATAAGTCACCTGATACAAGTAGTATAAAATAGAGTATCGCTTTTAAGAAAACCAAAACTCTTACCTTTGTAAAATCAAGTAACAACATTATTTCCCAAGCGTCCAAGTTTGCCTAATTTCAAATGTTCACGTTTCTTATTTTAGAAAGGTTTAAATGATTCATAGCCTTATTCATTTAAGAATATAATTTTCTTTTAAACAATCTGAGAAACATAAGCCTTATATGTGAGTAGGATATTCTTGTTTATAACAATCTTATTCTGACAACCATGATCTAGGAAATATCATTTTGTCTCGTCTTAGCTTATGCGGATGGAAGTTGCTCTTGGTTTTATTAATACTTAATTAATCAAAACATTTCCCTTTATTACTTATTCTTTGTGGTTTGTCGATACATTACGATTTCGAAATCGGTAAAACATTCTTAAGCGTTATACCTAACTTCCCGTAAAGCTAGTATAACTCTTAAGTTTTCAAAAACCAAGTATTACTTCTTCTTTCAAAATGATTCAAAACTCTTTTGAAATACTTCAAGTTCTTTATTAACACATAACAAGCGGTTATAGTTCAAATCGATTACCTTTTAAAAACCATGTATTTTCTTACCAACATAAAGCCGTTATAACCAACTTCCCATAAAGCGTTATAACACTTTATGTTTACACCAATCAAATACATTTAGTAATGCGTATCGTCTAGTACTACATAGTTCCACGTATCATGCTAGAAGAGATAGGAAGAGGTTCGCATACCTCGCGGCGAGTATCGACTAATAGCAAAAGCGCTCAAGTACTTCCAGTCGGCTACTCCTTAAGCCAAGTAGAGCGCGCCACGCGTAGTACTTGACCTATAAGGCCACAGTGACATTAACATCAAGATCTTATCGTAGAACATTACGAGAAAATTCGGCGCTCACCATGGCGGCGTAAATCTCCTCTAGCAGGCGGCTGCGAAGCCAACGGGGTTATATCTAACGACGGGTACAATTCTACTCACGGTACTACTACGAGTCTGCATGTCACGGTCTATGTAATTCTGATTGATTCGATTCTTGGGCTTAAGTCAAAGACATTGCCAACTAACCACGTTGATTCTATATATAGTATACTTCAACTATATATTCTAACAACATGTAATTTCCAATTACAATAGAGGACAAGATATTTACCTCGATAAGCCCGTAATTATCAGAGTTTAATGTCGCTCACGAGCAAGGTTTAGCTCGACTCGGCGCTCGACCAGCTCCAAACCACCCTTAAGTTCTAACCAACACATAACACTCCGACTAACTATGGAGATTTTCCTTAGGGTTTCGGTTTTGTGGTGACGGAAAGTATAATAGTATTTACGGGCTTTCGTATAGGTATAACCTTAGAATACAACAAGGTATCTGGCTAAGGTAATTTGGGCATTATAACAATACTTTTGAGAGTATTTCTACACCTGAAAGGGGGGTATTATCTGAAAACAACTAGGCTAGGGGGTACACTCTCGGCTAGCACCACATAGGGGTGGGGGTGCTCTCGACCTGAGGGAGGCCATGGCGAACTCAACCTGAGGAGGGAGAAGGAGAGCTTTGAGACTTAGGCAAATTTATGGATGAAGAAGTTCATCAAAGGGAGGTATTTATACTACAAGCCAAGGCGACCAATGGCGAGATCTAGCCAAGTGCTACACTGAGTGTAGGGCGAGATATGCCCAGTGCCCTGAGTCCTACTCGCCCAAAACCCTGCGATATCTACCAAAATATCTACCACTTGACACCCAGATCGTCCAGTGCGCCCGCTGCCCGCTGATGAGAGGGTGCCAAGTGCGCCTCTCGTTGGTCCAAAATGTTCCATCTCTCGGAAAAATCCGCCAAAAATAAGAAATGACATAGCGAATTTTCCCTCATGAATTATGTAAAGCGTTTAGTCGGCGACTCTAGCAGGGTGTTGTGCACAAATGCCATTCGGCCCGAGCCACTAGGCGGGGTGACCGTGTCACCCTCTATTGCCCAAATAAAACATCTTAGAAAATATCCTGATGGCCAAAATCTAGAAAACAAAGTGGGCCCAGCAAAGCCAGTAAATTTCTCGTGGGCCCAGCGTGACCATTCAGAAAATAAAATTCCATAATTCTCTAATAATCCGGGAAGTCAGAATACCAAATCTGGGAATCAATTCCCGTTAACGAACCTTTTTCCTTCACAAAGCAGGAAACTTTTAGTGGAAAAATCGCCTCTTTCTTCCTTTCCAATCTTTACGTCGTATTCTCAAATGCGTCGTCCTCGCATACATACCACGGAACTACGAGGGTATAACAAGCGATTGTTGAGTGGGATGGAAACAACTTTATGTCGTAGGGGTAGGTTTATTTCCTACCTCGAGGCTAGGAAGATGGTGCGAGAAGGTATATCTACCGTCTCGTTCGGGTGTTTGATCCGAAATTGCGGTGCAGATTTTGGTCGGTTCTGTAGTCGAGAGAGTTCACGATGTGTTTCGGATGACCTCCGGGTATCCCTCACGAGAGGAGATTGAGTTTTGTATAGATGTGTTGCGGACACTCGGCCTATTTTCATTCGCCATCTGAGAATGGCACTGCCGAGTTGAGAGAGTTGAAGGACCAGTGCGAGATTTCTTTGGAGAAGGGCTTCATCGAGCCTAGTGTTTCTCCAGGAGCGCGGTATTGTTCGTGAAGAAGAAGGGCGGGGCGCTGCGCGTGTGTGTTGATTCTGACGGTGAACAAGGTGACCATTAAACGAATACCCTTCCGAGATTGATGATTTGTTCGACGATTGCGAGCGCGAGATATTTCTCAAGATTGATCTGCGATCGGGCTATCATCAGTGCGAGTCGAGAGAGGTGGATGTCCCTAGGATTGCATTAGGACGATGCGGGCATTATGAGTTGAGGTCATGTCTTTTAGGTTGACGATGCTCGTGGTATTCATGGATTTGATGAACCGAGTGTTCAAACCATTTTGGACACGTTTGTGATAGTGTTCATTGATGATATCTTGGTTTATTCGCTCGGAGCGAGGAGCATGCGGAGCATTTGAGGCTATCTTGTGATTCTGCAGGACCAGCGATTATCGCCAAGTTTTCCAAATGTGAGTTTTGGTTGGCTTGGTGGCTTTCTTGGGCATATTATGGTAGATGGTATTGAGTGGATACGGCCAAGATCGAAGCGATCGAGGACTTGGCCTGAACCTACTACTCAAGCGAGAGGTTGTGATTTTCTAGGCCTTGCGAGTTACTATCGGTTCGTGGAGAAGTTTGCTTCTATCTACGCACCATTGACTAGGGTGACTCGAGAAAGCGGCTAAGTTTGATGGTGATGCTTGTGGCGGGGTTTCGATTCTTGAAGGAGGCGGCGGCCCGTTCTTACACTTCGGAGGTCGGATGGTTATGTCGTGTATTGTGATCGTCGGGCATCGGTGGGATGTGTGTTGATGCGTGAGGGTAGAGTTATAGCGTCAGCGTCGGCGGCTTAAGAAACACGAGAGGAACTACCCGCCCGTGATTTGGGTTGGCGGCGGTGATTCACGCCTTGAAGATGCGGAGGCACTATTTGTATGGGGTTCACGTGGATATTTATCTGAGACCACGAGCCTCGGTATATCTTGACGAGAGGAGATGAACTACACGAGCGGTGGTTAGAGTTGCTTAAGGATTACGATGTTGATATCTGTACCACGGGAAGGCCAATGTTGTGGCGGATGCTCTTAGTCGTAGGTCGATGGGAGCCTATCGGATGTGCGGCTAGAGAGGAGGGCATGGTTCGTGATTTGCATCGGTTAGCGAGCCTTGGTGTCCGTTTGATTGATTACGATAGCGATGGAGTTCGAGTTCGAGAGGTTGCGAGTCTTCCATCGTCGAGAGGTGAAGAGCAACGATTTTATGATCGGTTTTGACAGTGCCGTGATCTGACTCTTCGTGAGGAAGGGTCCTTTTGAGGTAGCACTGATGGGGTGCTAAGGTTTGAGCGGGTTGTGTGTTCCGGATGTTTGAGGACTTGGCGAGTTCTTGGGAAGCACACGCGCGCGTTACTCTATCCATCGAAGTGCGACCAAGATGTACCACGACCAGATACGTGTATTGGTGGGATGGCTTGAAGAGGGCGTTGCGAGTTCGTGGCTCGGTGCGTGTTGTCGGCGGTGAAGGTAGAGCACGAGGCACGGTGGTTTATTCTGACGATAGAGATCGACACGGAAGTGGGAGGTTGTTATACCGTATTTCAGGTATATGCGTGAGGAATGCGTACAAAGTTTAGCCTTAAAGATTAGGCCAAGTTCGAAATTGTGCACAACTTCGATTAAAGAATCGTTTTTAGGCGAAAGCGTTTCCACGACTTTCGTAGGGAAAATTCGGCTATGTCATTTAGTATTTTTGCGGATTTTTAGAGAGGCGAAACATTTTGGACCAACGGGAGGCGACATGGCACCCTCCGATTGGTGGACTTGAATCGATCCATGGGGCCGAATTGGATGAAGTTTGTACGTTTTGTGCCTTGCACAAAGTCAAGGAGTTGGTAGGATATTTGTGTTTAGTTAATCCTCACCCTACACTTGCCTTGCACTTGTCTTAATCTTGGCCATTGGTTGGCCACCTCTTGTCAAGACCCGGAACCGGGCCCGTGACTGGTGCCTTACCCCGGGCACCCTAGTGATACAACATCAGAGAAAACCAGCGGAAAATAAAACACGAGTCATGAAACAAGAGATATAATAAATAAACAGGCCCAAAGCGATTGCCTTGGTATATACATAACAACGACAGTTATCCTTTTACAAACCACACTTTGATTACTACAGACCTCTAAGATTTACAACAACTATGGCGGGACGGGGCCCGCCGTACCACGAATGTACAAGAACCTACAACTCGGGAAACATGCAAAGATAAGCCTCAGGAAGAGCAGGCTTTCAACCTTGAAATGAGATCCTAAGGCGGGGATCCACGGCCGATGTACTTCTGCGGCATGAGCGCGGCCCAGGAGGTCGATCTGGCGGTACAAGTATGTGGCGTCAAATCGTAAATGAAATCATAATAGCTTAAAAAGCGAGAGGCATGTATGATAACCAAAATACGATGCAACATAAAGCGGTCAGTCGGGGACTCGCGCCTCAAAGTCACCACTCAAATATAACTATGGGTCTCACGCCCGCAACATCCATCATGTTAGCGTCATGGCGCGTGCCGGAATCTTGCATCGGTGTAGACATGTCCATGATGCAACAATAATAACAAGGCGCGTGGCGCGTACCGGAATCTGCGTCGGTGTAGACATGCCCATGTAACCTCAATAACAATATCTTTGGGTGGTCAACCACGCGCGTAGCCACGTGCCCCGGAATCTTGCATCGGTGTAGACACGTCCATGTTGCGGTAATAACCATATATCGGGTAATCGGCCCGGCGCGTGGCGCGTACCGGAATCTGCGTCGGTGTAGACATGTCCGTATGGCATCAGCAACAAGCGATAATCAAAATGGAAACATACGTGGAATTCTCCATCGCTGCCCGTACGTCCAGTAAGTTCTCGACAAGTCAGCGGCCTCTATCGAGAGGCAGCGGTAACACGAAATACCACACTTGCACGCAAAGGCTATCATCGCGCATAGGCAAGTTTCACGACAACAAGCATAGGCGAGTTTCACAAACTCAAAGTACTTTCATTTTATGCCAAAGTCGGGTTTTAACCCCAAGTACTACATCGTTAAGTTCTTTTAAAAGAGATCTATTACTTTTATAAAAGTCACGATACGTAGTATTAGAATGACCAACCCATTCCACTTTTCAAAATCAAGTAACAACATTCTTTTCCTAAGTTCGGTTTGCCTAGTTTGATTACTCGAGCTTCCGTTTTCAAATGGTTTCATAGTTTCCAAACTTAATCACTTGATTCCTTTTAGAACAATTGAGTAATATATGTCTCACGTGAGTAGGTTATTCTTGTTTACAACATTCTTATTCAATGACCATGATCTAGAAAATGTATATCATTTTGTCTCATCTTAGTTTCTATGCGGATGGAGGTTTCTCTTTGGTTTTAATACAATTCATCATTATTGATACATTTTCCTTTATTAGCAGCTGCGGTGGTGCGCCGATACACGTTACGATTTCGAAATCGGTAAAACATTATCCCTTTAAATAAAACCAAGTACTCATTACTCACGAATGAGGTTTCCACAAACATTCACATTAAAACAAATAAGTTAAGTCTCTTATCTTATAAGATCAGAATCTCTTAACCTAACGTGATAAACCATTTTCTTTACCTCTCTTAAGACATTATACCTAACTCCCCGTAAAGCTAGTATAACTCTTTTTAAAACCTTTTAAAACCAAGTGTTACTCTCATTCCAAAGCGATTTATAAATCTTTTGAAATACATCAAGTTCTTTATTATAACTAGCCATTTATAATTCCACATCGATTACCTTTTAAAACCACAAAGTATTTTCTTACCTACATAAAATTTATAACTTGACTTCCATAAAGCCGTTATAACACTTTATGTTTTAAACAATCAAACACGATTAACACGTATCGTCTACCGTACTACATAGTTCACACATATCATGCTAGAAGAGATAGGAAGAGGTTCGCATACCTCGCGACGATTATCGACAATAAGCAAAAAGCTCCAATACTACAACGCACTAGCCCTTTCCACTCCTCGAGTAGAATCGCTACTCTTAGTACTTTCACCTATAAAGGTCACTGGCGTCTATTAACCCCAAAACACAAGTTTATCTTTCTCTGAGAAAATTCGGCCTCCCCCACATGTGGCGTAAATCTCCTCCTTTATCGAGTCGGCTACAAGCCATCCGAGGGTTAACCGATCTAACTTGGACGCGTACAATTCTACTACGGTAATGTTACATAAGTCTCTTATGTCTGATCTGAAGTAATTCTGATTCGGTTCTTCTCTTTATTATCCTACATGTGATTCTTGTTCAATTCTTCATTCTTCAGGCTTAAGTCAAAAGACATTGCCACAGTACTAAGTTCAGTTCTATATATAGTATACAACAACTATATATTCAACACTTATGTAATTTCCAATTACAATAGGGGGACAAGATATTTACCTCGATAAGCCCAAAAATTATCCGAGTTTAATGTCGCTCCTGAGCAAGGTTTAGCTCCTCCTCAAGTGCTCGATCCGCTCCAAACAACCCTTAGAAGTTCTAACCAACTTCTCTTAAGTACTTCAAACAACAATGAAGATTTCCTTAGGGTTTCGTTTTTGTGGCTAAAGGAAGTATAATCGCATTTTCTGGGCTTTTGTATAAGTGTAACCTTGGGAATACTACAAGGTATTTGGACATTATAACAACACTAGGAGAGTATTTCTATACCACAACAAGGGGTATTATACGAAAACAACTAGGCTAGGGGGTACCCAGCTAGCACCATTAGAGGGGGTGTACCCATAGGCTAAGGGGAGGAGGCTCTCGGCTAGCTCACAAGAGAGGGGGAGAGGAGCTCTTGGGCGAGTCTACAAGAGGGAGGAAGGGATTTATCACTTAGAACAATTTGTGGATGAAGAAAGCCTTCACTTAGAGGGGTATTTAGAGGTGAAGAAATGGCCAACCAATGGCCAAGATTAAGACAAGTGTGGTGCAATTGTAGGGCTAGATTTAAGCCAAGTGCAACTTATCAATCTACCACAACAACTTGCTCAATTTATCCTACCTAACCCCACTCAACATTTTCGTCCAATATGCCGCACTCCTTCCAATTAGAGGGTGACAAGTGTAAGCCCTCTCGTTGATCCAAAATGTTCGTCTCTCGGAAAAATCCATAAAAATAATTAATGACATAGCGAATTTTCCCTACGAAAACGTGGAAAGCGTTTCGAAAAACGACTCTAGCAGGGTGTTGTGTACAAATTTCGAATCTTGCCTATCTTAAGGCTCAAATTTTATCGTGCGTCCTTACGTACATACTCTGGAAATCTGAGGTATAACATTCTCCCCTCGCCAGAAACATTCGTCGAATGTTCCTTCTGAGACGGATAACGATAGAGTTCTTCTAATAAGTTGCCAATGCCACTGGCCACGAAACACCGGCGTAAATACTTACGTCCAAGTCCACGAGAAACACCTCTAACATCACAAACTTTTGTCACTTTGCGCGAGGTTCTAGTGTCGCTCCGACCAACAAATTGTATCGGTTGCGTGCGATTCACGAGGTCTAAAATATACATCCTACGCACCTTCTCCTTTACAAGAAATGATCATATCTATGCTTGCAATACATGCTCGCCTCTGCCCTTACTCGTCGTACTCTTCTCGAACACTAGAACTCTTACAGTATCGTACCATACTTTAGTCAGCGCTGTTTCCAACCGCTTGGAGTCACTACCTCGAGCTTGGTCATCTTACTAGCCTCGATCTTCCTTAAGGCCATCCGGCCTTCACGATCTATGCAGTCGAACACGCCACGAACTCATCGATGGTCGACTAAACTTGGGCCTAGCACCCTCGTGACCTACCGCTGGCGGGACCACCCGGTGACCCTACCTCATTCAGGGCTCACGGGTTGATCGCGACACGTCCTCGGCCCGGCGTCATCCGCCGACTCTCGTTTCTCGTCCGGAACAATCTTACCTCTGGTCATAAGCTACCACTTCCATTTCACACTACCGAGGACTTATCACCTGATACATTACAGGCATAAAATGCACTCAAGCGAGGATCGACACAAAATCTGGTACTCGAGCGGCGCACATCTAAGGTCTCATTGTAATATTCTAAGGTTAATCATTTTCTCACCCTCGAGCTTACCGCTTCTCACAACGGAGTTCTACATCACGTTTTAGCATAACGCTTATCAGACATAACACTAAACACATCATCACATCATCAATCATACAAAACTTTAGAGGTTAAGGATATACACGAAAGTAGGCGGTTCGAGGACGCTAAAGCTGGAACTTCCACGCGACCTCTCAGTGGCCCGGTGTATGAACACCACTGCTGACTATGGGAGGTGAAGAACCATGGCCCGATCTCGTAGTGTGCTATCTACCAGCGCTACCACAGTCGGACGGTCTCTCGTCATATGGCCTGTTGGCGCAGAATAACAAGCTCCTTGTGCTACGACACTCACGAAATGCGGTCTACCCATCGACCACGAGGTAGGGGTGGTGCGTCCCAGCGACACCCTACTCACTGAACATCCCGAAACACAGGAGCCACGACTGCTCACTGAATATCCCAGGTCGAGAAGCTGCGGAGGACCACTCTGCAATGGAGGAGTGCATGCTAGTCTGGCTGAGGCGGTCCGCCTCGAAAGTCGCCAAAATATCCGGCCGTCTTGGCGCCTTACCTGCCGGCGGTCCGCGTCGATCTGCGCTCGCCGCGAAGTCATGAGCACGAATGCGGGCAATGTCCATGCGGTGAAGAAAGCACCGAACAACTCTGCGCTGGTGTCGTGAGCCTGTAACATATCGGTGCACTCGATCCTCGTACTAGCTACTAATGCGAGAACATCACAAGACGATAGTCGAACTCCACATTGTACTCCCGGCTATGCGCGGGTTACGCCTCGACATCAATCGTCGGCGAGCCCTCGCCGTTTGTGGAGGCAAGAAATGTGCCGAGAAGGCCCGAAACCTCGTCCCACGGTGGAAGTGCGTACTCTCCCGGAAAGCTCGCGAGTCAAACCAATCATTGCGGTATCGCGCGGCCGATCGCGAACAAATATCACGATTCGATCTACGAAGCCTTGATCACGCGTGATCCTCTGCAGCGGCGGATGAACTCCTGCGGATCATCCTCGGCCTCGACAGTAAAACTTCGGGCGGGCACTGACTAAGGAAATCCGTAGCCTCAGTATGCGCCTCGGGTGCGCTACGATTCTTCTTTGGGCCAGGCTAACTGCGTCCGGCCTATCCTCATATCGGCCTGACCACGGCGATAAGCGCCGTCTCGCGTGACCCGTCTCCCGCTCGGTGTGGGATTTGGAGGCTCAGTCTTGTAGTCTCGGACGGCTGCTGCGGCCACTAAACTTCTTTGGTGTTGGCGGCGTCGCCAAAACTTCGCCGTCTGAAGCACTACCTCAGTCTTGGCGGGCTGCGCCTCGTACTCCTCTGAATCACTAGCGGCTCCTCGGCTGCCTTTCCTCAGGCCTGGTTGCCTTTCGCGAGGCATAAGCGGTAAAAGCGAAACACGTCGAGAGGTCGACTCACGACCTGACTACAGGCACGATCTCGGAATGAAAGAATGAAACCAATCCTAAATGTCCTATAGCCTCACGATTATAGATGTAGTGCCTGACACGATAATCAAGACTCTACTAGACGCGATGCGTAGGCGCTTTCAGAGACTAAGCGCTCGATACCACTTTGTCGGGCCGGGCAAGGCGTGGTGATGTCTTACCGGGCACCCTAGTGATACAACATCGGAGAAAACGGCGGAAAATAAAACACGAGTCATGAAACAAGAGATATAATAAATAAGCAGGCCAGCAAAGCGATTTGCCGGTATATACATAACAACGACGATTTATCCTTTTACAAACCACGCTTGCAGTGATTACTCTGACCCAAGATTTACAACAACTATGGCGGGGCGGGGCCGCCATACCACGAATGTACAGAACCTCTGACTCGAAAGCATGCAAAGATAAGCCTCAGAAGGAGCAGGCTTTCAACGGCTGAAATGAGATCTAGGCGGAGATCCACGGCCGATGTACTTACTGCGGCGTGAGCGGCCCCGAAGGAGTCGATCTGGGTACCAGTATGTGAAAGCGTCAAATCACGTAAATGAAATCATAATAGCTTAAAAGCGGGAGACATGTATGATAACCAAAATACGATGCAGACATAAGCGATCAAGTCGGGGACTCGCGCCTCGAAGTCACCACTCGAATATAACTATGGGTCTCGCGCCCGTGACATCCGTCATGTTCGCATCATGGCGCGTGCCGGAATGCTTTGCATCGGTGTAGACATGTCCGTGATGCAATAATAACAAGGCGCGTGGCGCGTACCGGAATCTGCGCCGGTGTAGACATGCCGTATAACCTCAATATGATATCTTTGGGTGGTCGACCTGCGCGTAGCCCGTTCCGGAATCTGCATCGGTGTAGAACGCGTCCATATTGCGGTAATAACCATATATCGGGTAATCAACGGCGCGTGGCGCGTGCCGGAATCTTTGCGTCGGTGTAGACATGTCGTATGACATCAGCAACAAGGCGATAATCAAAATGGAAACATACGGTGGAATTCTCCGTCACGCGGCCGCGTCAGTAAGTTCTCGACAAGTCAGCGGCCCTCTATCGAGAGGCGGTAACACAGAAATACCGCACACGCAAAGGCTATAATCACGAGCATAGGCAAGTTTCGACAACAAGCATAGGCAAGTTTCACAATGACTCAAAGTACTTTCATTTTATGCCAAAGTCGGGTTTTAACCCCAAGTACTACATCGTTAAGTTCTTTTAAAGAGATCCATTACTTTTATAAAGTCACGATACGTAGTATTAGAATGACCAACCCACGTTCCACTTTTCAAAATCAAGTAACAACATTCTTTTCCTAAGTTCGGTTTATCTAGTTGATTACTCGAAGCTTCTCGTTTTCAAATGGTTTCATAGTTTCCAAACTTAATCACTTGATTCCTTTTTAGAACAATTGAGTAATATATGTCTCGCGTGAAGTAGGTTATTCTTGTTTACAACATTCTTATTAGTGACCATGATCTAGAAAATGTATATCATTTTGTCGTCTTAGTTTCTATGCGGATGGAGGTTTCTCTTGGTTTTAATACAATTCATCATTATTGATACATTTTCCTTTATTAGCAGCTGCGGTGGTGCAGCCGATACGTTACGATTTCGAAATCGATTAAAACATTATCCCTTTAAATAAAACCAAGTACTCATTACTCACGAATGAGGTTTCACTGAAACATTCACATTAAAACAAATAAGTTAAGTCTCTTATCTTATAAGATCAAGTCTCTTAACTTCTAACGTGATAAACCATTTTCTTTACCTCTCTTAAGACATTATACCTAACTCCCATAAAGCTAGTATAACTCTTTTTAAAACCTTTTAAAACCAAGTGTTACTCTCCTTCAAAGCGATTTATAAATCTTTTGAAATACATCAAGTTCTTTATTATAACTAGCGATTTATAATTCACATCGATTACCTTTTAAAACCACAAAGTATTTTCTTACCTACGTAAAATATTATAACTTGACTTCCCAAAGCCGTTATAACACTTTATGTTTTAAACAATCAAACACGATTAACACGTATGCGTCTACCGTACTACATAGTTCACAGCATATCGTGCTAGAAGAGATAGGAAGAGGTTCGCATACCTCGCGGCGATTATCGACAATAAGCAAAAAGCTCCAAGTACTGACGCACTAGCCGCCGCTCGCCGAGTAGAATCGCTACTCTTAGTACTTTCACCTATAAAGGTCACAAGCGTCTATTAACCCCAAAACACAAGTTTATCTTTCTCTGAAAATTAGGCACTCACTGCATGGCGGCGTAAATCTCCTCGCTTTATCGAATTGGCTACCAAGCCAACGAGGGGTTAACACGTCTAACGGACGCGTACAATTCTACTACGGTAATGTTACATAAGTCTCATGTCTGATCTAGGTAATTCTGATTCGGTTCTTCTCTTTATTATCATACATGTGATTCTTGTTCAATTCTTCATTCTTGAGCTTAAGTCAAAAGACATTGCCACGAGTACTAAGTTGAGTTCTATATATAGTATACAACAACTATATATTGAACACTTATGTAATTTCCAATTACAATAGGGGACAAGATATTTACCTCGATAAGCCCAAAATTATCAGAGTTTAATGTAAGCTCTGAGCAAGGTTTAGCTCCTCCTCCGAGTGCTCCAATCCGCTCCAAACAACCCTTAGAAGTTCTAACCAACTTCTCTTAAGTACTTCAAACAACAATGAAGATTTCCTTAGGGTTTCGTTTTTGTGGCTAAAGGAAGTATAATCGCATTTTCTGGGCTTTTGTATAAGTGTAACCTTGGGAATACTACAAGGTATTTGGGCCAAGGTATTTGGACATTATAACAACACTAGGAGAGTATTTCTATACCACAACAAGGGGTATTATACGAAAACAACTAGGCTAGGGGGGGGTACCCCACGGCTAGCACCACTAGAGGGGGGGGTGTACCCCTCGGCTAAGGGGGAGGGGGAGGCTCTCGGCTAGCTCACAAGAGAGGGGGAGAGGAGCTCTTGGACGAGAGTCTACAAGAGGGAGGGGAAGGGATTTATCACTTAGAACAATTTGTGGATGAAGAAAGCCTTCACTTAGAGGGGTATTTATAGGTGAAGAAATGGCCAACCAATGGCCAAGATGAAGACAAGTGTGGTGCAAGTGTAGGGCTAGATTTAAGCCAAGTGCACCTTATCCATCTACCACAACAACTTGCACAAAATATCCTACCTAACCCCACTCACCATTTTCGTCCAAAATGCGCCCTCCTTCGATTAGAGGGTGACAAGTGTAGCCCTCTCGTTGATCAAAATGTTCGTCTCTCGGAAAAATCCATAAAAATAATTAATGACATGGCAGGAATTTTCCCTACGAAGCTGTGAAACGTTCGTCAGCGACTCTAGGGTGTTGTGTACAAATTTCGAATCTTGCCTATCTTAAGGCTCAAATTTTTATCGTCGTCATACGTACATACTGGAAATATAGGGTATAACACCTCTTGACCTATAAATACCCCTTAGAGATGAAGAGTTCTTCGTCCATAAAGCTTTCAAGTCTAAAAAAATCCTTCCCTCTCCCTTTGTAAGCAATTCGTCCAGCACCACTGCCAGGAAGCTTGGCGAGGCTACCCCACTAGCCTAGCGAAATCTACCCCTCCCTTGGTAGAAAAGTTACCTTCTAGTATTGTTATAATGCCCAAAATACCTAGCCCAAATCCTTTGTACTTAGTAGAAGTTGTGAAGAACTTCTAAGGTTTCCTTGGAGCTATCGGGCGTACAACTTAGGAGCTAAACCTTGCTCGGTAGCGACTTTATCTAGGATATTTTTGGGCTTAGAGGTAAATAAACTTACCCTTCTTTTATAATTAGAGAGTATATCTTGTAGAAGTATAAGAATAAGTATAAATACTTAGAAGAGTATTAAAGAATAGAATTGGTGTTATCACGATAGAAGGGTTTAAAGAAGAATAATTGAAGTGTACTCACATAGGAGTGTTTTCCTGATGAACTCATATAGCTCACGGGTAGGGTTGTCTTTGCTTGACTTTAAGTAGGATTATGAACCCTCTGTTTAGAATGACCTTGAGTAGTCTAGACTTTGATAGATGTCTGTGACTATTATGGTGACTCTCTGTGACATATTCAACTTGGCGGTGGTTTTATTTGAGAAGGTATGTGATTCTTCCTAAGCATGATATTTTACAATATATAATGCGGTGAGCGTACATGTGTGAACTGAATAATAACTATGGCAATGTCTTTGACTTAAGCTGAATAATACTTACGGCAATGCCTCGGCAAGCTGAATAATAAGAAATGAAAACATTTCAAAAGAATCTGAATCATTTTTATGAAGATAAATAATTGGTTTTAAAACAAAAGCTTAAGAGTTATACTAGCTTTATGGGAAGTTAGGTATAACAACTTAAGAAAGATAAAAAGGCTGTTTACTTGTTTGTTTATAAAAGCCTTGTATTGATTCTGTTAAGTGTAGTAAGATTGTTTGATAAGTAGACATGTTATGATGCTACATGTTAGTGTCTTGTAATCTTTGTGTAAAGTCATTCTTGCTGTACTTACGTTGCTAGCAGGTAAGTCCATTGTCTTGTTATTGTATCACCTACCCCCATTTGTTATACGAGGGCTTGCCCTGATCTTGGTCTATCACGGCTGTCACGATGCTGTGAGACTATGCGGAGCAGCGGTATGCTCGAGTTGATCATTCGGCGTTTAGCACGATGCGAGGACTCACTATGCTGATGCAGTGAGACTATCTGCGGTCTTTTGAGGCTATGCGGGCTGCGGGAGCCTAGGCGGATCTGGGGTTGGCTGCCCCGATCGAGAAATATCTCATGCAGTGCATGTGGGACCTATGCGAGTGCGGAAGTCGAGGACTAGGCACATGAGAATGATACTATGGGCGATTGGCCTTGCTTGATCATTCGCGGCCTAGAATAGACTATTCTGATTTTCCTATTCTTGTTGTTGTTTGTGGCGTGGCTTATGTGCAATTGAGCGGTGTATTTGTGAAAAGGTTTTAAATACTTTGATTTCATTTAAGTACTTTATAGTTTCACATACTTGGTACTGTTATCTTGACCTCGCCCGAGGCTGCGTTAAATCTGCGGTAAGGGCAAGCAGTGCTAGATCCACATCCTTAGGATCTTTGCGTTGGTGTCGGAGCTCCGTCTTCCGGAGGCTCTACTTTTGGGTATGATCTCACTGTGTTGTAGATAGTTTTATACGGTCGAGGGTATGGCGGGCCACTGTCCGCCATAGTTATTACTTCCTTAAGTGCATTAGTACTATTATGCAGTTGGGATGTAGCTGCAAAACTTGAGTTATTTATATTATGCGAAAAGGCAAGCTTTCATCAGATAAAGCTGTCTTATTTTATAAAGCTGTTTCTGTCTTGTTTTATATTCATTGGTTACTCGATGTATGACTACTTGGGTGCCACAGTAAGGCACGATCCAACCAGGCAGTCGTGACAAAAAGTAGTATCGAAGCGATTAATCCTCGGAAAGTGTCTACGGGCCGTATCTAGTAAGTCTTGATTATCGGTGTGTTGTGCACCACACCAATGTCGAGGAGGCTATAGGATATTTAAGATTGGTTTCCATTCTTCTCATTACGAGATCGTGCTTTAGAAGGCTGTGTTATAGGTTGGACCCCTCTAACGTATTCCTTTCACATATGATTATGCCTCCACGTAGGCAACCGGGCCGAGAAGGCAAAGCGTAGGAGGCGCTAGCGAGACACCCAGTCACGAGGCTCGGGCCAGTCTATACGAGGCGGCGAGTTACATGGCGCTGGCCCAGCGAGACCACAGTACCAGCGCTTCATCCCACGGCTGGGGCGGAGAGTTAGGAGTACGAGGAGATAGCTTGACTTTTGGCTAAAGTTGTGGCCCGATCACGAGAGAGAGGCTGGATCTGGCGATTCGGCTCGGCTCGATCGCGCGTAGTGCACGAGGCGAGATAGCTTGAGACTACGGGATTTCCTTAGTTGTAGCCGCCCGAGTTTTATGGGTGGTAGGAGGATGATCGCGAGGAGTTCATCCGTCGGTACTGGAAGGATTATCGCGGGTGATCGGGGCTTGAGGCGAGTCTGTGACATTCGGTTCGCATCGGCTGCGTGATACATGATCGATTAGTTGGTCATAGGAGCTTTCGGGAGAGCATGCACCTCCAGCGGTATGGGATGAGTTTTGAGGCTTTTCTCACACCTTCTTGCCTCGCGAGATGAGGAGGCAGTGATAGATTCTTGTTCTTTGAGGCGGGAGGGCCTGAGTGAGGAGTCTGATGTCGAGTTTGATTGTTTGGCTCGATATGTCCACTGCTTTTGTGCGAATATGGAGGGCCGGGTGCATCGCTATGTCAGCTGGGCTCGATGATTACATGGCGAGTCTTGTGCGGGTGTGTCCCTTGACCCGAGCATGGACATTACCGGATGCGAGCTCATGCACTAGGATCACGAGGCGTAGAGCCGCCGGGTAAGCGATATCAGCGGCGAGAAGAAGGCGAAGGCGGCGGTTCTTTTAGTGGTTCTCGGCGGCGGCATCGGCGAAGTCGGTGCACCACGGCCGCGAGCGCTCCTACATCTTGATGCGGCCCGGGCGATCGGGGCGGTCGGGGCGGGACTTCAGTTTCGAGTGCGAGGTGCTAACGTTAGTACGCCCAGTGTGCCCGTTGTGGTAGATACCATGCACGGGCGTACTCGGGAGCTTGCTGCGTGTGGCGGCGGTCATTTCGCGAGTTTGTCAAACGAGCGGCGGTGGTAGGGCCAGTCTCGACGGTCTGCATTGCGGCTTCATCCCGGCGATTACTCGCCGGAGAACAAGGTACTCATGGACCAGCGGTGCCGAGTCGTGGCTCGGGTCGATTCGCGGTCCTCGAACGCATTTATGCTGTCGGTAAGCGGGATCGGAGGCCTACTTTGATGTCGTCACGGTACCTTATCGGTTCTGGGTTTGATGTGTATGCTTTGATAGATCGGGTTCTACTCTGTCTATATATCTCCCACTTGTTGCTAGTAGGATGAGGATAGAGCACGTGTCCATAGACCGCTTCGAGGTAGCTACGCCGATGGGTGATTCGGTGGTAGCTGGCGGGTATATAGAGCTTGTCTGTGACCGTTTACGATCGTCGGACCTGGCCGACTTGATAAGTGGAGATGATTGACCGGCGTGATTATGGGGATGGATTGGCTGGCTTCTTGCTCGCCAATGTAGGCTGAGAGAGAGAGTAATGCGGTTCCGGTTTCTGAGGGCCGGTTGCCAGTGGGAGGAGCGCAGTATCGCCAGAGAGGTAGGTTTATTTCCTACCTCGAGGCTAGGAAGATAGTGCGAAGAGGTATATCTACCATCTCGTGCGGGTGTTTGATCTGAAGGCTGCGGTGCAGATTTTGATCGATTCGATGATCGTGAGTTCCCGGGCGTGTTTCGGATGACCTCGGGTATCCCTCACGAGAGGAGATCGAGTTTTGTATAGATGTATTGCGGACACTCGGCCTATTCCATTCAGCCATGAATGGCTTTGCCGAGTTGAGAGAGTTGAAGGACCGGCTTAGGGATTTCTTTGGAGAAGGGTTTTCTCCGGACCTAGTGTTTCTCTCACGAAGCGCGGTATTGTTAAGTGAAGAAGAAGGGCGGGGCGGCTGCGCGTAATGTGTTGACTTCTGACGGTGAACAAGGTGACCATTAAACGGATACCCCTTCCGAGTTGATGATTTATTCGACGATTGCGAGCGCGAGTGTTTCTCAAGATTGATCGGTTGGGCTATCGCGTAGTGCAGTCGAGAAGGTGGATGTCAGGAATTTGCATTCGGACGTCACGGGCATTATGAGTTGAGTCATGTCTTTTAGGTTGACCAATGCTCGTGGTATTCATGGATTTGATGAAGGCAAGTGTTCAAACCATTTTGAACACGTTTGTGATAGTGTTCATTGATGATATCTTGGTTTATTCGCTCAGGCGAGGAGCATGCGGGCATTTGAGGATCTTTGTGATTCTCGAGACCGCGATTATGCGCCAAGTTTTCCAAATGTGAGTTTTGGTTAACTTGATGGCGTTTCTTAGGCATATTATAGGGTGATGGCATTCAGTGAATCGGCCAAGATCGAAGCGATCGGGACTTGGCCTGAACCTCTTACTCAGCGAGAGTTCGCGATTTACAGGCCTTGTAGGTTATTATCGGCGGTTCGTGGAAGTTTGCTTCTATCTACGCACGTTGACTAGGGTGACTCGAAGCGACCAAGTTTGATGGGCGGATGCTTGTGGCGGGGTTTCGATTCTTGAAAGAGAGGCGGCGGCGCCCGTTCTTACTCTTCGGAGGGTCGGATAGTTATATGCGTGTATTGTGATCGTCGGGCATCGGGTTGGGATGTGTGTTGATGCGGCATGGCGAGTTATAGCATATGCGTCCGGCGGTGAAGAAACACGAGAGGAACTACCCGCGTGATTTAGAGTTGGCGGTGTGATTCACGCTTTGAAGATCTGGAGGCACTATTTGTATGGGGTTCACGTGGATATTGCTCTGAGACCATGAGAGCCTCGGTATATCTTGACGGAGGAGTGAACTTACGGCGAGGCGGTGGTTAGAGTTGCTTAAGGATTACGATGTTGATATCTGTACCACGGGGAAGGCCAATGTTATGGCGAGATGCTCTTAGTCGTGAGTCGATGGGAGTCTATCGGATGTGCGACTAGAGAGGAGGGTTATGGTTCGTGATTTGCATCAGTTAGCGAGCCTTGGTGTCCGTTTGATTGATTTTGATAGCGATGGGGTTAGAGTTCGTGAGGTTGAAGTCTTCCGTCGTCGAGGAGGTGAAGAGGCAACGATTCGAGGATCGGCTTTGATTCGATATCGTGATCTGACTCTTACGTGAGGCAAGGGTCCTTTTGAGTGCTTTGATGGGGTGCTAAGGTTTGAGGCGAGTTGTGTGTTCGGATGTTTGAGGACTTGGCGAGTTCTTGGGAAGCACCAGCGTAGCGTTACTCTATCTATCGAGTCGACCAAGATGTACCGCGACCTTAGATGCGTGTATTGGTGGGATGGCTTGAAGAGGGCGTTGCGAGTTCGTAGCTCGGTGCGTGTTGTCGTGGTGAAGGTAGAGCACGAGGCACAGTGGTTTGTTGCGGCGATAGAGATCCCGAGCACAGAAGTGGGAGGTAATCAACATGGACTTCATCGCGGGATTACCTGCTTTCGGAGAGACATGATTCTATTTGGGTTATAAATCGGCGGTGTGAAATCAGCCCACTTTCTTCCGTCGGACGACTTTTGGTGAGATTATGCGGACTTTACATCAGAGAGATCGTCGGTTTTGCATGGAGTCCACTATTTCGATCATATCAGCGAGAGGCCCGGTTCTGGCTAACTTACGGAGGTCTTTCGAAGAGGTTTAGGGGCCTTGAGTGAGCACAGTCTTGCATTTCATCCCGCAGAGCCAGACGGGCGAGCGCGCTATCCGGACTCTTGAGGATATCTTTGCGAGCTGTGTTATTGACTTTCGATGGTAGTTGGGAGGATCATTTGCCTCTGGTTGAGTTTGCGTTTAATAATAGCTACCACTCGGTATTCGGATGGCGCCTTATGAGGCCTTGTATGGGAGGAAGTGCGAATCGCCTATAGGTTGGTTCGATGTGGCGAGTGCGGCTAGTAGGACGGTTTGGTGCAGCGGCGATGGATAGGTGAATCTTATCAGAAGGCGACTTTGGCGACTTCGAGTCGGCGAAGTCGTATCACGAGATCATCGTCGTCGGCATCTTGAGTTCGAGTTCATGATTGGGTTTTCCTAAAGGTGTCACCATGAAGGGTGTGATGAGATTCGGGAAGAAGCTTCGGCCCATTAGTACGTTGGGCCGTTTGAGTTGTCGCGAGGTAGGCAAGGTTGCCTCTGAGTTGAATCTGCCGTCCGTCTGGAGCGGTGCATCGATTTTCACGTATCTATCTTTGAGAAGATGTATCGGGGATCCATCTAAGGTACACGTTAGCGATGTCAGGTGGCCAGGGGTTGCTCGTATGAGAGATTCCATGCGCGATAGTCGATGCGTCGGGTTAGGCGTCTGCGGACCCGAAGGGCGTGGCCGTCAAAGTCTTGTGGCGGAGCGAGCTCGGGAGGAGATGGCGTGGGAAGCCGAGGAAGACGTGAGGCGAAGTATCCTCGCTATTCACGCCTCCGGGTAATTCACTTTCCTACTTGTAAATTTCCATTATCATTTATGCCTAAGTGTTATTTTTGTGGCCATGTGTGGCACACAAGCTATTTAAGCTTCGATAAGCGTCTTGAGAATGAACATTCGGGAACAATGTATCTAAGGAGGAGAATGTTATACCCGTATTTCAGTATATGCGTGGGAATACGTGCAAAAGTTGTATAAAGATTAGGCCAAGTTGAAATTGTGCAACTTCGATTAAAGAATGGATTTCCGGCGAAGCGTTTCCACGACTTTTCGTAGGGAAAATTCGGCTATGTCATTTAGTATTTTGCGGATTTTTTCGAGAGGCGAAACATTTTGGACCAGCGGGAGGCGACTTAGCACCCTCCGATTGGTGGACTTGAATAGTCCATGGGGCCGAATTGGATGAAGTTTGTACGTTTTGTGCCTTGCACAAAGTCAAGGAGTTGGTAGGATATTTGTGTTTAGTTAATCCTCACCCTACACTTGCCTTGCACTTGTCTTAATCTTGGCCATTGGTTGGCCACCTCTTGACCTATAAATACCCGCCAGAGATGAAGAGTTCTTCATCACAAAAACTTTCAAGTCTAAAATCCTTCCCTCTCCTTTGTAAGCAGATTCGTCGACACCCCCCCTTGAGAAGCAGCGAGGCTACCCCCCCCTAGCCTGGCGAAATCTACCCCACCCTTGGTAGAAAAGTTACCTTCTAGTATTGTTATAATGCCCAAAATACCTAGCCCAAATCCCTTTGTACTTAGTAGAAGTTGTGAAGAACTTCTAAGGTTTCCTTGGAGCTATCGGGTGTCTGACTTAGGAGCTAAACCTTGCTCGGTAGCGACTTTTATCTAGGATATTTTGGGCTTCACGAGGGTAAATAAACTTACCGCTTCTTTTATAATTAGAGAGTATATCTTGTAGAAGTATAAGAATAAGTATAAATACTTAGAAGAGTATTAAAGAATAGGAGAATTGATTTATTATCCACGGTAGAAGGGTTTAAAGAAGAATAATTGAGCTGTACTCACATAGGATTGTTTTCACGATGAACTCATATAGCTCATGGGTAGGGTTGTCTGCGAGCTTTAGTAGGATTATGAACCCTACTGTTTAGAATGACGCTTGAGTAGTCTAGACTTTGATAGATGCAGTGACTATTATGGTGACTCTGCTGCGCGACATATTCAACTTGGCGGGTGGTTTTATTTGAGAAGGTATGTGATTCTTCCTAAGCATGATATTTTACAATATATGATGCGGTGAAGGCGTACATGTGTGAACTGAATAATAACTATGGCAATGTCTTTGACTTAAGCACGAATAATACTTACGGCAATGCCTGGCAAGCACGAATAATAAGAGCGAAAACATTTCAAAAGAATCTTGAATCATTTTTAACGGAAGATAAATTTTGGTTTTAAAACAAAAGCTTAAGAGTTATACTAGCTTTATGGGAAGTTAGGTATAACAACTTAAGAAAGATAAAAGGCTGTTTACTTGTTTGTTTATAAAAGCCTTGTATTGATTTACATTAAGTGTAGTAAGATTGTTTGATAAGTAGACATGTTATGATGCTACTGTGTTAGTGTCTTGTAATCTTTGTGTAGAAGGGTCATTCTTCTTTGTGCTT